>JARJCP010000057.1:0-505448 GCA_029281795.1 Mycena crocata
CGACACAAGCGTGACGAACCCGACGGAATATGAAAACGAGTGGCAAACCATGGTGGAATCGCTGCAGCCGAGTTGGAGAAAGCTCGACGCGGATGGGAACTGGGCAATGAACGCATATGGGGAGAATGGAAGGGAGTGGGGCCCGCTGTAACCAATGGGGTGTCAACGGGACACTTACTATCGTGGCATCGCTCTACTTCTGGGGGTGCGCTGTTCACGCGAGTGCTACTGCTCACCGCGCCCAATGGGAGGCGGCCGTCATGATGTTGGATGGATGCTGGAAGGGATGGCCACTTACTATGAGAAATTCAATCGTCGTTACTAGATTCCTGTACTGTTTCCTTCCTCTCTCTGCAGTTTTATGTATGAAAAGCTTGACTTTGTATCCAAGGGTGGGAACCATGTATCAAAACCCCGCTGGACTTCGATGATCTTGTGATTTTCAGGAGTCGTCGGACTTCGATGATTTTCGAGTTCCATTGGTCACGTGCTGCGACAATGGCGATGCAGAACACGCAAAATGATTTATCTGGAGTGATAGCTGTTCAGAGTCGCAGAAAATATATGTTCAAGACTTCTATGCTGATATTTATCTATCTTTGAAAGTAGGAATCGGACGGGAAGAAAATGAGCGGCATGCCGGGACTCAACAAGGGAGCCGAAGGAAACAACTGTAAACAGGGGAAGAAAAGCCCCTAATACAGCTAGCTGAGCACAATTCGGCACAAAGTGTACATAGGTAGTGGAATTGTGCATGACATACAATGAGAGCTACCATGATTTTTTCAGGCGGCAAGGGCAGCCGAGGAGACGCCGGCCCGGGAGGCCACGCCGAAGGGTGCAACATATAACATGACCAAGCAAACCTTCCGCAATTGTTGTTCCTGAGCCGACACTGCACCTGAAAGAAGTTCAGTTCATGGAGGAAGCACGGTATGCTTCGCCCAACTATAGGGGGCAGTAAAAGCTGAAAGACGCGATCACGTGTGGGTACCCTGTTTCACCCGCGTGTTTTCCGAATCGATATGGACCACAGACGTATAACACATGTGTTGTAGAGTTGAAAAGGATAGTCTCGATGTGTTCACAACATTCAATGAGCCCCAACCGGGCAGGGAGCCCGGGCAGGAGCAGGACGAACACGGTCACGTGGGAAACTATATGTGCATGCCGAAGGAGGATGCCGCACGAGCGGGTGCAAACGCGATCCCAATTGAGGAGGCAGGAATGCGTGGGAACATAGAGAGCCGAGGGGGGGATGACCCAAGCGCATTTTGAATCCCATCATTGATTGGGAAGTACAATTATAATTGTGAGGTATTTGGTAGCCATTAATTAGATTCCCATCAGCAGGTAAATACCAGCAAAGGTCGCAGGCGTGAGAAAACGCGCCCAGAAGGCCTGCTGAGTGCTGCAGGAGGTGGTATGGACCTAGCCATCAGTTGGCTGACTCCGTGTCGATATACACCTGTTTCCATGGCTAGCACCATCTACTTTAGTGTATATACTACAGCTATGGCTCTGATGCAGGCTTTGAAGGTCGACCACATAATCCTTGGCGTACATGTTAGCGACGTCGCGTTCCATGAATGGTAATTGCCGGATCATAACCCTTGTTCACGAAGAACGGAGAGATTCCGGTCGAAGCGTTCGGAGAGTTGTTGAGAGCAAATTCGGCAAGCGGAAGGAGGTGATGCCAATCATCCTGTTGGTATGAGCAGTACATGTGAATATATTGCTCAACAGTCTGATTCATACGTTCGGTTTGTCCGTCGGCTTCCAGATGGTAACTGGAAGTATAGTGCAGCTCCATGGAGTTCACCCAAGGACCGGGAGAAGGAGGAAATAAATTCGGAACCACGGTTGCACGTGACGTGTGAGGGAACACCGTGTTTGGAGAAAACGTGAATAAGGAAAAGTCGAGCGAGTTCCAGAGAGTCGATATGTTGATCGCAGGGAATGAGAATAACCTGCTTGGTAGAAGGATCAACGATTACGAGGATAGTATTGTACTCACCGGAAAGCGGAAGCTGCTCGATGAAGTCGATGGAAATAGAATCCCAAGGACGAACAGGAACCGGAAGAGGCTTCAGCAATCTGTAAGGATGGTGCCGTTGCTTCTTGTTGCGCTTGCAAACAATACAAGACCGACAGTAGTCCCGGACGAAAGTCCGGCACTCCGGCCAAGTATATTCGCATCGGACGATTGCGAGGGTTCTGTTCTGTCCAAAATGGCCAAGCTGGCCATAAGCCCTATCCCCCTCTTTTGGGTAGACGTCCCATCGTCTAGTCATAGCATCAGGTTTACCTCCGAGTTTACCGGGCCGGAACCGGATGACCATATTGAACCGGCAGAGGTACTCGGACCATCGAACTTGGCGACGAGTGAGTATCTTTGTAGTCGCAAAGTATTTGAGGTTCTTGTGGTCCGTGACAACGTTGACCGGAAGAGGGGATCCTTCGAGGTAATGTCGCCAGATAGTAAAGGCGTCGAAGATCGCAAGCAACTCCTTGTCGTGCGTGTCGTAATTGAGTTTGGCCGGACCGAGTGTCCGGGACCGGAACACAATTGGGTGGATTTTGCCGTCATCGCCAAGGATCGAGAGAATGGAGGAGATGGCGTAGTCGGAAGCGTCGGTTTCGACTGTGATCTGTCGACCCGGAATCCAGTGCGCAAGCACCGGAGCTTCTGTAAAAGCGCGCTTGAGTGTTTCAAAAGCCGTTTGACATTCGTCTGACCAATTCCATCTGATATTGGAACGAGTAAGCCGCGTTAAAGGAATAG
This sequence comes from Mycena crocata, assembly GCA_029281795.1. NCBI lineage: Eukaryota > Fungi > Basidiomycota > Agaricomycetes > Agaricales > Mycenaceae > Mycena > Mycena crocata. The sequence goes on from JARJCP010000057.1 coordinate 2,786, forward strand.
TAATAGTGGAATAGTTCCAGATAAATCGTCGATAGAAATTGCAGAAGCCCAGGAACGATTGAACGTCCTTGACTTTGCGTGGTACTGGCCAGTCCGTGATAGCGGAGACTTTTCCGGAGACATCCGGAAACCGTCCAGCGACAGAATGTAGCCGAGGTACTCACAGGTGTCGACGCCGAACTTGCATTTTGACAGTTTGCAGTAAAGGCTGGAAGCTCGAAGGTGACTGAGAACTTCCCGGACATGCTCGGAGTGCTGGGTTGGATCGTCGGAGTAGATGAGAATGTCGTCCCAATATACTACGACGTAAACGTCCAGCAAGTCGGCAAAGAGGGTGTTCAGGAAGCGTTGAAACGCCGCCGGAGCATTGGTGAGGCCTTCCGGAACAGCCCGGAACTGATAGGAACCATAGCGAGTCCGGAACACTGTTTTGAACTCGTCGCCCTCAGCGATTCGGAGGAGGTGATAAGCATGCCGCAGATCAAGCTTAATATAAATACGCGCCTTCCCCGGTGCATCTAGGAGGTCAGAGATCAGAGGAAGCGGATAGCGATCCTTCTTCGTGATCCAGTTGAGACCCCGGTAGTCGACGCATAACCTGAGACTACCATCTTTCTTCTTGGCGGATAGGATAGGAGCCCCGTGACTCGAACGAGATGGATATATAATCCGGATTTCAAGTTCTTGTTGATGAACTCTCGGAGAGCGGAGAGCTCGTTTTGGGAAAGGGAGTAAACGTGTCCAACTGGAGGGACTTCGCCTTTGTTTGTCTCGATCTTGAGATCGAACTCTCGATTAGGAGGAAGATTGTACGCTTCCTGCTCAGAGAAGACGTCAGCAAAGTCATGATATTCGGAAGGCAGACCGGAAACGTCCGCAACTTCCACGGAGCCGGCGCCAGCCATGACTTCCTCGGAAGGACACGCGCGGAGCGTATGCTGGACAGTGGACTTGTCTCGAATGATGGTGCTGTATGCTGCGGCGGAGAAGTGAAGGGACGAGGCTCAGAGGCCTCCAGAGCGTCTATAAAAGGACTGGGACTGTCCATGGAAGGACCTGGAGGTGGCGAAGACATCGGGGCCGGTGTAGGAACCACGGTCGGGGATGCCGGAACCGGAAGAACCTTGTCCATAGTTGGAGCGACCGAAACTAGATCAGGAGTAGTATCCTGGTGTGTCGACACGGAGACTCCGGAAGAGTTGGAACGGAAAGAGATTGTGGTGTTGGACCAATTAATCAACGGATTAATGCGGGAGAGCCAGTTGTATCCAAGAACCATATCGGAGGGAGAATCAAGACGGGTGACGTAGAATTCCATAGAATGGACTTCGCCAGAAGGGAATTGGAGAAGCAGGCGGAGCTGCTTATTAATGATCGAAGAAGAGCCGTCGAGATACCGGAGTCGGACCGGATCTACCGCATACGGAATCAACCCATAGATTTCGCAGGCCTTCGCAGAGATAAAACAATGCGAGGAACCAGAATTAATAAGAGATCGTAAGCGGGAGTTGAATCCCGCGGCAATTCGTAATACATCGGAAGGAAGTATGGTTGAGCATAAATCCGTACCGGAAGTGATAACGTCCGGACAGAAAAGAGATACAAGTATATTGACATAAAGGGCATTAGCGGAAAGAGCGGAAGCGTTGAGACGAACCTCGGGGAGTACCTCGGAGTCAACATTTTTTTTTGACTCGGAGGTGGACTCGGCCGAGGCGGCCTTCGCCGTTGCACCGGAACGCTTCCGGCAATCGGAAGCCTGGTGTCCGGGACCACCGCAGTACATGCAGAGGTTGAGGCGAGTGCGCCGATCGTGCTCCTCCTGCGTGATCCTCCCCGACTTGTCCAGTTTGTCGGCGTAGGGCTTGGGCGTCTTCTTGGAGGAAGAGGCCTGACCGGAGGTCGCAGTAGTCGAAGCCGACCCGGAAGACTTTCCGGAACCAGACTTCTGACCGGAGGAATTGTTGGAGGGAGAGGAACCCGAGGAGGTCTTGTTGGATAACCCCTTGTTCCCGCCCTTCTGTCCACCAGATGTCTGACCGGACGACTGTCCGGACGAGCTCTGATGACCGGAGCTGAGCTTCTCTCGCTCACGCTCCTGAACCCTTTCCAACTCGTGCTTCCACCACCGATGATTGATCTTCCGGGCAATTTGCTTAACACCAAGGAGAGTGTTGACATAGTTGTGATTAACCATATCGTCCTTGATGCGGTGCGGCAAGCTCTCGTAGTACTGGTGCCGGAGCGCATTATCGCCCCACTGAGTGAGCATAGCGTATCAATCGAATTCGACGGTGTAGATGGCAATCCGATCGCCCGGTTTCATACGGACCGACCGGATGAGATCCTCCGCATCCCCGATTGGGTCGTGCGGGCCGAAGTTGTCCTGGAGCTCCAAAATGAAGCGCTTGAAATTCCCGTCCCATGCCGGAACGGAACCGGAAGCCTGGTCGTAGAGATTTGGTTCGAACCAAGCTTGCGCGGTGCCCCGAAGATACGACATGATGTAGAAAATCTTGTCGTCATCGGTGGAAAAATCCTGGGCGCGCTCAGCGAAATGAAGATAACACTGAGTAAGGAAGGACTGAAGCTTCGAAGAATCGGAACCATCGAACGTATCCGGATTCCGGAGGTTCGAGCGAGTTGAACGAGGAGGAAGAGGATTAGCCTGACGAGCAGTGAAGTCTTGAAGAAAACCCCGGAGACCCCGGAGGGTCGATTCGAGAAGGGGATCTCCATGATCTTCCGGATCAGTGGAAGAACTGCTAGACGACGGGTCCGGAGGGCTACCACCACCACCACCGCCTCGGCCACCACCTCCACCACCTCCACCACCACCACCCCACCAGATGGTCTACCGGATGGTCGACCACAGTTGGGACCAGGACCGGAAGGACCCGGCGTGCCTCCAGAAGGATTTCCGGAAGGAAAATCGGGTGGGTCATCAGCTGGTTCATCAGCAGGAGAAGACGTAGGATCAGCCTCCGGCTGAGAGGGTTCCTGACCTTCCACAATAGGGGCAAGACCAGGAGTTTCCTCTTCGCTATCGACATCGGAGATATGGCCACCTTGTACGAAAGGTATGCCAGTCGTTTTGAATTGAGCCGAGCGATTACGACGAGGATGAGGTGAGGCGGGGTACCGAACCGGATGCTCCAGGGTCCGAGGACTGGTGACTAGTCCTGGAGCATAAACCGTAGAAGCAACCGCAGGCACAGGCGAGCGACCGCGGATCTGAACCGGAGGAGGACGAGGATTGTAGGACGTCGAAATGTCCAACATGGTGTTAACAGGCGGAGTCATCGGGATAATATTAGCGAAAAGGCGAGATTCGCGTCTGGGGCGGTCAGCCCTCTCAGAGATGACTGCAGCAGCAACGTAGGGGGAGTTTGATTATACTGTTATATACCGAGCCGACGTGGGGAAGTAATCCGAAGTTCCGAGAAGACCAGAAGGACAGAAGGGCGGAAGTCAGTAGATATAGCGCAAGCACCACAGGAAGATAAGGGTGTGCGTACTACCCATGCTGAAGGGGACGAAGTCGGAAGTCGGAAGTTCTGGTGAAGCCAGAACGACTCAGAGCAGAGCAAAGAGCAAAGCACATTAATAATCAAACTGGTTTGAGTGTTCAAACATACCGCCAACCAGAAATTCCCCCACGTTGCCACGCACCGCATCCGAGCAAGATGTCGATGTCAGTTCCGATAAGAATACCTATGTTTGAACCAGACCCCACAAGGTTGAAGGTCTACCGTACCAGTCGCATTTTCTCCCACTTGCCTCCCACTATTGATATTGTCAGTTATCTGGCGGTTGTGGATAACATATGCATCTCCCCTTCCTCAACATGATTTTGGAATATTGCGGCTCTCTGACTCTTGGTGTTGATTGCCCTGGTCACTGTGTACAGTCAATGGCTTCTCAGGGCATGGCAAGTAAACTTGTCTGGACTGCCATTCCCTCCCGGACCAACTCCTAAATTGATCATCGGGAACTTACAAGAACTTCCAACGAAACTTCCCTGGCTGACCTACACAGAATGGGGACTACGATATGGTGAGTCCGTGATCAACTGTAATGCACTGCAGGCTTAGATACCATGCACTAGGTGATCTTGTGCATGCACACTCTTTTGGGCAGCATATCATTCTCGTCAATTCTCGCCAAACTGCATCTGAATTATTCGACAAGCAGTCGCAGATATACTCAGACCGACCGATTGTTCCCATGGTCGCTCTGTAAGTTGTTTTTTTTTGCGCTTTCATTTCAATACTTGTCATCATACACTACAGCATGGGGTGGGAAGGTAATCTGGGCTTCACGCATTACGGCGACAAATGGAGGCAATATAGAAGAATCCTGCAACAATATTTCCGCCGAAAGTCGTCGGATATCCACCGGCCCATTCAAATCAAGAAAATCCACGATCTATTGCTGGGGCTGCTATCAAATCCGGACAACTTCCTTGCCTTTGTTAAAATGTGAGACCGTTTCATAACTATTTCGCCGATACTCAATAATTCACAGATTAGCCGCTGCAATCATCATGGAAACAGTCTATGGATACGAGATCAAGCCAACGAATGACCACTTTGTCACTCTGTCTGAGAATGCATTGAAAAAATTGACGCAATCTGTATTACCGGGCTCAGAAATTGTGAATATCTTTCCTCCACTTCGTCATTTGCCTGGTTGGTTGCCTGGTTGCGGGTTTCAAAGAATTGCTGCAGGTGTGTGCAATACACACCCCTCAGTACTTCGACTTGTTAAATGTTCTCTCACAGAAGGTCGACAATTGACCCAAGAAATGCATCACGCTTCATTTAATTTCACTAACAAGAATATGGTTCGAAAATGTTCACTTAGTTCTACCAACATTGACCTTGAGCTTTTTAGCGAGACCGTGTAGATACAAAATCAATGGTGGCAAAACTTCTCCAGACATCTAAAGCTCAAGGCACATCCGATGAGACGATTCAAAATGTAGCTGCCGTGGCGTATGCAGGTTCGTGTCTCAGTTCTTCTGTTTAGAAGTTCTAACGACTGAAGAGCAGCTGGGGCTGATACTGTACGTTGATATAGTATTGCAATACACAGGATGCTTTTCACCCTAATTTCCCTCCTATATAGACAGTATCAGCGCTCGGTACCTTTTTCTTGGCAATGGCCACCCATCCCGACAGTCAGCGAAAAGCGCAAGATGAAATTGACGCGATAATTGGTGCACACCGACTCCCGACGTTTGCAGATCGGCCTTCGCTTCCTTACGTCGAAGCCATCTATCGAGAGACTCTGCGTTGGAAGCCCGTTCTGCCCCTCGGCGTCGCACATGCGGCGAGTTCGGATGATATCTATGAAGGCTACTTTATTCCCAAGGGTGCTACAGTGATTAGCAACATATGGTGGGTGCAAGCCACAGAAATCATCTTCAGTAACATATTCCATGAAGGGCCATGACACGCGACCAGTTGATATATCCAGAGCCCGAGGTGTTCAAACCAGAACGATTTCTCACTGCAGATGGAAACTCAACCGAGGACACCGTTGGTTTCGCATTCGGATTAGTTTATCTGCAGGTGGCTGGTTATGTCTGAAAATAGAATAACTTTAGGTTCGGTCGGCGGATTTGCATCGGTCGCCATGCATGAAACAGTCTGGGCGACAATAGTATCCATCCTATCTACGTTCAGTATCTCGAAACGAAAGATGCAGACGGGGAGGAAATTGACATTGATCCCGTTTATTCTGACGGATTCATCAGGTAGGCCGCTGACAAACGGGATCATATGGGTGTCTCTTCTGACATGCGCAAACAGTCACCCCCAGCCGTTTAAATGCTGCATTACACCCTGTTCTGAGACAGCAAGAAAATTGGTCCAAGCGACAGCTGATGAGTCTTTGGAGCATTGAACGAAATTGTACTTGTTGTTGATATGTCAGTTTATTCAACCGTGGGAAACAGCATCAGCTACAAATCTCAAGTTCGAACTTCTAGTTGATCTTGTAATTGACCTTTTAACTCAGCCTGGCCGTAGAAAATGAGATCCCTTGCGCGTCAGATGCCTTGCGTGGGGCGTGGGAAGGAGATTTACCAGAGAGAGCATGTAACTGGGAGCTTAAGAAAGGTAAATCACATGGAAGTAAATATAACTATAGATTGCGAAAATGGAACGTTGTTGAAGCGACAACGTTCAAAAGCATTGAAGGTGCGGCGTCACCCTTACACACTTTCAAAATGTTGTGACTCGGAGGCGAGTTTATGCAACCGTGAGAAACTGCAGCGGCAGATGCCGGCGACCAATCGATTCCCAGAATGTGATCTTCGAAATCCTAACCGCGTGGACCGCTTGAGAAATATGCGACAGGCAACAAACAGGCAAGCGGGCCGAACCGCTTTTCTGCTTTCCCCCCATCGGGCGTTTGACTCTTTCGCCTTCGTTTTCCGCCATGGGTATTTCATTCTCCAAGAATTTCAACCCCTCGACGGACATTGGTGACCTCTCGGGGAAAGTCGCAATCGTGACCGGTGGAAAGTAGGTTGATCAGGTCTACCAGCGGCGCAAATGAACACATTGATTCAGTTCGGGAATCGGGTACTCAACGGTCAAATTTTTGGCCCGGCGTGGGGCAAAAGTCTATCTCGCTGCGCGGAATGAAAATTACGCCACAGCCGCAATCACCAAATTGGAGAAACAAGGTCTAGGGACAGGACAGATCATCTTTCTCAAGTTGAATCTTTCCGACCCTCGACTGGCTAGAAAGTCGGCCGAAGAATTTGCTACCCAGGAGAAGAGGCTCGACATCTTAGGTAGGTCATTCGAATTTGCGCGCCTTGAACCCCCTCATTCTGATGACACTCAATCTACATAGTTAACAATGCTGGCCTGTAAGAGCCGACTTGAACGCTCGGGAAAAACTTCTGAGAAAGTCCTGCAGGCTCACGGACTCCAAGCTGAAATCTCTTCAAACTGCCGATGGTAAGAGTAGTTTTGGATCCACGAAGCTTCACATGTGACTGAAGCGACCCAGGTATATCGGAAATGATGGCTTCAAAGTGCGTGGATCTTTCCTGGGTCGAGCCGGGTAGCTCAATGGTTTTACAGTTACATCGGACCATACGTTTTTACGCGGACACTCCTGGATCTATTAAAGAGCACTGCACAAGAGTCGGAAAGTGATGTTCGCATAGTTAACGTAAATATCGTGTTTTCCGCTCCGCAGCCAAGATTCCTGAAAAGACCCACAGCTGTCCTCACATATGCATCGGATGACGAAAGCTGGCACCAATTTCGGTGACGCTGCTATCTTCCACGACGAGTGCAAGAATTATATGACGCCCGGTTTCGCTCGATATGCTGTGTCCAAGTATGCGACGAATCTGTGGACCATCGAGCTCCAACGGCGTCTGGATGAATCACTGGCAAACGCGAATCATGATGGGCGTGGTATCATTGTCATGTCGGTGCATCCCGGCGCTGTTAACACCTTTGCGCGCTTCCTTCCAATGTCGCGGATCTTCGACTTCATCATCGGCCTCTTCATGACCAGCCCCGATGACGGTGCATCCACTTCTCTCTTCGCTGCTGCGGCTCCTATCGTTCGGGCCGAACCTGAAAAGTACCGTGGCCAGTACCTACTCCCGGTCGGCAAGTTGGCGAACACATCAGCAACCAAGGACACCGAGATGGCCCGCAAACTGTGGGAGAACACAGAAACATACTTGCAGGGTCTTGGAGTTTAGCTGTAAACCAACTGCGGTTTGTGTATATTCCAACAGTAAAAATATATGAGTGCTCCTATAGGTATGTTGTGTAGACGAACTGTAAGTGATGATGAGGGGGATATCCAGTAACGAAAGCAATGATGAATAGCGAGGGTTATTATAATCTACAAGAACTGCTAGGGAGCGATATTATGACACAGTGAGGGATTAAAAGGAGTGTGGGTGTATTGAACACGAGATGTAGATGCCAGCCAGCAGGATGTGTCGATTAGGACAGATTGAGGATTAAAAACGAATGTGGGATATCGGACAGAGGACAGGTGCTGAGGAGATGGAGAAAGGGAAGGAAGGGGGTGAGCTGGTAGCATTAACAGCCAACCGAGCCAACGATGTGGGTGCCGTTGTATGAGAATCCTGTCGCAGGGAAGAAATTAGTAAGCGATGATCGTCAACGCGAAAAGACATACCGGAAAATTGTGCCTGGACAGTCTGCGACAGATTGGAGTTCTCTACAACGCTGTCGATGGGGGGCTCCACGGTGAAGACGGTATCGAAGTTCGACACATCCTGGGGGGTTTACTTTAGCGACACCAGAATGATGCAAGGCGGGAACACGTACAACGGGGCTGGCGACGTTCGGCTTGAACGGCGGCTGAATCTTCTTCTGTAGAAGTTTCTTAAAGTCGGTGCTCGCAAAAAACGCGTGTTTCTTGATTTCAGCTGCACCATTAACCCCGAGACGCTGAGTAGGATCGCGGATTAACAGCTCCGTCAGGATGCTCCGCGCTTCTGGGCCAATCTCCGGTCCAAAGACGAGGGGGTCGTTGAGGATCTTTTCATACATCCTATCCGTCACCTCTGTTCCACAAGTTAACACGGGCACTGTCATCAATCGGTGCCCAACTAACCGTCATAGAACGGAGGGAGTCCCGCAAGCATTTCGAAGAGGAGTACACCCAGCGTCCACCAATCGATGGTCTTGTCTGATCACAACCTGTGAGAAAAAAAGCCCTCAAAAACAAAAGCATGGCACGCAACTATAGCCCTGTCCATTGAGAATTTCTGGTGCCAGGTATTCGGGCGTCCCGCAAAACGTGTTGGTTTTGTCATCCGCCTTCATGTTGAGCTTGCACAGACCAAAGTCACAGAGTGCGATGTGGCCAGTGAAGTCTAAAAGAATGTTCTCGGGTTTAAGATCCCTGGTCGGAGTTCAATACCGTGCACGAATTCGACCACACACAAAGACATACCGGTACACGACATCAAGCTCATGTAGGTGCTCCAGCGCAAGGAGAAGCTCAGCGCTATAGAAACTACGCAACAGTGTTAATTATGAGAATGGATGATTGCGATTCAAGGAACGTACCGAGCGCGTTCCTCGTTGAACCGCTGTTCGCGCTGCAAGTGATGGAAGAGCTCTCCTCCATTGACAAATCTGTTCAAATCATTTATTCAGTACCGGTCCACGAATTTGTCAAGAAACGCACGCAAGAACGAGGTACAGCTTCTGCTCCGATTGGAAGCTAAACTTGAGGGGCACGATGAACGGACTGTTGACCTGGGCGAGAACAAGCCGTTCGGCAAGAGTGTGAGTGATCTCGTTCCGATTTACTGCCAAGACATCTTCAGAAAACCAAAATGCATATAGGGTAAGATAATATACCGATGTGCATCTTGCGGATGGTCTTTAACGCGTAAACCCGTGATGTATCGCGTTTGCGCACTTGCATAACCTGGCCGCAGGGTGTAAGTGTATACGCCGGTATAGGGACGAAGCTTCACCTTGCCGAAGCTTCCCTTCGCGATGTCAGAATGTGAGTGGATACATACGAGAACGGAGCCTCACTTTTCCTATAACCGTAATTAATTCAAAGTCATCTACTGACAACGACTGGTCGTGTGTTGCCTGGTAAGATACGCCGATCTGGATTTTGCCTGCGCCTCCAACGATGTCGTACCACTGGTCCTGGGTGCCGCCATCGTCGAAATTTGGGATGAACTGGATGGGGAGTCGGTGGTGCTGTGCACGAGGAACAAATTAAGAGCGTACCTTGATTCCGCCCAAAAAGATATCGTTGCCGAGATCATCGGCGCCGTCCCCCCCTCGTTTAGGCTCTTCAGCCCGGAGATAGCATTGCATGGATATCTCAGAGTTCCGCGACACATCACTATATATGGGTTGGTAAGCGCATGCAATTGACTGGAGAAACCGTTGATGACGGACAAGTGCGCTTGGTACATGAAGATGGGCTTGTCGAGCTCGCCCCCTAGAGGTGTGATGAGGACCTGGTTGACCTCGTACTCCATGACGAGGTAAGGCAGCCACCAGCATTGAGTTCTTTGGATAGAATCTCTGGGGAAAAATTAAACACATACAAAGAACAAATTCAGAGTGCTATTACCTACTGCCGTGTGTCTTGGTGGCAAGGCGCTGCTGGGTCACGCTCGAAGGCGAGACTGACGAAGCGACCTTTGCCTGCTGGGAGGTAAGGGCAGCCTGCACGGCGGTGGGCACTGCGGTGCCCGGTGGCACGGCAAGGCCTTCTGCCCATAACACACGGATTGCTGAGGAAAGTAATTAGAGGGTCGAAATGGGAGGTTCGAGGTCATGGTTACCGAGTAGACCGGACCTTGGACTGGGCTTCCCGCCTGGAGTCGGGGTGGTAGAGCGGGGGGTGACCACCTCCTCGGCCCGCAGATTTATGACGGAGGATTTCTTGCTCCTGCCTAATTTCCAAGACATGTGGGGCAAAACAGAAAACTGTCAGCGAGTTCTGAGCAAGGCGTCAGCGTGCGACAGGCGGATTGATTGTGGGCCCACAATTAAGCGAAGGTTTGTTTGGGGCAGTAAATCCGGAGGAGACGAAAGCCAGCTTTCAGAACCGGAGAGAGCACGAACGACCTGTGTGTGTAACCAAGAGACTCTCAATACGATTACTAAGCTTCTCACATTCATTATGTCGCGCCGATCAACCGATTGCAACGGAGGACTGGTGCAGTTACGCCAAGGCAATACGGCGGGAGATCTTCACCGGCCGAGTCTACCAGTCTACCCCAGTCCATTCACTCACCGTTCCACCCTGTGCTACCCTGTGTAACCGGGCAGAACCGGGCTGCAGAAGTCGGCTTGACTTACGCGTTCAATTGGCGGCTCATCGGTCTCAGATTGTTACGCGTTCTGTGAGTCAAAACGCAGCCGTGTTTGCTGGAGGTCGAGATTCGACTGATAGGATGGCTGGTCTGGTAGAGTCACAAAGCTCCAGAGCCAACACAAAAACGTACAAATGATATTTTGTGTCTGAAATAAGACTTGAACTGTTCGTCCGGAAGCTGCGCTTCCGCAATCCGACGGCTGCTTGTGCATCGTCCAGCACTGAAAACTTTTGTGACTCGCTTACGTTCGGCGGCCAGGGTTCGGCGCAGTCGGGTCGAGATCAGGATCAGTTTGCCCGCTGACTGCTTTCCGCTGACATGAGTCGGCCCGAAAGTATATCTTAACCCGGGATGTTTTCCCTTCAGTCTGCGCGCCTTCCCTTCCATCCTCCAAGTCCGCCATGTCGACGACGGAGTCTGTAGACGAAAAGGCCCCAGTTTCAGCACCCGTCAAGAAATCTGGCTTCTTCTCCCGCAAGCCCAAGGTTCCCAAGACCGCCGAGAAGGATGCCGACTCGGAGGCCACAGTCGATGCTCCCACGGTCGACCCCCCGACCCCTCCCATATCTTTTACGCAGCTCTTCAGGTCCGTTTTAAAGCTTTACTGGATCATTGCATCTCATTCGCCACAAGATTCTCTACAGGATTTGAATTGTCCTTGAATGCCATCGGTTTAGTTGCCGCAGCGGCAGGTGGTGCTGCCCAGCCGCTCATGACCATTCTTTTCGGCAAACTCGTCAACCAGTTCGTCGAGTTCCAGATCGTGGTGGCTACAATCGACGGCGACAATGCAACCGCCTCTGCACAAGCTTCGGCTGCGCTTCCGACTGTCGCCGCAGCTTTCAGGCACCAGGCCAGTCTCCTTGCAACTTACCTCGTGATCATCGGTATGCCTAGTTCTGCCATCTGGAGTACTGTTCTCATAAAATCAGGGTGCGGCATGTTCGTTTGCACATACATATACATGTGCGTACATCCACCCCCCGGAATATATTTAAAACAGCTAACGCGTTTCTCGCGTGTTTTCTCACAGGTACATCTTTGTATACACTGCCGAAGTAAATGCGAAGCGTATTCGGGAGCGCTACCTCAAGGTAAAATATCATTCACTCTTATCGTCATTTTCTTCACTGATTGTTTCCATGAAGGCGGTCCTGCGTCAGGACATTCAATTCTTCGACAAGGTTGGAGCCGGAGAGGTTGCGACACGAATCCAAACGGACACGCGTAAGTACCCAACCAATCATATCATCCATCGAGATTCACCTTCCATCCCAGATCTGGTCCAACAGGGCATCTCGGAGAAAGTAGCCCTCGTTGTCAACTTCCTTGCCGCATTCGTTACTGGTTTCATCGTCGCATATGTCCAATCGTGGAGACTTGCCCTGGCCATGTCGTCCATCCTGCCCTGCATCGGGATGACAGGAGGCGTCATGAATAAGTTTATCTCGTCCTATATGCAGTACGTGCCTTTCTTCAATTTCCAGTGCTCTTCTCATTATATTTTAGGCTTTCTCTAAAGCATGTTGCTGAGGGTGGAAGTCTGGCGGAAGAGGTCATCTCAACCGTTCGGACGGCCCAGGCTTTTGGTACTCAGAAAATCTTGGCCAACCTGTATGACACGCACACCGAACAGGCGCACCAAGCGGATCTGAAGGCGGCCACCTGGCACGGCGGAGGACTGGCACTCTTTTTCTTCATTATATATAATGCATACGCCTTGGGTGAGTTTCGGTTTCATGGTACTCCCGTTCCGTGACTCATTTTTGTTACAACAGCTTTTAGCTTCGGTACCACGCTCATTAATTCGGGCCATGCCAGTCCGGGTGTCGTCATCAATGTTTTCATGGCGATCCTTATCGGCTCCTTTTCTCTGGCGATGCTTGCTCCCGAAATGCAAGGTAAGCCGCTTCCGACTGCACCCGACTCCCCGCATTTATTCAGCCAACAGCCATCAACCACGGCCGTGGGGCTGCCGCGAAGCTGTACGCGACCATTGACCGCGTGCCGGACATCGATTCTGCCAACGATCAGGGCCTGAAGCCCGACCATGTCAACGGGGAGATCATTCTTGAGGGTGTCACCTTCAGCTACCCGTCTCGTCCCACCGTCCCTGTCGTCAAGGGCCTTTCCCTCAAGTTCCCTGCAGGCAAGACGGCTGCCCTCGTTGGGGCCTCCGGCAGCGGCAAGTCCACCATCGTGTCGCTCGTGGAGCGTTTCTACGACCCTACGAGTGGTGTTGTCACGCTCGACGGCGTCAACGTTAAGGACCTGAACCTCAGATGGCTGCGGTCGCAGATCGGACTGGTGTCACAAGAGCCTACGCTGTTCGCCACCACCATCAAGGGCAACGTCGCGCACGGTCTGATCAACACGCCATACGAGCACGCCTCGGAAGAGGAGCAGTTTACGCTGATCAAGGAGGCTTGCATCAAGGCGAATGCGGATGGATTCATCTCTAACCTCCCGGACGGATATGACACGGTGAGTATTCGCCCCGCCATGCGCTTAAAGCTTGCTAACGAAGGTATTTAGATGGTTGGAGAGCGGGGATTTCTCCTCTCTGGTGGTCAAAAACGTAAGACATTACCTGCTGGAAATTCGCAGTTCCTCATTTTTTTTTGTAAATAGAACGTGTTGCAATCGCTAGGGCGATCGTCTCCGATCCCAGAATTCTTCTACTTGACGAGGCCACGAGTGCGCTCGATACACAATCAGAGGGAGTTGTTCAGGACGCTCTGTGAGTTGTATTTGTCTCTGCGCTGCCCAAAGACTAATCTCATTCTCTCAGCGACAAAGCTTCTGCGGGCCGGACGACCATTACCATCGCTCACCGTCTTTCTACGATCAAAGACGCGAATATGATCTTTGTCATGGGCGACGGCCTTGTTTTGGAGCAGGGCTCGCACAACGAGCTTCTCAGCGACGAGAACGGTGCATATTCTAAACTCGTCCAGGCCCAGAAACTCCGCGAAAGTCAGGAGCGCAACGACACTGATTCAGAAGAGACTGCCGCTCAGGATGCGGAGGACATGGAGAAGGCTGTGCGCGAGGAGGTTCCGCTCGGCCGCAAGAACACCGGACAACACTCGCTGGCCAGCGAACTCATTGAGAAGCGACTGGAGGAGCACAAGAAGGAGGAAGGCAGTGAACTCAGCATCCCCTACCTTTTCAAGCGCATTGGGGCGCTGCATCGTGCAGGCTGGAAGAGATATTTCTTCGGCTCGATTTGCGCTATACTCACGGGTTGCGTCTATCCTGCCTTTGGTATTGTTTATGGTACGTCCGCTCTCTCTGTACTCTGCTCCTCATTCTAATCTATGCAATGCAGCCAAGGGAATCGAAGGCTTCTCACTGGAAGGCCATGCACGCCGTGTCGCTGGTGACCGCAACGCCCTCTGGTACGAATTCATTCGACGATCTGCAGTCTAAGTTCTTACCCACGCATGTCAGGTTCTTTATCATCGCCCTCATCTCGAGTCTCACGATTGGGTTCCAAAATTACCTCTTCTCGTCCTCAGCAGCAACGTTGGGCATGAAACTCAGGTCTCTGAGCTTCAGGGCCATCCTCCGGCAAGACAGTGCGTTTTTCACCTCGCGTTTAGTCCCCAGTTATCTTATGGATATTTGCAGTCGAATTCTTCGACAAGGACGAAAACAGCGCCGGAGGATTGACTTCCACACTCAGCGACAACCCGCAGAAGGTTAACGGTTTGGCCGGTGTGACTCTCGGCGCGTAAGTCGTCCACTTCACCGCCAGCTTTTCTTTTCATGACCATGTTTTCTGCAGCATTGTCCAGAGTACCTCCACCCTTGTTGCCGGTGCTATCATCGGACTTGCGATTGTCTGGCAACTCGGTCTTGTTGGAATTGGTGTGTTTTCAAAGTTCCTAGATGTCCTACTCTCCGGATTAATCTTTCATTCAGCATGCACTCCTTTCCTCGTGTCCACCGGCTACATCCGACTGGTAAGTAACAGTTTGTCCCCGGTGATGACACTCTTTTAAGTCGCCCGCAGCGTGTGGTCGTCCTGAAGGATCAGAAGAACAAGGCGGCGCACGAAGCCTCTGCGCAGCTCGCGTGTGAAGCCGCTGCGGCTATTCGCACCGTCGCTTCGTTGACGCGTGAGGATGACTGCTGCGATCTCTATAGCAAGAGCTTAGAGGCGCCTCTGCGCCAGTCCAACCGGACCGCCATTTGGAGTAACCTCCTGTACGCGCTTTCCCAGAGCATGATCTTCTTCGTCATCGCACTGGTCTTCTGGTTTGGTGCCACCCTTGTATCGAAGCGTACTATCTCGACCTTCCAGTTCTTCGTCGGTCTCATGGTGCGCAAAATGATCGTTTCAACGACCACGTTCTGAGAGAAGCATATCTTTAGTGCTCGACTTTCTCTGCCATCCAGGCCGGAAATGTGTTTTCATTTGTTCCGGACATGTCCTCCGCCAAAGGTGCTGCCACCGATATCATCAAGCTACTTGATTCGGTGCCAGAGATCGATGCGGAATCAACCGCTGGCAAGAAAGTTGACATCAAGGCAGCTCAGGGACACCTCCGTTTGGAGGGGATCCACTTCCGGTACCCCACGCGCCCTGGTGTCCGGGTCCTGCGGGACCTGTCGCTTCAGGTTCAGCCGGGAACGTACATCGCATTGGTGGGAGCCAGTGGATCTGGCAAGAGCACGGTGTAAGTTGTGTTGGTCAATTGATTTGCAAGTGGCTCATTTATCCCTTAGCATTCAATTGATTGAGCGTTTTTACGACCCATTAGCCGGAGAGATCTACGTACGTTCATTCGCTCACACTTCCTCGCTGTTAGTCTGAGAGGTTGCCAGCTTGACAATGAACTCGTAACGGAGCTGAACCTGCAAGAGTACCGCAAACAAATTGCGTTGGTTTCTCAGGAACCTACGCTTTACGCCGGAACTGTTCGGTTTAATATCCTCCTCGGTGCGATCAAACCCGCTGAGGAGGTGACGCAAGAGGAGATCGAGGAAGCCTGCCGCAATGCCAATATTCTGGAATTCATCCAGTCGCTGCCAGAGTACGTTGCTTGTATCAGTGCCAGCTTCATGTCCTCATTTTCTTCATAGTGGCTTTGATACGGAAGTTGGTGGAAAAGGCTCGCAGTTGTCCGGAGGACAGAAACGTACATTATTTTATATGCTGCTCTCCAGGACGCCACTGACGTTTCTCCTCAGAACGCATTGCCATTGCGCGGGCACTCTTACGCAACCCCAAGGTTCTTTTGCTGGACGAGGTTTGTACTACATTGCCCTTGCCGATTCATACGCTGAATCTGTCGCATAGGCTACATCTGCCCTTGACTCCAACTCGGAGAAAGTGGTGCAGGCCGCACTCGACCAAGCTGCGAAGGGACGGACTACGATTGCAATCGCGCATCGGTTATCAACTATACAAAACGCAGATCGGATGTGAGCTTCTCGCTGGTTCTGTCAAGGTTATGCTTACTGACGCCGCCTGCTCAGCTACTTTATCAAAGATGGCCGTGTCAGTGAGGAGGGAACTCACGACCAGCTCCTCGCTAAACGCGGAGGATATTACGAGTTTGTGCAGCTGCAGGCTCTGAGTAAACGGGAATAGCTATAGAGCTTAGATACTTATGAGCGCCTCATACTTTATCGCTAGATGTACTTTAATGGACTTTGCGGAACGCGTTGTTTGGATTCCCCGCCTGAACCAATCTGATGGGAAAAGGTCTAGGCCTGAGCCACACCACGCGTTCTCAATCCCTACCAAAATCCACACGTTGAACGTTTTCAGTCCCTTCAGTCATGTCTGTCTCCCTGAGTCCTAGCAACGCTCTCGGCTTCAACAGTAGGCCCTTCTTGCCTACCGATTCTCTGTCTAATGTCTCTCAGGACCGCTTACAACCCTCGTTAAACGTTCTCTTGCAATCACAAATAACAATGCACATCCCATTGCATTCAAGGTCAAAACTACGGCTCCAAAGGTCCCCTCTACCGTTCTAGCTCTCCGGCTCTATTCTGACTCCACCTTGTTCAGTTGTACTGTGTACGGCCCAACTCTGGACGATTGGATTCTGGCCAAAGCCTCGATGTGTCGGGTACGTCATCCCGAGCGTGTTCTTGTAGAAAAGTTTTTTATGCTCGTTTCTAGTGATGTTGCAGCCGCTGAAGGATGAACCTCCGCTCAACGCGAAATGCAAAGACAAGTTCTTGATTCAGAGTACCTTGATCACCCCGGGTAAAGAGGCAATGCCGCTGCAGGACATTGTATGTCCTTCCCATCTTACCTTTCCTGACCCGCACTCAATGCGACTTATTAGTGGACTATCCAAGATGCAAGCGAGGAGGGCAAAGTTCACCAGCAGAAACTCCGGGTGGTCTATTTACCCGCTGAGGGACAGACGTTGGTGGAAGAGGACGAAGAGGCGCAGACTAATATGAGCTCTATGATGATGAGCGGCGGAGACTCGGTGCGTCCTTTTTCCAATCTTCTTGGCGTGAACGAATCTGACCCTTCCAGCAGCGTTATGACACCGTTCGCCAACATCCATCAGCCAACGGAGTGGCCCCGGAGCAAAGCCAATTTACTTCTGCACCTCGACCTTCTACCCCTCCAGCCGATTTCAGCGAGACCCAGGAGGAGCCACACGAAGAGCATCAGGCTTCTTTCGATGCACCCGGTGTCGTCATCACCCCTCCGGAGGTTTCGGCGCCTGCACCTCAACACGAGCCTGCACCTGTAACTGCGCCTGTGCCCATGGTCATGCCAGAGCCTGTGCCTGTACCTGTACACGCTCCGGCACCACCAATGACCCGCACACCGTCCATACCCACACCTGCTGCATTGCCAGTTCCTCTACCGCCTGCGGAGGACTATTCTACTAAGTACGCAGAAGCCCAGGCCGAGATCGAAAGACTCCGGGCGCTGCTCGCTACGTCACAACCTCCAACGGAGCTCCGGCGCCGGACGAGAAAACTGTCGGATGACGGGACCGCCGTCGATGTTGCTATGTTAGAGGAAACTCCCATCCAGGAAGGTGTGCCCCTTCAGGTTGTCGTTATCATCGCGCTGGGAGTCTTTATCACCACATATCTCTTCTTCTGATTCCGGACCAACTTATGCATTTAATCTTTCTTTCGACGTCCGATTAATTATCGCCACGAAGTAGATAGACCCTGTACTATACACTTCCTGCCTCTCTTTTTATCTCTGTTTCTATATTCATTGGAAGGTACACGGCGGTCGTTTCTCGGATGCATCACACGTATTTTATCTGAAGTCTTCTTTCGTACATACTTATCTTCCGTGCCTCTCCAACAGAGCGGTTTATTCACAGAATGTGGGATCACGCAGCTTGGCTTCGACGGCTTCCGCCAGCAAAAGGTGGACACGTTCCGTTGGGTGACCAGAATCTGCGGACGACCTTCGCCCCGGGCACAAAGTTCGGGCAAGCCACTCACTGTACCAGAAAAATCCGGAAGGGTCAGCGCAAGTGCAGAAGCTATGGATGGATGGAATGAGCCTTTGATGTTCGAATATGAATTTTCCTGGACACACCCGGTTACATTTGTGAACCCAAACTCGTTGGGTGAATTCAAAACGTGGTTGAACCAGGCGTTGGAGTCGAAGGTCATAACAGTTGCATCTGTTTTTCTGGTAAACTCAAAGCATGTAGAAAAGACGCGACTTACCGGTATTGGCGGCCTTGAACGCCGCTACGTGGTTGGCGAGAATTGTATTAAATTCGAGGATATGGGTCTTCATCTCAGCCGACTTGCTGGCGCTGCCCACCGTCGCAGGGTTGCGATCTTCTGCAGGAACATTGATGAATAGGTGGGTATGAAGCCCATTATCGTGTGCCTTTTGCTGCGGGGAGTCAAATCGTGCATCTCGATTTCCAGTATCAAACATGACTGACCACTGCATGAAAATACGAGCGCATCTCTCTTTCCCAGAAGGCGTTGAAGTCACTGATCTGTTTTGCATCCATTCGCTGCGGGATGGTATGGAGAGGTGTCTCGTACCGAGGCGTTGCCCAGAGTATCGCCCGTGTCGTTGATACCGATCCACCATGCCGTGAGGGTCTGCCCCCCAGGGTGCGGAATTACTTTCGAGGCGTAATCAAGCCATTGGTTCACCTGGTCAATCAACTTAACGCGAATGCAACAAAGAGGAGGAAAGCAGGTCAACCTGTTGCACCATTGGCACGGTGTAATCATGATGGAGCGGCAAACTTCAGCGGAAATCAGGTTCAGCGGTCGGTGGAAGGTGGGGAGACACGAACAGCGCACTGTCGATGTCTGATCCGGCAAAGGCGAAATTCCAGAGCTGTTTCGTGCATCGCAAGGGTGACCCTTCCGTGCAGCCCGTCAAGAATTCGATCTTCAAACAGTAAAGTCAAGTTGGGAATCATCTCATCCACTTGTGTTTTACGCACCCAATTAGATCCTTCAGAACTCGTCTGTCATGTCAAGCTCATCAGCGGGACAGCAAAAAGGCCACTGGTTCTGTATACATTTTTGGGGATAATCTGGTTGTCCAGCAGTTGTTTGGGGGTGAATGAGAAGTTGAGAGCGTCGCCGATGAAGCTACCATTTGCTCCCACTTCAATACATGTTACGTCGGGCTCTTCAGGCGTACCTAAAGTTGGCGTGTCCCGCGGTTCCTTGCACGAACGTGTATGAGTCCCCGAAGGCATACATATATCGGATCGAGTCCCAGTCGAACACATTAGGCCCTGGTGTGGTAAATTTTGCACCAGCCACCGCGTTCAAAAGCAGAGTGGAGCACAGGAAAAGAATTGACTTCATCGTCACGGTTTGGTGTAGACCTTGCGAGACGGGACATCGTCATCTCGCTGATATTTAACGAGGAAAGAGTCGCAGAACTTGAAGTTGCTTATGAGCTGACGGAACCATGATCGCCGGTGTGTCCGATTTTTTTGGAAGCGCCGGGCCGCGGGGACCGGACCGCGACGCGTTGTTTGGAATACAAGCCAATGACTTCAGGTCCTTTCAACTCCTTCAAATGTCCCTCTCGATTCTGAAATGAAATCCTGAATCCCGATAACGTTTTGAGCTCTGCCTGTTCCCTCCATGTATGGCGGTCAATCCGCACATTTAAGTTTCGGTGTGTATTTTCCCTGATACAATGTGATTTTCAGCTGTTTTGGGTGAAATTTTTTGGAAGTGAGTTGGAAGTGAGTGAATTTTAGACTGTCATGAAAATTTCTTGTTCTATGAAAAGTGTAATGTTTTTTTCTTCTCCAATGTCAACAATTTTTTTCACATGTTGGCGGGAATTCTTCGCTGATGAGGCTGTGCTAGCCCTAATGATTACCCCAAATGGGATGCCTCCTGTTCAATTGCTCACCTTTCCGAGTCATCTTCAGGTATCCCAGAACCATCATTGACCTACACTGCACTCTCTATATGGCTACTACAGGAGCAACTCAAGGAGGTCCTTGATGATCTTGTACATGCAGACAAAGGAAGAACACTAGGGTAAACAGCCTGAGATGCCTTGTCAGTTCTAGGGTGGTTCCATCAAACTGATCGCAATCCCTTCACAAAACAAGAAGGAAAGTCTCTGAGCTCCTGGTGCAAAACATAAGGTTTCACGGGGCACAGGACTCCATTGAACACTGTTGAACAGGAGGCATCCCATTTGGGGTAATCACTAGGGTTAGCACAGCCCCATCAGCGAAGAATTCCCACCGACATGTAAAAAAATTGGGAACATTACAAAAAAAATTCACTACACTTTTCACAGAATGAGAAATTTTCATGAAAGTTTGAAAATTCACTCACTTTGAGAAATTTTCACCCAAAACAGCTGAAAATCACACTGTATTAGTGAGAATACACACCAAAATATAAATGTGCAGATTGACCGCCATATCCATGGGGCTGTTTATATGGTTCATTTGAATGAAATACGCCTTTTGGCCAAATCCATTTGAACGCGCGATCGGTTAGCATCAATCAACCTTCGCGCATTGAATCCGCTCATCCTGTGCCTTTGTTGATACCGGCTAGGTTGTATTCTAAAGCGTCCCTCGTTTCCGCGCGTCGAGCCAGTTGACGACCACAGCAAAGACATTTCAAAAAAATAAATTTGAAACTTGTAAAAATTCCGCCAAGACAAGTTGCGACCGTGCCGTGATGTGAGTGCCAACGCGTCGCTTGCAAATGTACATCCCAGGAACCCAACACTACTCTTTTCCTCCAATCTTTTTGGCGGTGAGCGAGCAGCTTCAGTCAACTTACCGAGTCGGTCCCACGGCCTGCCATCTCCGTGTAATTCTACCTACCTACCTACCTGCCGCATTTCTGATATGATTGCGCACAGGACCTGAACAGCAACAACGGCTGTAACGGCACGCCCCGTTCAAACAATTCTGGACGTCCCGTCCCTCCCACCTTTCTTCCGTCCATCCTAGGCTATATTATTCCGTAACCCGTCTGTCTCGATATAGCTGCCACTGGTCCGCACATTCTCCGTTCCCTTCATCCTTTCCCATTCGTCTCGCCCTTGACCGGAAATGCAGCGAGGCCTGACGCGCAGAGATGCGGTCCTCCTCCTTCTGGGGGCTTCCTTCATGCACCTCTTCACCGTTTTTTTCCCTCATGAGTCGCCTCCGCCAGAAATCCTCATTGATACCGTTCGGGAGGCGTTCCCCCCCGATCCGCCACCACCAGAAGCTCCCCGGTACCGTACCAAAACCACCACCATTATTGAAGCGACAACGACCACGGTGATCGCCCAGCCCTCCGCCGGTCCCGCTTCAACCAGTCCTCTTGATTTAGCGCTGGAATTACCACCGACAACCATCATAGCACATGCACCGGGATGGACGCGTACGCTTTCGCAATTTCTGGTGCAGTTCTTTGTCTGACGTTTTCCAGTCTTCAGAAATCTATACATGTCCAATGGCACTTTCCTCATCGTCTCCGACACTTCGAAGGAGTTCCCAGAGATGCGTCTGATGGCCAGCACACCGCTCACCGCGGAAAACAACCCTCAAAACATTGCCGACCGCGAACCGACGCCTTGGAGTATGGCAATATTAAACACTGCGGAGGCGCAGCACCGATGGGGGAACGACGTGCGAAGTGGGCGAAAGAACCGAGTTTTGTCTGTGGATGGAAACACGGTGCGTTTCTGTCGCCATCTCCCGCTCTTGTACCGATCCCGCCCTTCCAGGTGCTTGTCAACGAACCGCAACAATTCCTTCGGTAGGGCCAGGTTTTTGAAAAATATGGGTATCTTTAATCAATGCTACTCTAGGCATTATTACCACCTCGTCGCCGAACTCTTTTTCGGCGTTCAGGCATTTTGGCATGGGGCCTTCTCTACACCTTCAGCTGATCCCGACGCCGAATATATGCTGGGGCCTCACCCGGCCCCACCCCCAATCCATCGCGTCATCTTTGCCCGTTCCAGTGCAGATGGGTGGCGCGATGGTCCAGGCTTCAACGCGTACTTTATGCGCGCGGCATTCCCTGCTACCACCATCGAAGTGCAGGAAGATTGGCAAGATCGTGTAACAATCACTTCATCTGGCGACCGAGCATGGCACTTCCCTCTTCTGCTTCTCACGGATCGGAGCGCCTCTCATCGCGGGGAGATATGTGGTAGCCAAACGCAGAGGATTGCAGCAGAGGCGGTCGACGCAATGCGCAAGAAAGGTCAACTTGCAGGCATACGCGTTGGAGGTTGGTGGGAGCCGGTCCGAAGTGCCGTATTGCGTTTTGCCGGGGCAGAGTCGAACGTCCCGGACAACACGGAACAGGTCGTTCTGAGCGGTGATGTATCGGAAGGGGACCCGAAACTCCCGATGCCCACGAAAATAGTTATCACCTACATCAGCCGGCAGAGCGCTGGGCAACGGAAGCTGACTCCGGAGAGCCATGCCGGCCTCGTCGCCTCGCTGGGAGATCTCGTTAAGCGCAAAGGTGCTTCATGGGAGCTCAATGTGGTTGAGGCAGAAAAGTTGACGAAGGACGAGCAGCTGCAACTCATTGCGCGTACGACCGTGAGTCGTACATCCTTCAACTTCTTTCCGCGGACTAAATTGTCGCAGATCCTTTTGGGCGTACATGGGAATGGATTAACCAGCCTCGTTATGATGCAGCCCACGCGTATTTCGACGGTCATCGAGATATTCTATCCCCAAGGCTTCGCACACGACTACCAATGGACGACGCGAGCGTTAGGTATGAAACATTTCGCAGTGTGGAATGATACGTGCGTTGTATTTCTCCGCCTATTGCTGAGTATGTCTGACCGCCTATTCAGCTATCGCACAGAAGGGTTAGGAGAAGGAAAACCCCGGGTGGACTATCCCGATGGCTTCCAAAAAGACTACATTCCTGCCCACGGGCCCGCCATTGCCCAGTTGATCGAAGATCGCGTCGAGAGACGGCTGTAGGCAGGTTTGTTCTGCTTAATGGGTGTATATTACTGCTCATTCTGGAATCACTATGTATTCGGATTTACCCTTTCAGTCATTCAATGGTACATACGCCGCTATTTATCTAATCCCATACCGCAACATGCAAGGAGGCTTAAACGCTGCAGGGAGCGATATTATTAGCCGCCCGACACGCCGCAACGAATGCCGCCTCAGAGAGGGTGGTTGGGTAGATGTGGACATAATGCACAGCGGCGATCGCGTCTGAAACTGGCGGGCCTTAAGTAAATCGGCTAGAAAATCGTTGAGAATTCTTCCTGTGTTTCAGTTTAGCAGGCAAGTCCACTTACGGATCATCATTGCTCCAGACGTTGAGAACAAATTGAGTCGGAGTAGTAGGGACGTTCTTTGTCATAGTTGTAGAGGACTGAAATTCACGGGAATCAGAAAGAGGAACGGATGTACAGGTACATGGTGCGTGACACTCACTGTGATACCAGTTCCCGCGTAAAAGCACAGTCTTCCCCGGCAACCATTCAATGCGATGGACACCAAAGGCACTGCAAGTTTGCTGCAAGTGCTACAATATTAATGAAGTGAGGGTTGCCGGCATGACGCGTACGTGAAGTCTACTCCTTGAATCACCACGTCCTGCCAAACATTGCTTGAGGCGATTAACCTAGTCTCTCTTGACAGACGCTCTAGTAACGGAAAACGTTCGTGCCTCACGCGTTATAGACGATTAACCCAAATCAAGGATCCCACCAACCTTGGCTGCATCAGGGTCGACGTCGTCGTTGGGCAGTTGGCCGGGCTGGTTGGAATAATATACATGCTGGTGGTAGTCTCAATCGCCGGATTGGAACTCTATATCCTGTTCTGCTGTATCTATTTCAAAGGTGAAAACCTAGGAACTTGAAGGATTGTTTATTAGCTGTTGACAGTTTCAGGGTCTCATTCCTTACCGAAAACAACCCCCGGGACAGAGGGTACTAGGGGCCTCCATCCTGAACGATCCGTACAGAATATCATATCTCTAGCAAATCGAGTGAGAGTGCAGTAGGGGACGCGCCAACCTCAGGTTACCTGAGTAAAACTTCTCCGAACCACTCTTGTCGTACTAAAGGTGTTCTGGGCTGAGCGTTATCGTAATGCATGTTGATCTACTTACAGTCGAGGCCTTCAACCCCAGGCCGTCTTGATAGGCCATGACATTTGCAGCAGTGTATTGTATATCTGCTGTTCCAGTTGACTGTTCCTGGAACTCGGTGGAGATAATCCAGTCTGCACCGCAGCAAGAGCACCAGCAGCTTGGTTGAAGGCGGAAGTAATGGCCTCTCGCTGTAATTACTTGAGTGCTCTTCGGATAGAATAGTCTGCCCAAGTTGTGCCCAAGACTAAAACACACCCACAAATTCCCATCAAAATCGCGGTAGCCGCATTGAACTCCACAGGTCTGAGCAGAGACCTGCAGCTGAGACGTCCAAGCCAGCCAGGTGACTAGATACGGCAAGAGCGAAAATGCGACCATGTCAAGCTGAGAGAAAAGTATTGAAGCGAAAGAAAGGAAGTGAATTTTATTTCAACTGCAGCGTCCCCTTAAAGAAAAAATCGTTGTCCCGACGACATTGTTTCTGATTCTTTTCACGTTCTTGGTGAGCTTTGGAAGACTCAAGAGCGTCATGCCACTGTGACGGTGTCAGGTAGGTAGGTACTAAGGTAGGTGAGTTCCAACGCAACATGGAAACACGGTCACGTGAGCTAATCAGCCTTTATTTCTTTCCAAGTGACTTCGAGAGTACCGACGAGAAGAATAGGACGACTTCTAGCATGGGATACTCTCCGATGTTCGGATTTATACCCCTGTGGGTCTAGGTTATCTGGAACTCAGATCCCGCTTCCCTTTGTTTTTCGCGTCCAGTTCGCGTCGACTATTTGTAAGTTGTAGTAAAGTCTCAGCATTGTAAACATGGAACCCACGGATAAGGTCGCCGCTCAACATCAAGAGTTCAGAAAGAAACTTGGGGATGAGGAAGAGCCGTTAGGGTCACTGGGTGACCAGTGGGTCCTATCACTAAGGCGGAATGTTCAGCCATGGCTACAGACGCGTCGGTATGTGCTGAGATGTGCTGCGACGAGGTCAGGATGTACACCGTCTTTTTAAAGCCGGGGTGAACCGAGATAGGACGCAGAAAATAGCATAAGACCACGGATGCAGCATTTGCAGTATTTATGTTATCTATTTACATGCGGTTTTCAACATTCTGGAGCGACCAAAAATGACCAACGAAGATTCATTCGTTCATCGCCTTAGAACGGACAAAGCCTTAAGCGACCCCCTAATTATAATTCGTCCCCAACGTCTCTTCCAACTGCGCAAGAGACCTTTGAGGTTCGCTCTTTTCTTAGAGTGGCTGCGGTGGATAGCGGGTGCATGTCTTCTACCTCGAATGTCCCGATATCCTTTCGTGATATATGTGTACATGATTTCCATTACATCGAATTGTTTTTCGTATTTTAAACCAGATAATGATACATAGATTTTCGGTACAAGGTGAAACGCGGACCGAAAATTGCTTGCAACGGAGCTTATACACTGCACGGAGCAATATGGCCGGCTGCACTGCAGGCTGAGTTGAAGGCCGTGGCCGAAAAAGTGGTCGAGTTGAAATACAAGTGCACATACTGCACAGTCGCAATCGAATCCGAGGTCGGAGGGCCCTTTGAGAAGCGACTAGAGAGGAGCATTAATCGAGGAAGGTATGCGAGATGAACTGACAGTACTTACGAGTCTCCGTTGCTCCACACGTTCAACACAAATTCCGATGGCGTGGTGGGGACATGTGCCGTGACCGTGGTTGTCGACTGGTCAGGTCATCAGCAAGTTGATGTAGTACAACAAAAGAACGGCTTGCTGTGATGGCCACGCCGTTGTTGCTCCCAGTGTACGAATATATAGTTTCAGACGGATGCCAATCGAAGCGATGAACGCCGAAAGTTCTGGTAAGGGACGCTCAGATATGAACCAAAATTGATGGGCATCATCATGTACGTGAAATCGGCTCCTGGAACCACGACATTCTGCATGAGCAGGAGTGAGCAGGATTTACAGCAGGTTCCTTTCATCATTACTGACCTTGGCCGCAGTTGTGTCTACGTCCCCGTTTGGAAGCTGACCTGGTTGGTTGGTATAATAGAGATGCTGGTAGTAGTCCGGATCGCTGGACAAAAATTCTATGTCCTGCTCTTGACTATCCGATCGGTAGGTGAAAAATCCTGGAAACTTCGGTTAACAAGTCTAAGATATTCGAAGAGAATTAGTTCACCGAAAACAACCCCAGGAACAGACGGCACTTGAGCTTGCATCCTGAATGATCCATAGAGGATATCTGATCTCTGAACATCGGTCGCATTTAGCTGCTAGGTAAGAATGTTGAGGGAACACGCCAACCTGGGTGAATATTTCTGCGCATTTGACCGAGCCACTATTATCATACTGAATTACTGAGTATAAACCATAAAAACACAAATGAATTGAAATAGACCCACAGCAGAGGCCTTCAGGCCCAGAGCATCTTGATGTTCGAACACATTTGCTGTTACATATTGTATATTTGCTGTTCCCGTTGGCTGTCCTTCAAAATCGGTGGCGGCGATCCAATCAGCGTCGACTGCGGCCAGAGCTCCCGCAGGTTGAGTGAAAGTGGATACGATGGCTTCCCGCTGTGGATCATTGTTTCGAAAAGGTCACGTCCACCAGCATACTATTGCATACCCAAACATGACCAGTAGAGTCTTTATAGCCACAGGCGCAACTCTGCGCCACAACCAGGCTTCTCGACACCAAGAATAGGCCAACAAGAGCGTTCAGTAGACCGAAGGAAGTCATCACGGAAGAAAGCGCTTGTCGTCCGCAGCAAACCTTACAGCCCTTTATATGTCGCAACAACTGACCTCATTCGTATCGCGGAATTCGCTTGGGGAACTTGAAACAGGGCCACTTCCGCTTTGCACGCACCAATTCAGGACAATTGAACCGGAAGGATCAACCACGCGCAATTTGGGGAAGCACGAACCCTCATGAACCTGTGTTCTTCGTATCCTCATGACGGCGGAGATTTTGTTCAAGGCCGTCGTTAAGCACAACCAGCATCAAAAACAGAAGGAATATCGCATGCAACGTGTGGTGCATGTCCTTCTTAATCACCAGTTGCGGTGTTTTATTTCCGATGCTGCTCAGGATGTGGGTTGCGACCTTTCCTAAGAGCTGCCCAATCATTCCAATTTAGCAGAACTTTTCGACTCGGAGACTGGAGTCAAACTGCAGCGGGAAAAGGCGGAAAAGGCATCTTCTCTGGGAAAACCGGAGAGATGACACAGAAGGGGCATCAGGTGCTAAGGCCTAAGGCCGGTCTGTGGTAATAGTCTAAGTCTGTGGTCTTCAGACAAGACGCGAGATTAGGCAGATGTTGGGTTTGCGGCGTAACGGCACTCGCGAAAGCACCATCCCGACTCGGACGTATGTTGCTCCTGGAGGCTGGAAGTGGCCGCCTGAGGGTTATTTAAAGAAGATGTATCAGTGGCAGTGTCTTGACTCAGTAAACTCTTCCAGCACTTCTATGGCCACAACAGCGTACACAATCTACTCGCATTATGACCCCGCTGTAGACCGCGAACGACTGGAACGTGAAACGGGGCAAACACCTCGCGACGGAGAGGATGTTGATCCAGGCGAGGCATGGGAGGCCGAGGCCAAACTAGCTTTTAAGCGTCATTTGGCTCCGCCTCCTCGATTCGTACCTGCAGTAGGAGACTCTATCACTGCGGTACCAGAACAGCCTACCCATCTGCCTTCAACAGATGTGGCAGGATGGTACAGATCTCTGACAACGCAACCTCATCGTAGATCCCCTCCTCCTGTTGGCTCATCGAGCGTTCCCACTGCTTCTGAGAGGCCGAGCGAGAGACTGAGCAAAAACAACTGGTTTATCATGAATGCTATCACTTCCGAGCCTGCTCCAGCCGCTGCTGCATCGCCCACCCTTGCCGATATTCTTGCGCGGGACCCGCCGCCTCTCCCCCACGAATCGCAATACAAGCCTCCGGTGTGGTTGGCTCTCGGACCTGCCAACAAAGGCTTTGCGATGCTTCAACATAGTGGTTGGAGCGAGGGTGAAGCTCTCGGGCCTGATATCTCCCGACGTCCCGCAGACCCTTCTTCGCGGGATATGATCGCGTCGTCGATGCGGCCGCTAGTTAAAGAGGAAGTTCCGGATAGTCCACGCGGCGCTACCCCCGAAGTCATCGATCTCACACTCTCCGATTCAGATTCCGGAGAATCTGATGTTGAGTGCGCAGGGGATGCCTCGGCCAGCTTATATCATGCGGAGGGATCGCGCAAGGCACTCATCACTCCGATAGCAACTGTCCTCAAGTCGGATCGCCTTGGAATCGGTCTCAAGGCCAAGACAGTAGGACCATACAAGGCATCTCAAAGACGCATAACACACAACGCGGCGGCCATGCAGGCTCACGTGAAAGCAGCAGAGGAGTTGAGGAAACAAAAGAGGCAAACCGGACGAGGGCACCGGGGTTTCGCCAAACAACGCAAGGTCGATGAGGCCAAACGACGAGAATTGTTGGCATACATGAATGAAGGGTAATGAGGTATCCGAAATTTATCCATTGTACAAATACATCCGCTTAAATTTACACGAAATAAGAAAAACGAGAGCGAGTCGAGAGCCGGTTATGGCATGGGCTCGCCCCAAACGCCCTTTGCGCGTTCACATTTAACCTCTGCAACGTACATTCTCAGCCATTGAACCATTTCCTTGCTGATCTGATTACACCGGGTCACATCGATCGCTCGGAGACGGAGTGGCCCCAGGAATACTGTGGGGTGCGGATTTCGAGGGGAGGGGTGAGATCGGGAACGTGCATGCGCGGCGGCCGCCGTGGATGCCGAGGTAATTGTGGCTTGAGAAGAGCGAAACGTCTGTGCGCCTTGGAATCGAGGGTAGGCATGAGAGTTGGCGGGTAATCGCGATTCAACGAACGTGCGCAGCGAATCCCAATCCAGTGATGTACACCCGTCAAGGGCGAGTGACTCTAGCTTGGGACAAACCCAAGGTTGGGAGGATGAAAGACCCTATGAAAAGAGTAATCAGTTATGTAGTTGGATAACAAGTTCGCGCGCACTCGAAGAAGACCGGATGATGCATCTTCAGCGTCCACCAATTCCAAAGCAACCAAAGACGGAAGCCGACGTAGGAGGTTCACCAGCTTCAGTTCATTGAATAGACATGACTCTATACGGAGATGTCGGAGAGGAAGTCGAGTCAGGGCCTGCGCGTAAACCAGTTGCAGGACCGGAGTTACGTTTTCCAGATAGCACAATTCTAGAGATTCCAGATTCGCGAAGGTACACTGTGCAAGCAGGTGGTGCGTCAGGGCAATACCAGCGTAATAAAACGAAGCCCTTTTGAGCCGGGGAAGATGTACGATCTTCGTCAGTGAAGGAAAGTCGAAATCCTCAGGGTGGGAAAAACATGGGGCACAATCGACGTCTGATAAGTTACGCAGAGCAAGTTCCTCTAATTGAGGGCATTCACGCAGGATTCCTGGTGAAGGAGGACTGTTGAACAACCGCAACTGGGATAGAAGGGAAAGGAATCGAACCGAGGAGGGTATTTGTGGATGGTGTGTGGGCGTTAAAATAACCACCCAGTTTTAATACATTAAGTCGAGACACGAGCCTCACGTCCCACCCGAAATTGAAGGACGTCAAGGAACACGAGCGTAATCGAGGAGTGCGGCCATTGAACAGAGGCAGAGGCGCAAGAGAGTAGTTGTCATCTTGCATGGCATGATATATGCGAATGGACAAGATCTCGAGCAGCGGAGCGTCTTCTTGACAGCGTAATAATACAGCATGAGCCTGCGGTCGATTTGGAACGCTCAGGCGAAATGATTTTATGCGCCACAATGCAGGGCGAAAAAGATCCATCGCATGAACCACCTGTTCGGTGACACTGGACGTGTATTCCGTTCGTGGTCCAAAGTTGATAGTAATATCAAGAGGGCAAGATTTTGAGCGCCCTAATTTACGGCGCGCCTTCTCGAGTGAATGGTGCGGGCTGACCGCAATCTTGGCCCACAGAACCGGTGTGCTCATAGCGACTTCTAGCCAATACCGGCTAAATGTCAACGTGAGGATATACTATGTTCAACCGGAAGTAGGCCACTTACCACACCAGCATCAGCGTTGGAAGCATGACGGTGACCTTCCCTTCGTCCGTACTCTCAGAAGTGTCTTCTTCTGTGTCACCCAAAACCCCGATGATAAAGATTGACGACAAGAGCTCGCTTGGGAGCCGCAGAACGGGAGACTGGAGCCTCACAGCCTGTTCTAGTCGCGACTCTAGATCACGGCGCTGGCTCATCAAGGACGCCATTTTGGAATCAAGTGAATGTATTGCCTCTCGCAGTCGCGGAATCAATACATTCCCAGGCGGGCGCGACGGACCTCGCGGCCGACACGCGTCGTCCGCCGAATGAGTCTTGAACAGCGACGGTGGTGAAGAGGAATTAGGGTACGTTCGGGCCGGCGGTCCTCTGCGGGGTGGGCAAGCGCTCGGAGGGACGCGCAGAGGATAGGTGGACATCGGATGACGTCCGAAGTCTTCCTTCGCCGCCCTAAATAACGACGCACGCCGGTACGTCGATATGGGGTTAACGAGCTCACAAACGGCCTCGAGGTACTGTTAGATGCATTTCATTTGGCGATTGTTTTACAATGCGTACCTTTGTATGTAGAATGGAGTGCTCCCGCCGAGGAGGGTGGAATTATAAAGGATCTGGCGATCAGGCCGAGTCTGCGCCAGCTCTGCACGAGGCGGGCAGGCGGAAGGACTCCTCATGTCCTTTTACGGCGGGAACAAGAGGTGATGGGTGACCTGCATCGTGGGATCGAGGAATTAGCGTCCAACCCTCGTGTTCGGGAACGAGGCGATTGTGGTCGGGAAAAACAAATGTTGACTTTGTACGTGAGCTAACATGCCACAACTTTGGGTCAAACGCCCCTTCCCATCGCCGCTTCGATTTCTACTCTAATTTCGGCCTCTACGCTAATTCGATCAAGATGTCCCGGTATCCTGGCGGACATATCGAGCACGGTACCAGAGAAACTGTCCGAGAACCTCAAATGGGAACATACTAAGTACGGAATGGTTCTCCACTTGGCTGACTTACAATGAGATCAAAAAAGACAGTCAAGGCACTCCCTGAGGGCATGCATACAGCGTCAGTCCTGCGGTTTGTCTAGCGGCTGAAAACGCACCGGCCAGCCAAGGCGCATTGGTGATCAGATAGTCTCTATCAGTGCTTTTTGCAATGATCGACCAGGAGTAGGTGAGATTGCCGATTATGGCGAAGAAGAACAGAGCTGTCAAGCCACGTAGGTAGGTATTCCGTCGAGGAGGAGAGGGTGCCGTACCTGGAGATAACCCTTCGCATCGCGTATGAAAGTTTTTGGCTAAGAGATTTTAGGGCCAACCGGTTATTTCGATCTCATCGCTCACCGATTTGCGGGATTCTTGAACCAAGCTTATTCGTCGGTAGTGAATGAATTTGTGAATAGACATGAGAGAGACATACGTAAAGGACCGCACTTGTCCAACCAAGGATTTGTATTGTCCACTGGACGGCTACAGTAGGCTTCTTCCGAGGTTCTTCTGTTTTCTCCGTGTTGCTGCTTATCCACCATGCCAGGATGCCAGTGCAGAATACGAAAATAAGAGCGGCCGTATATTTGAGGATCACAGCGACTGCCGAGACTTTTCTCTGCGAATTCTCGTTGTTTTCAGATAACAGAGGTGTTTCCTCCTGCGGTATTTGCGCCGAAGGGCCTCGTTTCCAACGATAGTAATATATTTGAACCACGAGGGTGATGTCGCATAGAGAGTACTTGTTAACCTTAGCTGATGGTTTTTTGCGTAAAAAAAAAGCTCACATATAGTGCGATGAGAATCACTGTAGGCAGCAGATGTGCAAGCGCGGCACCCACCAAATTGGTAATATCCCCCAGCAACCTGAGATCATGGGTCAATTGAGCGCAAGATAAGATATTGCGAGTCACCATATAACAACGAAAATGACACTCAAACCCTCCCCGGATTGAAGAGCTGGTTTAGATATGGATCGGCGCGCAGTGATGGGCGTATAGTGATTTACCGTAGTTTTCGTATATTTGCGGGGAGTATACGACGATCCTAGGAGGTCAAACTTCGAAGTGAGCAGACTGCGAGGTTCGACCATTCCCACCCACCAGCATGCGATTGAGATCCAACCGAGCTGGAGGGATAAGTTAAACGAGTTAAATATATGCCTAGGGTGCGTTCACCATGCTGCTGAAGTCTCCATTTTCAGCGAGCATTGTGCAGCTTCCAGAGGCGATGGGAAGTGACTTGAACGATCGACGCAAAGACACCGCCACAAGAACCCACTGAGGGAGAATCAAAAGCTTTCTCCCTCCCCATTTTCTTAATGCTTTGTGTGGGAGGGTGTGGGTGCCTATGCTACTCACCTTCCACTTGCGCTCCGATTACCTTTCTACATCCAGCCACAATATGAATAAGCGCGTCAACTCGAAGTACTTTGAGTCTTTGACCAATACCGCTAAACAATCTCTCGTCATTGGATTGGGGCCTCGTATATTGGAAAATTGCCTGATTTTGCACCGTTCATCGATGCTCTCTCGATCTGGAGTCCTACGGTGTAGGTACTTGGTAGGTACGCGTGCTTACGAAAGTGCGCCCTTGTCACCCCGTGACCGGTTTTGTGCCGTTTCGTGCCGAACTCTTTCCAGTTGCGCGTTCTCTCTTGAAGACGCTTTACCAAGTGTCCGCCAGACTTCTTGGACCGTACCTCGCTGGATATACGTTACGCGCCAGCAACGACTAGAAGTTGATCATGGATGGCCAAGAAGCAATGCGACGGCTTGCAAACCAGCTGCGAAGCGCCGGCCGCGGCGGTGGTCCCAGCAGAGGCTTTTTCACCGCCTCTGGCGCTTTAATTGCTCTGGTCGCTGGAGGTGTTGCTCTCAATGCGAGTTTGTTCAACGGTATGCTTTCATTCAGATAAGTGTGTCATTTTTAATGGCGGTATCATAGTGGATGGTGGGCACCGTGCCATTAAGTACACACGGTACGTTCGTGTGCCTTCATTGACAAAATCATGATTGAAGCGACCAAGGTTAAACGGTGTGAAGGAAGATGTATACAACGAGGGCACTCACATAAATGTGAGTTCTCTTCACTCGCCGTATTTTTCACTTCAACGTTTCGCAGATTCCTTGGTTTGAGACACCCATTATTTTCGATATTCGCGCAAAACCACGAAACATTGCCAGTCTTACGGGAACAAAAGGTGAATAGTTTTGGTGACCTAAGCCTTCATAGCTCAAATACGACTTGAGATCTACAAATGGTCAACATCACCTGCCGTGTACTATCTCGGCCATCAACACAGGCTTTACCAACCATATATCGGGAGCTGGGTCAAGACTATGACGAACGGGTCCTGCCCTCCATTGTTAATGAGGTCTTGAAAAGCGTGGTTGCGCAATTCAATGCCAGTCAACTCATCACGCAGCGTGAAATGGTGCGCATCCATATATAGTCGGTGTTGCTCCCCAATAATTGCTGTCTAGGTGTCTCGGTTGGTCAGAGAGCATCTTACCACTCGCGCCCTGCGATTCAATCTCGTCCTGGACGATGTTTCGATCACACACGTCGCATTTTCTCCGGAGTTCACGCACGCAGTCGAGGCGAAACAGGCAAGACAATACTCTTTCTACCTTATCATTCTCATTTTTTTCTAGGTCGCCCAACAAACAGCGCTTCGTGCAGCTTTCTTGGTCGATCAAGCCGTCCAAGAGAAACTGGTGCGTCGACACATCTTCAGCCGTTGATATATATACTCATCTCTCCGTAGTCGATCATCGTACGGGCCCAGGGTGAGGCAAAGTCAGCTGAACTTATTGGAGAGAGCATGAGAACGAACAAGGTCCGTGTTACCCTCTTTGCAAGCACCGCATTTGATTGTTTAATGCGCATGAATAACTGCAGGGGTTCCTTGAGCTTCGCCGATTGGAGGCTGCACGAGAAATTGCGAACCTCCTTTCAACCTCTGGAAACAAGGTGATGCTGGACTCTGCCAGCCTCCTTCTCAATGGTATGTTGAACGATGTACATATTGAGAAAAAAACAAGCCAACACTTTTACAGTTGCGGGCAATGATGCGAAGGAGATACTCAAGGTCGGGAAATAGTCGAAACTTGTATATAATCCAAAGTAGTATCATTGCATTTCGAGTAGTCTCAAACCAAAACCGTCCCCTCTCAAGTTAGGCACGTCGCGATTGGGGTTAATCAAGAGGTGAGCAAGATCTGGATCTCGAATGCCATCAAAGCCACGCGAGCTGTCTGATCTGACGGTGGCGCATCATCGGAGATCATCGGACGGGTCGGCACAAGGTCGGCAGGCCTCATTGACCGTCGCACTTGTGTCGCGCCAGCACCGCTCAGGCTTGCAGGTTCCTACCCAGCCGTACTTGCGAGGTCAATCAATCTGTGTAGTAGTATTATAATCAATATCTGAGAAATTGGCTTACCGGCAAAACGGACCGATGATGTGACAGCGTTATGAATGTGACCTAAGTTGGGGATTGTCCGATTGACCTCTCCAGAACGGCTGGCATAAAATATATACAAACAACATAGCCACAACACAGCCACATCGTCTCAGAAATCACTACAACACCAGCCCGTGTCTTTCATCACCTACAATAAAATAACTTCGTGGGCTAGGGTCACTGTTAGGGACCCAAAGATTACCCAGAATTAATTTGGGGGCTCAAACCCTTCGCATTCAGACATTGTACAGCAGACATCATGGAAATAGCCAATCTCAGCTAATATGAGCAGAAATGCACCAATTAAAACTGTTGGGCCGCAGCCGACCCCTCCTTTGCATATGCTGAGTGCATTAAGACCTCCAAAACATTTTATATCCAGGTGTGTAATCAGAACAGGATTTAATAGCTCATTTCTCAAAATTGTGGCTATGTTGTTTGTATATATTTTATGCCAGCCGTTCTGGAGAGGTCAATCGCCAACTTAGGTCACATTCATAACGCTGTCACATCATCGGTCCGTTTTGCCGGTAAGCCAATTTCTCAGATATTGATTATAATACTACTACACAGATTGATTGACCTCGCAAGTACGGCTGGGTAGGAACCTGTCAGGCTTGCGGCTACAACTCACCGGAGTTTAGTCTCGGACCAAACTCTCATGACATCCCAAAATGGGAACCCTGTCATGAGAGTCTGGGCTTATCCCAGGACAATAGCCGTACCATTGCGCTATCATTTTTGATCGAATATTCCCACGACCGCAAATGTGTTCTACTGGACATTCTCACAGCATGGAACCATTGTTATTATACAGGTGGGGTTCAAGGCTCAATTAAATACATCCTGTGTGTTAAAAAATGTGGAAAGGGCCATAGATGAAACTGAACATCAATTTGAACTACCTTTGAGTTACCGGGTGCACTGCCACATCACACATCGGTCGAAAATAATGTTGCAGTAGAAGTAGCACCGAATTTGGATGGGCTGATACTTAGGAAACACTTGAACGTGTCCAATTATTGATTTGAGGGTATATCATGTCCGGGTTCCGAAGCAAATACCAGAATTTGCCTACACACACCGTGGGAATATTCGATCAAAAATGATAGCGCAATGGTACGGCTATTGTCCTGGGATAAGCCCAGACTCTCATGACAGGGTTCCCATTTTGGGATGTCATGAGAGTTTGGTCCGAGACTAACCGGAGTTCAGCATAAGAGCATGTATATGACTGTTACATACAAATTGTAATTACTGCACTAGAAATACATCACCGTCAGATGTGCTACTGTAGGAGGTTTGCGGGGGCAAAGCATCCGTATGAGACATTCTCAGTTGACGGGGATGGCGCGGTGTACCGGCTGGCGAATTCGGGAAGCGTTTTTCACCGCGGTTTTTCTGCGGTGTAGCCGGCACATCTGGTAATATCACGTCGGGTGTGATGTTAGGTGCGACATGTTTCGGGATTCCGAGCTGCAGCTCTTCGGAGTCGGAAATCAATATTCGAGCCAAAAACTCATCCTGTTTCTGTTTATGAACAGTCAGCTTCCAATTGGGGTGACTTTCTGCGAGATGGGCATTCATGTTGTACTTCCAGTGCACAGTATTGCACAACATGCACAAGATCGGGACATTGGTGGATGGTTTCGAGACGATGCATTTCGAAGCGGCTGAGATCTTGAAATTGTATGCATCCGGGCAAGATGAGTTGGCCTGCCCATGGAGTATACCAATGGTGCAGGTACCGTTCAACATTCCTTCCTTGGAGCATAATAAGGTACAAATTCCTAAGCTTTCAACGTCAGAGAAGGATATAAAAAGAAATGAAGGAGTACTGACGCTTGAATAAATGCTTGTAGTCGAAATCCATTGTCAATCCATCGTCGCCGCACCACAAATTCAGTCCCACGAGTTCATGGAGAAATTTGTGGATTGGGTCATCAGGCCCCAGCTTTCGGTGCATGCAAACGAGATAAAGTGCTGCCCGTCGAACTCCGTCACCGTCTGAGGCAATGGATTTAAGTGGACCGTGTTTGGCCTCACCGTCCGGCGAGAGTTTCCAGGCCATGATCAATTTCTGTAGAAGCAGTGTGGCTGACTGCCATGTTCCCTTCTTGCATGTCGGCATTAGAATTACCGGCTTTGCACCATAGTCGGTCTGTGCGTGACGTGAGAACGCTGCGACACTGTACTCTTTGCCGACATGAACCCGGCCATCTCGCACTGCCTTGACTGTCTTGCGGATCGCCGTGAGGTCTGTCCCCATTTTGAATGTCTCCAGCTCGGAGATAGCATGTTCACATAGTCCGCCTATCTCATCTGTTTCAGGCAAATAGCAGAGACGCCCATCGCCCACGATCTCGTCTTGCGAAAGGGTGATTAACACTTTGTGATGCTCCTCTGTTTCGTC
This sequence comes from Mycena crocata, assembly GCA_029281795.1. Classification (NCBI taxonomy): domain Eukaryota; kingdom Fungi; phylum Basidiomycota; class Agaricomycetes; order Agaricales; family Mycenaceae; genus Mycena; species Mycena crocata. The sequence goes on from JARJCP010000057.1 coordinate 40,173, forward strand.
CTTGTCTTTGAATAACATTTCGATATTTTCCAGGATGTCGGATATGGTAACCGCGCCGACGGTGATTCGAAGTGAGTGCTGCCGGCGGATGTCTGCAATAGCATGGCGCGACGGGAGCATGGTGGGTGCCTTATTAAGAGCATGGAGAGCCGCCCCACCACCCAACTCGTAGATTAAAATCGCCAGGTGCTTGTCAAAATCTGTGTAGTTGCGCGGATGATATTTCCCAGCAATCGCGAGTGTGGCCATTTCAAAGGTTTTGCAGATACTCCAACCTTCTTTCTTTGCCGTTGAGACGAGACGGGAGAGGCCGGGAACTACACTGGTTGCAACAAGGTCAAAAAATCGCCTGTGGTTCCCAATTTTTTTGCGTGCTCGGGTAAGTGATTTTGTAAGAATCGCTCTCTGAAAATTGGTAAGATAAATTACTACATCAAGGTTTTTGTTAAGTCATACCTTTGACTGTTCGTACTTAACTTGTCTACGCATCGCTACAAGTCTTTGCCCTAATTGTTCATGGCTGAGTCGATCAGAAGCCTTCTGGCCGGACCCTGTTTTCGCCCAGTCCCGTACAACCTCAATTGATGGTCCCAGGCCAAGACAGGCTGCACAACTCCCACCAGGAACTCCTACGACGTCGTGACAGCGCTTCGCGCGGACACGAATGATTGATGCCAATGCATCTACCAAAATAATGCTGTACCCGGGGTTGAAGCGCGACCCTGGACGGTGAATGGTGAATGGATATGTGTCGAAAATGAAGCCCGGATTCTCCCAAGAGAATTGCGAGCCGGAACATGGATAAGATGCCGTGTTGTATGCATATGGCGATGTTGACTCTGGATAACTCGTGGACGGAGGATTATTCACATCTGTTCAATTGTAAGTATGCACGGTCTCAAGCGAACGAGTTCGACACGCACTGATTGTCGGACGGCACTTGTTCCTATGCTGATGTGATACCATAGGAGATGGCCCCCAATCGTAGCCATGATTGATCCAGTTCAAGCACAAAGGGCACTGAACCTCTCTCGTCCCTATCTTAGCATCTCCCCTTTCAAAAGGTGATTGGTTGGTAGGCGCCGCCGCGTATCGGGAATCCCAAGATGTATCCGCATTATGTGCATTATTTACCGGTGGATTTGCGGTATGTACAGTGTTAAGCTTCCATACTGACTGCAGAGTGTGAAACGCGAGAACTGGCGGGTAAGAGACGCGTCAAGACGCGCTTGAAGCCGCGCGATTGTACGCGCGCCTCAAGCGACGGTGATGGTGTAAGCGAAGAAGGCCGGATGATGCCATTGATGGCCGATGTTTGCTCAAGCCAAATACTTTCCTTTTTTGGGGGGGTGGGTGGTCGTGGGAACGCTTTCCAAGATCCAGAGATCACGCTCCTCTTGGGGTTAATCAGGGTTAATATTTCTGTGATTATCACGTGTGTGGTCAAATCAGCTACTACTATCATCCTCCTCTCCTTCCTTTTCTTTCTCTTCGCGATGGCTCGTCAGAAAACGTCGGCAGCCCGTAAACGCAAGCGAAGTCTCTCAAAGGACTCCAACTCTTCATCTGATGATGCGGCATCGCCCGAACCGGGAGAGAAGAAAAGAGTTAGATGGGAAGGGAAAGCGACCGCAACGACTGAGACAACTGCAGAGAGTGATTCAGAAGATCCTGGTGTCGAAAAGGTGACTTTTTTCGACGCGATATCATCTCCAAATTTCTTACGCAATTCCAGTTATGTTTAGCCGCGTATTCTCAGCAGTAAATCTATGTTTTTGCTTTGGTTATGTTGCCCTAAAGATTGTTAATAGCGGTCGCGTTGGATGTGCATACTACGACCCAATCAAGTGCATGATATACGTATGTCTTTGTCGTGTCACCGTATCCGTTTCTCAACGAGCAACTCCTGAAAAACTGTTCAACTTTAGGCTCTCGAGGACACGCAAGAAACAGCCCATTTTGAACTAACAACCATGTGTGCGTAATAGGATTTCGTTTGGATTCCGAGCTCTGATCCCTCTCCAGTGTTGGAACAAACCAGTCCTGATGTTTTATTAACCAGCTCGCGGTCGGAAGACGAATTTATGGATCTTGCTCGTGCACACAGTAAGTTTCGGATAATGGATGCGCACATATTCACACAACTTTCAGTGGATGCTTCTGGAGGAGTGTTTCAGATAAGACCCCACAAGGAATTCGCGGCCTCCAAAGGGCGCGAACGTATGCTCTCACTGAGACTCCTCTCCGAGCTCCCGCAGGAAGACGGCGATCTTCCGGCCTCATCCGATTTTGCTTCAACTTCTTCGAGTTCCGGGGCACGGAATGCGTATGACTTTATGAGGCGGAGACAGGATGCCGTTGGTGGTGATCCTACCATGAAGCGGTGGAATGCATCCATACGGTTGTCCAACTTTACGTCGGTGGACTCCTCTCCGCTTTGTGTAAGAGTCTTCCTCGATGGCGCGCTTGTGTTAACGTGATATTCGCAGATCGCCTCCATCGGTGCATTGTTAGATCACCTTGTCCGTGAACGGGCCGTCAATGATCTGGAAGACGAGGGTATAGCTGGACTGGAGGTCCGGGATATCGAGGCCCTCTCCCTGTTAGAAATCGTTTTTTCCCCTTCAAACCGCTTTAAGTTGACCACAGCACAGAAATCAAGTCATGCAAATAAATGCTGACGCGTTGTTGTAAATCTTCAACTGTTCGACGTGAATTCATGCTGAATTAGGGTCAGCTCACTGCAAGTATTTGAAAACGAAAGCCATGCCTCGGTTCATTCTGACAAGACGAAGGAGGGGTTATCTCTATTTGGTCTGAATCGTTCTCCGATCGTTGTTTCTTACTCATACCCGTATAGGGACCCTGAACAGCACCAAAACAACACTCGGACGTGCCCTCTTACGCACCTGGCTTCTCAGACCGTCGCTGTCCCTTCCTGTCATCAAGGCACGCCATGACGCGGTCGCGTGTTTTGTGTCTTCAGAGAACTTGGTTCCTGCCTACTCCATGCATGGTCATCTCAAAGGCATAAAGAATGTGCCTCGTATCCTTGAGATCATGCGATCGGGTAAAGCCAAGATGTCGGACTGGCAGGGCCTCGTCAAATTCACGTTCCATTCGGCTATGCTGCGAGATAACCTCATAGAATTACACCAGGCCTCCGGCGTTGAAATTGTCAAAAAGGTAGAGTTGAATTATGGCAAGGTCTGACTGGTACTAATCGAACGAGTTCAAGCTCACTGCGGCTTTGGATATCGCGAGTTTCCGAGATGTTGGCAATAGAATAAATGAAATCGTAAAATTTCATTATCTATTCGGTATCCATGCGTCAACACATCTAGATCGATTGGGAGGAATCGGCCCATGCTGGAAGGGTCTGTGTTCGGCCAAACATTGACGAAGAATTAGACAATCGCAAGCATGTCTACAACGGAATTGACTCCGTATTGGTGAGTTTGTAGTGCATCCATGAGCTCCCAGCGTGAAGCGTTTCCACAGTCGAAGGTCGCAGAACAGATATGCCAGACGGTCCCCCCCGACTACGCTTCATCGCTGAACATAGTTTATTTCCCACAACTTGGTATGTAGCGTGACCCTAAGATCTGGTTTACGATCGCAAACCTACTTAGGCTTCCTTATATGTGTCCCAATGCTGGAAGAATGGAAAACTCCGGAGGGAATTCAAGTCATTGACGGATGGAGCTTCCAGGTCCGCTCGTTTTAGGTTCATTTACATTTGGCTCATAGATGTGTTCTAGTTTTCATCCGAGTATGTCGAACCCCTAACATTATGAGTCGACTGACCCTCCGTAGATCCCACGTTTATTTTAAGTCGCAGGAGATGACTGGTTTGTCGCACTCTGCGAATGACCACACCCTGACCACATTTTAGACATGGACATTCATATCGGCGATCTTCATCCGTCGATCGTCGACCGAGAAATCGAGATCGTGCAAGAACTGCTCGAAGAAATCGTAGTGCACTTCGAGGCCATGGCCGCGGCGTGTGACATATGCGCCGAGCTCGATTGCCTCCTTTCATTCGCAGATGCATCACGAGCATTCGAGTATCGACGGCCGGAGATGGTAGAGGACAACATCATTGACATTAGGCAGGGGCGGTATGTAACCCCAAGATCCTCGGTCAGAGCATGAACGTAACTCTTGCGTCAGGCACCCGCTGCAAGAACAGGTTGTTGACACATTCGTCCCTAACGATGCGCACCTTGCTGGTGGCTCTGGAGATCGCTCGGTGTTGGTTGGCGACGAGGCGACGAATGAGCCGGAAGAATGGAATAGTGTGGTGCTTTGCACAGGGGCAAACGCGTGCGGCAAAGTAGCATCCTTTCTTCGCTACCTACTTTCCTCTGCTAAATCGCACTTCCATTCATAAGAGTGTTTATCTCAAGCAGGTTTGTGCATCCCAAATTGGCCGCCCCTTGGCGCGTGGATCTTATTGGCCCTTATAGGTTGCATTGATACAGTACATGGCGCAGGTAATTGCCTCGTTCTTTCTCGGTGCTACAGTACTACATGCTTCCTTCTCAGATTGGATGGTAACACCGAACGCCACTCTCGGTTGTCGTTGCTTCTAACTAAAAATCGTAGTTTCGTGCCTGCCGAATCGGCGACCCTTGGAATAGTCGACAAGAGTACTCATTTTCGCTGAGGCGATTCGCTTACCTGCCAATTGACCAATTCGCAATAGTTTTCACACGCATATCAACCAGAGAATCCGTGTCCAAAGTCCAATCGGCGTTCATGATTGATCTCAACCAAGTTTCTTTGGCTCTTCGCAACTCGACTGCCCGCTCATTGGTACTGCTGGATGAATTTGGCAAAGGAACTCTCTCAACAGGCTCGTATGCTTTCTTCTGGGTCCTCTTCTTGTCCCCGATTCCGTTTCTAACTGCAATGCGCTGGTTCTGTCTTGGCTTTGCTCTTGCTGGGACTCTTTCTAGACGGCGCTGGCCTTTTCTGCGGCGTCCTCAAGCACCTCCTCAACCGCGGCCCAGACTGCCCGAAAGTCCTCGTAGCGACACACTTTCACGACGTGTTCAGAGAAGACCTCCTCGACCCGGACGCCGTGCCCATCACATTCCTCCACATGCAAGTCATGTTTACCTCGAGTAGCGGGCACGTCCTCGACGGCAACTCTCCGCATCGCCTCGTCAAGCCCACGCTGAGCCCCACCGCCAGCCAGGATACTCAGGGCGACCGGAAGATCGGCCCCGGCGAGAAGATCACGTATCTCTACCGGCAAGCAAACTGGCGAGCACGCTGGATGGGTGCTCATTTCCTTTATTCATAGAGTTGCAGAAGGCTTGTCCTTGGACTCACACGCTGCTAAATGCGCCGAGATTTTCGGGGTGCCTTCCCGCATTGTGCAACGCGCACAGCATGTCAGGTGCGTTTCCAGTTTTAAGAGCACGAGCACGAGGAATATTGTAGCTGAATGAAAAGTTAGTCATCTAATATCGACACACGAACTTGGGCGGTTGCTGGACGAGGAGATGACGGACAAGGAGCGTGAAGATCTGGAAGATGCCGAGTCCGTCTGTCGTAAATTCCTGCAGTGGAATCTGGAGGGTGACGGAGGAGGCAACATCAAAGCCCGCCTAGCCGATGTGCTTGGGAGGAAGGATGAGGAGCACTTGGAGGAATAACACCATCTCGCGCATGTGACTGACTGGAAATGGTATTAATTGACCAAATTTTACTATATTCAATCCTCTTTGTGAATCTCGAGACCTGGTGGGGCTTTCAAAGCTACGAGGCGAATAAGATCTTTCGCTAAGATCAAATGGAACGATGTAGTTACCCCGCTTGATCTCGCCGTACATTAGGAACTGCGAAGAAACCAGTCCTGCAGTCATTATCATACGCGGTCCGAGACCGGCAAAGAGGCCCTTGAAGCCTGCTTCTCGCGCTAATGCGGTGAGCCTATACACCATCGACCCACTAGGCCCATGGCCTTTATTGATCTGGCTTAGGAGTGTGTCCGCAGGCTGCAAAAACTCAGCGTAGAAAGTTAGAAGGCCAAACGACATACATGACTGAGGATGGCAGCGGCAAACCCGGCCGTTATTCCACTACCAAGCGCGATACCAAAATTGGAGGTTGCGGAAAGATTTCGTTTCGTCTCTTCCGACATGGACCGGAACACGAGCTCATGGCAGAATTCGTTGACCGTGAACTGGCCGATGGCATATGGGATTTGTCTGTGCCAAAACTGAGAACCGATAAAGACTGGGATGGCAATTGTGCGTACTTGCAAAGAATTGGCAGGAATCCGGCGTAAAGTTCACGGATACCACCTTCACGCGCCAAGCGCGCAAAGCCTGTTACAAGGCCGGTTGCATAGCCCCGCTCTGAAACGAGACGAATTCGGGTCGCTTCCAGGGGCGTGAGGAGGATGTCTGCGAAGAATCTGTGGGCTAGAGTCAATCGAATGGAGGGAGATGGAGGAAAGCAAACGAACTCGGCGACACTTGCAGCGCCCAAGTAGATAGCGGTGCGATATTTTACGGCGGTGTCCTGGTCACCCGCGAATTGCACAAAAGTCTTTTTCCAGTACTCGTAGCCGGCAAATTTCGCACCACCTGCCCGGCAGTGAAAGGGTTGCAATAGTGGTGATCTGAAAGGACGAACCTTGCGCCAGATAACCCACAGCGGTGGGCCCAAAGCCGGTGAGCAGGGCTGCAGGCCCTTCTTTGGCAATGATGTATCGAGTGCCGGAGACGATCCCAAGGCCTTTATAGGCGGGGTCAATTTGAATACGCGTTTTCACGACATCGATGGCTGGTGGGGGGTCAGAACATGAGCCTAATGCGATATATACGCGCACGAGTCATCCCGCCATGGCTTATCCTGCGAAAATGTGAGGGTGGCATCTCGAGATGGAGTTGAGAACGTACGTGCAGCATAATGCGCCTGCGGCAAAGAAGGAAGAATAGTCGCGGAGGGTGAATTTGGGGATCGCAAACGGATGATTTTTATGTGCGGAGGCCATGGAGTCGCGAAGTAAGTACACCGGGCTGGCGCGGGGTGACGGAAATAAACGTCCATGTCATGGTAAAAAGGATGACGTCGGTATGTACGATCCTCCCTTCGTGCCTCAGGGTATTCCTGATCTGACTAGGTCAGATAGGTATCCCGAGTTCGCGAAGGTTTGCGCCTAGCGACGTTTGCCTCAGGGAGAAGACAGGAGAACCTGGAGAAGACGTCCTAACTAATCTAATCTAATCACTGATGTTCGTGAACCAGACAAAATTCTGTTTTCTGCAAGTTTTCTGTCTTCCTAACTTCCTCCTGCATTCCCGCGCCATTTTGCCCAGTCTGACATCAATGTACTCGCATTGACTCGTATGCCCGAGTAGTGGATAAAATATTATCCGCAGACCGCGCAATCGCAGTCTCGCGCTGCTCGACTGCGCGTTATCAATACTGGTGCTGTTCCTTTCCAGCACCGCCCAGATAAGCAGCATGCCAAAAATCTCCCAGCTGAGCGTCGCATCAACTACTGACAGCATCAGCTACTGCTGTAGACGACTGCCGCCCATGCTGTCCTGCCGTCTCGGAAGCAATTCGCTATATAACGCGTGAGTTCCACCATGATTTTCGCCTACAATGTTTCCCCCATCCCCATGGCTTCCCGATATTGTAAGTCGCGTCTGCCCGAACTTTCACAAAATCCCGACTGATGCGTATCATTCAGATTTGATTTTATTTTGTGTTGCCATTGCCTCCGCGGATCTTGTTTTCGCCTCTGTCGATTTTAGCAAATGTTTTGACGAAATTCGAAATGGTACTCACGGAACGGCAGGAGGGACAAACAACCAAGGGGATCCTGTCGACGATGCGACCAAGGCTACGTCAATAACATACGCCCTGTGCATCCAGGCGAGCATTGTCTTTCTTCGCGAAAATATCTTCAAATTTGTTTACGAGACTTCTACTAGGCATGTAGCTCAGGAGGCGGCCCATTCTCCTGGTCCGCATTCAGCCAACAGTTCTCTGCGTGGTTACTGCCATGGCTCGCCCTCCTTCCCCAGAGCTTTCCGTTTGGAAGCAAATACAAATGGGACAATCTCATGTCTGCCATCCTCGCACTGGTGGGTACTTTAATTAACGACTCCAGAGACAAGTTTGACTTCCTTCTAGGGCTCCCCGTGCCTAGCTGCATATTCTCTGGCCTTGACTGTGCTGAACACCAAATGGGTTGGTCGACGTTTCGCCAACAGTATATATCCCAACAGTCGGCATGCGGCAATTATTCTCAGCAGCCTCCAGCAAACTCCGCTCAAAGTGACCACTGAAGGAGGTCTTTTGGCCTCTCTGGTTATTCTCTCCGAAAATGATCCGTGGTGGAAAGAACTGGCGGAGTGGCTGGATTATGCCGATATCCATACATGGACAATCGCGGGTGAGTTCAAGAAAGGAATGTTGTAGAATATGCTCAAACAATCTATAGGGGTCACATCGGTTGCTTGGGTGGTTATTGCCTATGCTCTGACCATTATCGATGCCTTCAGCACCATTTCTACGGACCCGAATAGTAACGGCCAGGGCCTTTCGGGCGTCGGAAGCATCTGGCTGTGGATGTTGCCATTGACAATTGGTATTTAGTTCCTGAACCCTTTCTCTTATGTTGATTCCCTCCATTTGACAGGATATCTTCAAATTTCACCGAGGTGTGATGCGGAACGGGTAACAAATGCCCTCAGCCGCGCAAACAACATATCATATGTTGCTGGTGCGAATGGTACGGTCAATGCCGATTCTGTCAGCGACATGCGGGCGCTGTCTTTCCACACTTACAGAGAGTCGCTGTATCGTGACCAAGAGGCCACCGCGCCAATATACAACTATGCTCGATTCCTTCCGTTCATCCAGGTCGTCGAGGAATTCGTTTCCGTGTTCCATTACGCTACAGAAAATGCCAAGAAGCGTATCCCTGTCAACAATGGTGTTCCATGGGAAGCAGGAGACGGCAAAAACATCCATCCAGCAAATAGGAGCGGATCAGCAGAACAAGTACAGGCGTATTGCAAGGCTCCATCTCATGTCCGGCGAAGCCATTGGGGACCACAAGTGTTCTCCCGATTGTTCATCGCTTCTATCGCGGCACTCGCTTTGCAATGGTCCACAACTGGTGCTTCGCTTTTGATTGTTTATTTTACTCCAACAGTAGGCGAGTGCTTGCATTTCTTTCTTGTTCTTTTTTCTTTCTTGTTCTTTCAACGACTAACAATGGCTCAGGTCTCGGCTGTAGATCATTCAGCTATCTACTGTACGGGGTTGTGGCTACCGTGGTATGGGCAATGCTTGTGATAAGCAGCGTAGCCGCCCACTACGCGACGACGTACTATCGGCAGCCCGACCTTTCGCACCGCCTCGCCGCTGGAACCGCAGTTCTTCTCCGCCGCGCTGGCAAGTTTCTAGCCACCTGCAATGCCGCGTGGATTCTGGCCACGTTCCTGCTTCAATTCGGCAACTTCTACGACAGATGCTATTGCAACTCGGACGTTCTTGGGCTAGGTAAAAGAGCGCACAATGTCATGCTTCTGGAGGGAAGCGATATTTCTGCTATGAAGGCAGCGTGGGTCGGCGGAATCGTCCTCGCCATCGCTGGTTCGACTTTGTTTCTGGGATTTATCAACTTATTTATCGACCCTCCACCCCCGCCATGAGACTTCCACTTTCTTTTATTCGCATAAAGTATATAATTTGTAAGATAATACTGTAATGTACGCGTGAACTCGGACTCGTCGTTTTGTCCACAGATCATGCGGGGCTGTCAATTCTATGGAAGGTTGGGTGGGGTGGCGCCACCACATCCATGCTTACAGGATCGCCGCCTTCCTGTAGAATAATTTCACTTTTGCGTTGAATGAAAGGTGAAAAAAGATGCACCTCTTTCAAAATCGATACAAAACCACCTTCAATGCAAGACGTTGCCCGACACACGTTGAACTTGTTCGTTGTTTTGTTCATGTAAACGGGCCACTTACGAATACAAAAGAGGGACCGCATATGATTTGGGCCGCGGAAGTGCAAAAGGAGTGGCTGGCTTCATCGCTGGGCAGAGACCGGGAAGTGGCGCCGGCAAGAATATCTACTTCTCTACGAAACGCGCTGTGGTTGCCTGTACAAGTGTAATTCGGGGGACGGGGGGTTTCTTGGTGCGCCAAAACACAGCACGTTCCGCACAATCCAGGAATTGCTCCCTGTTTGGCTTTTGCTTTCTGTTTGCACTGACGCCCGGGACAGCTGATATATGAGTCTTCGGCGCTGCAAGGACCCTTTGGAATGGATGGATCATATATGAGAGCGTTGTACGGGCCGGGATTATCGAGACACTTGGGGTTTCTATTTGAACGAACGGGCAAGCTGTCGATGAAACCAGCACTGACCTTTTTGTAGTAATGTCCCTATTTGCGTTGCTTCAACCCTTGGACATGAAAGCGATGGTCATGTATTGGATACCATCTCAACGAAGACTGTCATCGGTGCTTAGGGAATCCAAACGTTACTGAAATGAATTGTCCGCGAAAGAGCTGGTACCTTCATGCACGGGAAAACAAAACCCGTGAAAGGCCAGTCGAGACGTGATTGTGGAAGAAAATTCTGCGAGCCGTTCACGAATATTAATGGATCTGGTCCGTGCGGATAAGGCATGCACCGTGGGAAAACTGAGTGTCTGATTCTGAATCAGTCCTCTTCTTGCATATTTTCATGTCCGATTCGATATCCGAGCTGGAAAACGGGGCCAAATCCCCAGACGCCTCAGGCTCGTCAGACCCGGCGTCTTCTCTGCGTGCAGCGGCTCTCTTGACTCTTAAATCGAAGCGTCGCAAGCCCACCATCGACACTTCTGGCAACCCCGGTCCCTCCCAGCGTCCACCCCCTACCGACACCTCTCTCCAGCTTGATTATGGCCAAGAGGATATTGGTTCATCTCCGACAGACGTCGCAATGGTCCCAGTACCGCTCAAAGCATCCCACCCTGACTTGGAAGACGCCGGCCAAACGCGCGAGGAAGGCGAAATAAGCGATTCCGAAGACGCTCTCTCAAAGCCAGTCCCCAAATCTGAACTGGACACGCCAACGGTCGTAAAGGTTGAGTCGCCAACACATAATCTCTTAGACAGGATAAGAGATCCCCCTCAACCTGCTTCTGTGTCTCTGGGCGAACATTTCATCGACGCAGACCACGTCCGGCCTGGCCTCTCCTGTTCGTCTACTCCTCTCTTTCTTTATATCTTGTTAAACAACTCCCTAGTGAACCAGGATCAGTACGATACCGCCAAGGACATCGTTCTGGACCTTCTTGGTTGGGGCGTGCCTCCAGAATTTTTAGTCGATTGCAATCTCAGCCGCGAGATCGTATACTACGTCTTCAGCGAGTTGAACCTCAGACTACCGCACAACCTGGATATCGGCGGTCTCGTCCCGTATACCCCGGCCCATGTGGCTTTGTACTCTCGTCCTCTATCGGCAATGCCTCATCCTGCCCGCCCCGACTCTTCCTCATCTCGGCCATTTCATGGACACCCAAGCCTCCCGCCCAAGCCTCTCGCTGGGCTGAATGCAGCTTCCTCGGCCTCCCCTCCCCACCCTCCATCACCCTCCTCCGCACCATCGCCCACAAACCAGCACTCCACCAATGGTAGCCTGCACGACATGGAGCGACAGCGGCGCCAGGAACTCCTTGCCCGCAAGGCTGTCCAGGCATCCAGGAAGATCAAGCCGCCATCCGACGCTTCATCAACTGCGTCGTCGTCTTACAGGCCTGAGGACCCGTCGGGTGTCCAGGACCAGGATGTGGATATGACACCCGCCATCGCAACCGAGGCCGTCGACGATTTCCTGAAGACTATCGGGGAGAAGAGTGTTACCCCGGAGGCTTCGATGCCGGCCGAGTGGACAGACACCATGGACATCGACGAGATCCCGGGTCTTGGAGGGTCCACGATGTCCTTTCGAAGCACTGGGTCGTTCTATAGCGCTCATCCCGAAGGCCACAGTCAGCTGTCGAACTACACCGATCAAGTCGTTGTTTCACCCGCTGAATCGTCTTTTAACGCCCCTTCACCCCCTTCCCAGTCTCAAACTGATCCAGCTCCAACTTCTGGTGAATCTGGCAGCACTACGTTCGGACTTGAGCCGGCGAGCTACGACGAGGTGTCGTCGCATCAGGCCCTGCAGCGCCGGGGATCAAAACGTCCAACCGCCGCCGACTTTGTCGACTTTGACGCAGGTTCTCGGAACGGGTATACCAACGGTTCAATCCCCACGCTAAGACGCAAGACGGCCAGTTTCGCGAGCGTGAGTGGGCACAGAAAGCTGGTGATCGACTTGAGCGACAGCGAGGGAGAGGGGGGAGAGGACTACGTGATGCATGACTCGGCAGAATCGGACCGCTGGGAGGGTGGAAGTGGATACTCGTCGCCTGCGCCGGGACGGTATTCGGCGACACCCATCAGCGCAGGCGTTGGCGGATGGGCAACACCGCCGGGGACAATGACTCCCGCTGCGTTGATGGAGAAAGAGCAGGAGATCCGCAAGATGAGAGAGCTCATCGCTCAAAGAGAAAAGAGCCGCAAGCAGAAGACGGTTTGTGCTTGCACCATTACCCGCTTACTGGCTTTTTCACCTTTTATAGATGTCGAGGACGACGACCGCGCCGTCAGTGCGGGAGGACGACCGCGACGCTGTGTCCAATGGCTCCGCCTTTCAGTTCCACAGCGACGGGCACCATACCTCACCTCCGGAGAATAGTACGATCACAGAGCCTCTTGCTGGTTCGTTCCTCACATACTGGATCTGTCGTCTACATTCTCACAGGTCGTTTCAGATAAACGGGCACTAACCGACTCCGTTATGGCTGGATCTGCCAGCACAAGTGCTTCTGCGACACCCCCAAACATCGGTTCTCTATTCTCCCGGTTACCACCCGCCGACATCGGACTGACTGCGTGAAAATTCTTTTCCGCCCTTTTTTATTCCAGATTCCAAGATGGCTGATCAAAGCGGCGCGCCCATCGCGATTTCCTCTGGATCTCAAGGCACGTTACATTTCTCTCCTTCATGGCCTGCAGGTGGGGCTGCCTACTAATTTCCTCTTTCGACATTTCTCTCCCCATCTTCTTTGCTTCTTCCGCATGTTTCTCCATACGTCTGTATCCGGCCGGCTTCCTTCGGCTTCTTCTCTTCGTGGCCTCTTTCGGCCGGTCATCCTGTATCCCCAAATTGGTAACTTTCCAGATTCGGCGACAGCTGAGGCTGCGTCGCAGGAACAACCGGCAAGGATCTTTTTTCTTATCTCCCTTGCCGCCTGGCATTTCCTCTTCTAGAGATGCACCTCCTGACTCCTTTTTTTGTTTCTTTTGGTGGTGTTCTTCCTCGTGTCCGCTTTTGCATTGGTACAGATCAACGGCTCATCAATGCAAGAAGCACTTCAAGGACCTGTAGCTGGACTAGTCGGCGTGGACTCGACCTCGTCTTCGTCGGCACAGGTGCGTCTCGCGAGTTCGTCTTTTTTTGCTTTATCCTGCGGATGAGGGACTGCTCTTATCCCGGATGCCCGACTTCCGTGCTGACGTCATCCTTTTCGCCTCCCATTTAGGCTCAATCTCCGACGACACCAGCCCACCCAAGACCCGGCGGAAGTCGTCCAACATCGCCGGCCCCACAGCCCCGAGAAGGCACCAGCAATTATAACTTCTATGCAGCCTACCAGTCTCCTTTCGAATACTACCCTCTGTTGCGTCTCCGTTCGCAGCACGGATCCGGCGATTCCACGTCAGCGGCCCCAACAATACCAACGCAAGCGCCGCACTCTCCTACTACCAGTAGCTCGCAGTCTTCTTTATCTTCATCTCTCTCTTCGTCCTCTTCCATCTTATCAGCATCATCTTCTATATCCACACTACCTTCTTTTTCTTCGCCTACGTACAATACTATTTTCCCGCTGCCGAACCTAAACCCTCTTATATTAACGACATGTAGCGCGTTGGATCCGGCGAAGAGGATCTGCCAGTACGAAGTTCCAGGCGGCGGTGTGTGCCGGGACGCAGGGTGCGAGGACCTTCACCTTCATCGGGTCGGGCGCGAGGGTGGGGTAGGCGTGGTGGAGCCGAGTGGTACGTCGCTGGGCATCGTTATTTGCTTTCTTCATTTCTGTTCGCCATAGATGCCGACACTGCGGAATTTCTCTGCGACGTGCTGCCCCCGGCCTGGCTGACGAAACACGGAGTGGGGATTTCCGAAATCGCCGCCGCGCTGGCGCAAGCGCGGGACAAGAGCAACGCGCTGGTGTTTGAAGAGCGCGTTGCGCAGGCGCTCGCAAGTCTGGGACCACCGCCGACCTGAAGTTCGTCAAGACAAGACCGACTCAAGCTCTGACCTTGCGTGCCAGGCCTGCTCGTTGATGTATTTTGATTTCTTGTGAATGTATTCTGTCTGGCCCGGTATAGAAAAAAGATTGCTGTTCTCGGATGGATCTTGCATCGGGCGCGGTCACGTTGGCCTTGCGTGGGATGAGTGAGATTGTGGTGATTACGTGAAATGCCGTGCCTGGGGACCCCGAACAGTGCGTTGTCGAGTTCATGGAGGCTAGTGCCCGCGCATCTGGGCCTTATTAAGGCGTCGTCGAGTGTTGGATGGACGGGCGGTGACTGGCGCTCCTGGTATACCCAGCCCTGGCTGTGTGGACTCAGTGGCCGGGTACAGTCCGGCTACCTGCAAGAAATGAATATAAATATGAGCTAGGTGTGGTCTGTTTGGCTGTGTTGTGGGTGTTTGGCACGGCCTGTGTCCCTCAAAAGGCAGTTGGATGGCGGCATCCTTTTTAGGACGACTCCCTTGAACCGTCTGCATTATCCCCTTCCTCCGCTCATCTGCTATCCGCCGTCGCTGCCCTCTCTAGGCTTTTATAACCTGTAACCTGTGCGTGTTTCTCTTTTTTATTCTATTTTGCGCCCCCATGGCGTTCCGGTCCTCCCACCCTTATTCGTATTCTGACGCTTCCCTTTCTGGTCTGTCTTACGATCATTCCTCACCGAGTTCTTCTTCTGCCCCAGATCCTATGAAAAGGCAAAGACGCACTCTTGATATGCACTCTGGAGCACCCAACGACGCCTTGGACGCGAACAGCCTCGGCGACAACGCGTTTATCGCCGACCATGACGCGGTCGACAGCGCCGGCGACGACGACGACGACGACAAGCCCAAGGCCGGCCAGAAGCAGGGTCGTCGCAAAATAAAGATTGAGTTTATTCAGGACAAGTCGCGACGCCATATCACCTTCTCCAAAAGGAAAGCTGGTAGGTGTTCTTCGCCCAATGCAACTGTTCCGGTCTCACACATATCTATTCCAGGTATTATGAAAAAGGCAACCGCTTTTCTCTCTCTCTTGGTCATTCGCTAACTCGAACACAGGCATACGAGCTCTCTACCCTCACCGGCACCCAGGTTCTCCTCCTTGTCGTGTCCGAAACTGGGCTTGTGTACACCTTCACCACGGCGAAACTCCAGCCACTCGTTACCCAACCCGAAGGCAAAAATCTCATCCAGGCATGTCTCAACGCGCCGCATGGTACTCTGCCATCGTCCATGCCCGTCGGCCCGCCTCTGGGACGCTCGTCGGGCCCCATGGGAGGCCCAGGCGGTCCCCCCGTCTCCAACAACATGCCGGGTGGTCTGTCGATTAGTGGTGGCGCGACCAACTCGTCCTCCAAGGATGACGATGACCCAAACGACGATGACGAGTCGACGCACGGTGGCCGGGCATCCACAGGCGATAAACGTCGCCGTCGTTCCTCCACCACCAACGCCCCTTCAGGTGGCTCAGGCGCTCCTTCCTCAAACACGCGTGGCGCGACCTCCCCCCACTCGAGCAACTCCGTTCCCCCTCCCCCGCTTTCCATCCCGGCCGGCGGCCCTGCTCCCCAGCACTCGCACTCTAACCCGCCTTCCCAAATCGCGATCGGCTCCCCGACGTCCCCGCAGCAGCAGCACCAACCTCCCGCGACATCACCCGCCCAATACTCGGCGGGCGGCTCCTACGGGCACCATCCGTCGCAGCAGCAGCATCACCAGCAGCAGCACGAGAACCAAATGGGCTACCCGTCGCACCTCATGAGCCCAACATCATACACGTACCCACAGGGCAGCGGTGGCCCTCCACCGCAAACCGGATCTGGCGGACAGCAATTGGGCGGCTTAGCTGCCGCCGCAGCCCAGCACGGCCACTGGGCACCGCCGCCGCAGGGGCAGGTGCAAGGGGGTGGTTATGGTCGGCGATGAGTAACGGTGAGTCGCATTACCATTTTCTCCTAGCGGTCGCTAAATTCTCTGTCTAGCACTCGATGTTTTGTGTTTTTCCTTGCAGAACGTGCTTTCCCGCCACATGCAACTGTACACCATGTTTTATTTCTTTCGTACGACCACTACGACTATGCGGTGTTTTCTCTTTGCATTGCCTCTTGCTCTGTGGCTCTCCAGTATAAACGAGGCCGTATGTATTGCCAGCGTATCGTAGATAACATGCAATTTTTAACGAAAAAAGTTGTCTGTTTTATTGCTACACGGAAGGTTGACCGTTCGCGTTATTCATGGTCTCTTTGTAATTGAAATTCGGAAAAATATTGCCATCTTGGCCGGAACAACGCATCAGAACTAAGAACGCGCGTTGCACACGGGCCACGGCGCTCTCACGGAGCGGGCACGAGTCATCCTTGGTCGCACAGGCGCCAGCAATGATGCCGAGAAAGGAAATATTCCTACCAAAAATCGACCATCCTCCCCATGCGCAATGATTTTGGGGCTGCTGATACAAGGCGTCGGCTATCCCCAAGGGCCAGAGGAAGGCTGCTGCGTCGGAGTCGCGGTGATGCTGTGATAATGCGCCTGATGCGTGGATACATATCTCGATGGGAGCACTCATCTGTTATCCAGAAAAGGCTAGTGCGGACAAGACCTCGTATGTAGCCCCGGGGCGAGCCGACGGCGATACCGCATTAGCGACCAGGGGGTTTGTGGAATTCGAAGCATGGAATGACATGTTGAACAATAGTCTGCAGGGTGCGCCGAGTCTCCGTTTCTGATTATTATTTATAAACGCGGCGCGTGTCTGGAAGCGGAGGGGCGAGCAAATCGGACAATAAGAGACGCCGCATTTAGCAGCATTTAGCTTCCTGGAATGTCGCAAGGGAGAATGTATGTCAGCCGCAGCGCGGCGTTGCGCGCGTGGAAACCTAAAGCAAGTACTCCCGTGGTCAGATTAACTCGGATACAACCAATCGGCTCACTCCAGGTTTAATATTCCGCCAAGAAACGGGAAAGCACCGCGCCGGACACGGTTTCATGGGGCCAAGGCCGCCGACAGATCGTTTCTACATGTTACTTGGTACATCGTCATTAAATACCACAGATACATACAACATGCTGAAGAAAAATAAAGATAATGAGTAGATGACGGAAAAGGAACCTACGTTCCTTCTTTCGATGTCGAAGATTGCGATCGGATATTGAATCCAAACGGGCAAGCGGAATATAAGCCTCCGTCAGCCTCCTTTTGGAGGAAGATCACCCGAAGATCGTCCCCGAAACCGGCAGTGACGAAAAAGGTATGCCAGAGAAGCCTAGCGAGGCAGGCCACGGGGGCACAAGAGAGTCGATTTCCGGCGTCCCGTTATGGCTTCCAGGCTGCAAAAACGCGAATAGACCGACTCAGTCGTCGTTCGGGCGGTATGGTACTAGAACTGCTGCTATGTCGGGAGCTGGTCTCTGGCAAGGAGCTGCGGCCGCGCATGATGTCAGCCCTGGGGATTCCATCGTGTTGGCCATTAAAATAGGGCGAATCAACGGAATTGCGGGTTTGATGACGCTCGTACGGAGACTTGAGTTTTCGTCGTTGCTGGTCCCGCCATTGCTCCCACCGCTCACAAGCAGCGTTGAAGGCCTTGCGATCTTGCGACGGCGCTATCGGCATACAGGCCCACGAAAATTGATCCCGTAGCGTCGATCCAACCTCCATGTGGTCGTGCATATCCCTGAAGTACCATTGAATGAGGAGAAGAAATAAATAATAACTGATGACCTACAACTCAAACTTTACAAGGAGACCGTCGAAGTCCTCTCTTGTAAGCTCAAGCACGGCGCTCTTGAATCCATCCAGCATGGGATCGGACGGCAGGGCCGGAAGGCGGGACGTGCGTGGCCCCAGTTCGCTGGCGAGCGAGGCCGCGCGGGGTCGCCCGCCCGCACGCTGAGCGTGGAAGCCGGCCTGGTACGAAACGACCCACTCCCACATCGACTCGGAACACGCGAGGATCTCCGCGGTGCGCAGGGCCAAATGCATGTTGAGGCTCCGGACGTCAATATTCAACGTGGCGTTCGGCAGGCGATTTTGAGCCTCGGGACTCCGGGCGGGCTTCCCAGGGGCACCGGGTCCCACACTAGAAGCAACCGGAGGCTCAACGACCGGGAGACCAGAGGCTGATTTCAGAGGCGAAAGCGCGGGAAACGATGACCGATTGGAAGGTGAGAACGCAGACATCCGTGCATCGTCCAGCGTTATGTACCGGGATTCCCGTTTCAAAAGGTCGTTCGTGTTCACCCAACGGTGCTCGTCGGGTATTGATCCATCGAAAGTGTTGCTGCGGGGAGTGCTGGGGGTACTAGTTAATTGACTCAATGCGGATTGTCGCCGCCTAGGACTGGGGATGATAGCATCCCGGGCGTCATCTGAATCCGTCTCGCTATCGGAGGTTAGATCTTCTAGGGGGATCTTCGCAACAGGAGGCGGAAATGTCAGTTGCAGTGGAGGATGGGTGCGAACATCTAGCCCAGGAAATGAGCTCCAACCCAAATTCGAATAAACACGGAGGAAAAATACCTCTAAAATGTAGCCCCACTAAATTAGCCAGTAAAGACAGCGGCGAGAGGTTGATGAAGCGCGTGGCATTCATCTCGTTGTATATGCCTTCGAGGAGAGCATGGTCTCGTGGATTTGGCGGAGCTTTTGGCAGCGTTCGTAACAAGAACGGAGAGAACGAAGGCTTCACCGAGCTACCAAGCCCGTTTATCGGGGTAGCATTCGTAGAGTGCAGCGAAAGCACCGACGGATACTGATTTGGCGGGGCCATGATTGTGGAGGTGGAATGGCCGCGAAGCTTCGGGGAGCCATGCAGGGACGTCGTAGAGCCGGCGGCAGGACGTGCGGAGCCAGATGACAGCGTGAGCGACGGAATGCGCGCCTGAAATGAATGTCGATGTGGTGAGTGGGTGAGTGGTGATTTCGTGGGTACAGAAGAAGGCGACCCAGTTTCTTCCGCCGCTTCCTCGATGACCTCCTCCCGCAACAATGCCCCCATCATAGGCAAGGGTGACGCCGTGCGCGGAGGGGTGACGGGAATGGCTCCGAGACTGGTATTCGGTGTCGGCGCCGATCCATCATATGATGTTCGCGATCCACCCGAACCAGTAATCACCGACTCGTCGTCCTCATGGTCGTGCCCCACATCGTTGCCATCCGACGTCACCGAATCGCGGCGGGTATACCGACGATGGGTTTCCGGTACCCCGTCCGAATCCGAATCCACATCGTCATCCAGCGTCTTCCCGGGAAAAAAAAGGTCCTCCTCAATCAGCTGGAAACGGACGGGCATCCATCAGCTCCAAGACGTCCAGGAAGAGGTAAATGAAACGGAGACGGATACGTACTTCGAACGCGCCACCCGGTTTCAATACCCGCGCAATCTCTTCAAAAAGTGGGTCCCACTTTATTTATTCAGTCAATCGCCTGTTTTTTGTTGACAGAAGAGGAAGAAGCCGGACCTTGTCTTCTGGCACTCCCAGAGCGATGCGTTTGATGTGCCTGTGATTATCAACGGCTTCTTAAAACGCGATCACGAACGCAACAACGTATGCGTGCTTACACGAAATCAAACTCGTCAGTACCGAAGGGGAGACCTTCAAGGCTAGAGCGCTGTCAGCTGAAATACGCAACGGGCGGAAATTCAGGACGCACAAGTTCGCTTGGACCCAGGTAATTCTCGTTGAGAGCTCCGAGGCGCCGAGATCGGGATGTAGCGGCACTACGTCCATGCCTGGGGAGAAAGGAACGCGTTGGTTAATTACCGGAGACCATCCGCAGTATCGCCTGGTGCATACCAACGAAGTGACAATTCTGGCACAGAGACATGTTTAGTACGGTGTTTCTCCAAAAGCGGATTCAATGCGACATACCCTCCACGCCATCCCGCAATTCAGTATCCACGTCCCGGTGCCTGCAAATGCAATTTATCAGTCAGCAGCGCGGCGCATTCTGTCAAGAGCCGCAACCGACCGCATCCAATGTCCAAGCTGCAAGGATAATATCAAGTCGATTAGATTCAAAGCCACTGATACTGTGCAACCAAACGACGACGTACACTTTGGTAGGGGGCGTAGGAAAAATGTGCCATGTGAGGCTGTCGCATATCTTCTGGCAGGCCATGGTCTCCCAGACATCCCTGCGTAGACGCCACCATCAGCATACAATCAGCAACGGGCGCGAATGAATTATGTCGATCGCTGCCATGGACAAGGAACGCGAATGTAAAGCACAATTCAATGAAAACTCACAAATCGAGCACCTCGCGCGCATAGCTGCGGGGATACGGGACCTCATCGCGGTTGTACGCGTGATGTTTGGAACCTAGCCGGAGGAAGCTAGCGCCGCTCGCTGCGCGCCCGCTCTCCGCCGGTCCGCCCTTGATCACAAACTGCGCGGCCCGCGCGCTGATGTTGCGCTTGAGCTCTTTGAGGATTGTCCGATCGGCCGTGGAGAACTTGGGGTCTTGCGCTTGCGCCTGTACTTGTCCTAGCGCGTGCGAGTGCGGGGTGATAGTTTCCATCGACGAGATGGTGGGTACAGGCCCGCTGGAGGCCTTGGGAAGAGGGGGGCGGACGGTTGACGCGGACGGGATTTTGTGGAGGACCTTGGGCGACGAGGAAGGTGATTTGGGAGGATTGTTCGTCGAGGTCGACGCTCGCGGGGACGCGCCATTGGGTAAGGAAACAGACGGGGAAGTAGGAGGGCGAGCTGGTTTGGTGCCTGTGCTTTTGCGACGCCGGAGAAGGGCCATATCTTGAAATGATAGGATGGATCCAGAGGATATCGAAGACCGGGGCTAGTGAGTATCATGAGTTTATGTGATCTTTATGGAAACGGAGGCGGAAATGAATGAAAACGGAACGAAACACGGAGTGTTTAATCTTATTAAACGTGGAAGGAGGTCGTGTTTTTGAGCACCCACCTGGCGAGTATGGTTAGGCTGTGGCTGTGATCCGTTGATAACCGGTTTGGTGGCCCCCGCGTCATAATCTGGGGCAGGAAGCAACTCCCAAGGTAGAACATCCTCGCGTGCCCCAGTCGCAGTGGCATTCGACTGCTTAGCAGACTCGGCTGAGGTCAGGATGGGCAGCTGTTCAGTGGGTGCATTGACCGGGAAGAACTCCCATGGCGTAACCTGCACACGACTGAGTACGAACAATAAAAACGCAGAAAAAATGGACGAGCCTCCTCGCGTGTCCCCGTTGCGGTAGATGGGCGCTTCGGCTTCTTGGGTTTTCGATCAGAGGCTGCACGCGCGGGGTTGCGCGGAGGACGAGGAGGAGCTGCGGCGGTGGTCTCGTGGGGAGTGAAGGTGCTGGTTGAATGGCGTTTGTGAAGGGTTGGTGAAGGCCGACGAGGCGGGTCAGCCTTCTGAATCCCGTCCACGGGTAAGGCCGCTGTCCGGGTGATCGAGTTCCTGGAACTAGGCCCTGGACTTGTTGCGGGCCTCCTGGGCATGATATGCTTGTTGTCGTGTACGGTGTCGTGTACGGACGCAAAAAAGAGTGGGATAGACATGGTAGATATTCGGTTGCGTTAGATGGGGAATAGGGAGCGGGGATGGATGGGCATTCTCGGTAGCAGCGGATGGGTTGTGTGTAAACTGAAGCAAGCCAGGCACACCGACCGCAGGCATCAGATATCCAATTATTATTCTCCCATGCCTCCATTTCATATCCGACACGTGCACACCTTCAAACCAAACAAACGCGTCGCGTCAATAAATTAATACTTACAGCGAGTCTGCTCCCGCGTCCGCCTCCAGCCCGTACACCAGCCCCAGCGCAACCCTCGCCGCCGCCTTCCGTCGCTCGCCCTCGTCCTCCATGCTCGCAATCTCCGCCTTCATCCCCTCCAGCGCGCTCATCACCCGCGACAGATCGAATGGCGCCATGTCGTACTCGTCATCCCCGCCCGCGTCCTGTGGCACCGCTTCCGGCAGAGGCGCATGCGATTTCGACTCGACGTCCGTGTCCGCCTTGCCCCGCACGGGCCCCCCGAATATCCGCGAGCTCATCGCCTCAATCTCCGCGTCCGTGGGCAGATCTTCATCCTCCTCGTCCGCAGCCTCCGTCTCGGCCTCGTCCACCTCCCGCAGATCCAGCGCGGAGCCCAGGGACAGGTAGAGCGGGCTCGCCTCGGGCGGGCCGAGTCTTTCCGTGGGGGAGTCGAACGACTCGTCCTCAAGGTCCTCTGTGGCCTCCTCTGGGACAACCGGAGCAGAGACAAACACGGTAAAGTCGTCGTCGAATCCAAACTCCTTTCCGCCAGCAGGAAATGGCGGTGAGTCTGGGGCGTTTAATGCTGTTGGGGATGTCGCAATGGCCGCAGAGTCAGCCGCAGACCTCCATGGATCCTCCCGGGACAGCACTCCGTCGTCCTCTTCCAGCCATCGCGTCAGCACCTCCATCTCTTGCTGTTTGCTCTCCGCGTGCCCAAGCCCGCCGATGGGCGACAGATCATCCTGCGAGTTTTGCGCCCAATCAAAGTCCCGTCGAGCGAGTTTCGGGAGCCCCGACGCCTTGGGTGCCTGGGCCTGCATCGAGGGCCACATTATTGTGCTCAGGGCGTCGAGTACACGGGGCAGGCCGGGGATACCTGGCGCCGCGGCACTTAGTGAGAATTAAAAATAGAGGACTGACACGTACCTTGCGAGAACGAGCCATACTCTTCAGGATCCTCAGAGACGGGCGTCTCCTCGGACGCATCGACAAACTCGAACCCATTCGACGAAAGAAACTCGTCGATCTCGGCGTCTTCCTCCTCATCATCATCGTCTTCATTGCCCGCCTCCGCATCGCCCAATGCCGCCACGCGCACAGCCAGCGCTACCTCCGGCTCATATCCGCTCACATCCCCCGCAAGGCGCTCCACGTGGTGTTTGTAGGCCTAGTTCGGAACAAACGCTATCGCTGAGCATCCCGCATGCCCAAGCTTTGGATGAAATTTATAACAAACGCACCTCGCCCTTGGCCCACACGAATATCACCGCCGGAACGTTGCGCACGACATGCGGAGCGAGCCCGGTGATGGTGTGGGCGGCAAAGTGCACGTCGGCAGAGTAGTACTTGTTCGATATCGTCCATGGGACGCGAGTGCTCTCACCGAGGCCGGATGGATGTGGCTCGGGGATCGGGGTCGGCGCGGGCGTCGATGTCGACGCCTCGGGCGTTGGTGTGGCGGCCTCTCCAGGCTTGAAGTTGCGCAGATTGCAGACACCTACAGTAGACAGCTAATCAGGATCAAACACTGCGTCGCAGTAGACAGGCGTATGTACGATCGACGAGGCCCACGGCACAGGAAAGGGTCGACGATACGGTGAGGATGCGACAGGTGGCACTGTCTAGTGGGGTGAACTCGGTGGAGGCCATTTTCGCGGGGGATGGGAGGTGGGATGAAATCTAGATTAGGCAAAAGTGTCGCGTCGGCGTTTCTCCTTCGGGAGAATTGAACCCATCTTAGCCTTTGACCACACTGAATGCTCATTCAACCTCTCATGCTGTATAAACTGTCTGTACACACCAACCCCAACTCTGCACCCAATTCTTGCATTCTCAAAGTTGGCAACACCCGATCTGTTGTTCTTGCTGCCAGTATTCCCAACCGCGTCCATGGACACACGCTTGTGGTCACCGGCTCTCCTTCAATTAATATCTAAGCGTCGCGGCCGAGTTATGTTGGCGCTCATTTTCTCTGACTGACTCGCCCCGCATCCGCGCGCAACCGAAACCTTGCTTCAACACAAGTCATGCTTGTCACCCCCATTTCAATATAAAATAGGGCGCTCCTTTGTGCGAACAGCATGGCCCCTTCCTCTCTTCTCTCCCGGTTGTATCAGGATCTGGCGGAGCTGCACGACGCGCCATACCCTGGGGTGGCCATCTTCACTGATGACGCCAACGTGCGCAAGTTCTGTCTTGTCCTCACGCCCCCAAGCGGTCCCTGGAAGAATCTCTCCCTGCACTTCGATGTCGTACTCCCGGAGAACTGGGTATGCAGGACCTGCGTCTACTCCAGCTCCCCAACTGACTACTTTATTTATCTACCTAGCCCGCATCCCCTCCGTCGGTCAGCAGCAGTCTGAGCGGAATAGAACACCCCAATCTGTTCGGCAGCTACATCTGTTGCGATCTGCTAAAGGACGAGGGGTGCATCTACCGCGAGGGCGGGTATATGGGCGGGTACACGCCGGCGTTGACGCTGCGCGGCCTCTTCCTGCAGTTCCTCACCTTCTTCAGCTCCTCCAAGGTTAGTTCACTGTTGCATGTACGCATAATTCTGATCTCGCGATACAAGGTTGATCAAGAGTACGGCGGCTACGTTGAGATCGGCGAGGCGGTGCTGGTGCGCTACGCCCTCGAGTCGAACCTGAGTGGACGTACACCCCCGCGCCACGTCCCAGGGAGCGGGAAAGCCTACTCGCCGGTTCTCTCTCAGGACGCGATGCGGCTGGATTGGGAGAGCAATCAAAACTCGGTCGTCGTCATCAACCGCCAGATGACGGAGATCGGTCCCCTCACCCATACAACCAAATCGTCGCATGCGGGGCCAAACCGCCTGCACCGGATCGAAGAGAGGAACCCTCGGTGGGCGCATACCCTCAGTGTAATCCAGCACTGGAAATGCAAGCATTGCCCGTATGGCTCAGACGCTGTTCCGCATTGTCTCCCAGTTGCGGCAGAGGATGCGATGGATGTTGACCAAACCTCGGCGCTCTTGATACCCCCGGCTACCTGCCAGCTGGGCCTACTCAACGACGACGTCCTCTTCACGCTTGCCTCCCGCCTCCCGTCCGAGTCTGTGATCTCATTCTCTGTTGCCTACCCGCGCCTGCACGATCTCGTCCAGTCGACGCATGTGCTTCTCCAGCGCGAGCTGCGCTGCTTCTTCATGCGCACCCCGCTCTCCGAGTCGGTTTTGGGCATTGGCATCGCGTTCGACTTCCGCTCGCGGACTCTGTCGTCTGATTTTGACTGGCTCAGCCAGCGCGCGTTCGTGGAATTCGGCATCCGACAAAGCATCGAGAAGCGCGAGTTCACTTTCTTCCTCCCTCTCGCGTTCTCCCGCCCGCACTTTGAACGTGTCTACCCTCATATCTGGAATAGATTGACGGAGATCGACAAGGAGGTCCAGAGGGCTGAGAATCAGATGAGCCGCAACCCGAGACGTCGTGCTGCCGGCCCTCCGAGGCGCCAGGAGACGGTGGGGGTGATTTACCGGATGATGACAAACATCGTGGTTTCTCTCATGAAAAGTTGCGACGATGCCTTGAACGCACCCAACAATACCAACTCTGGCAAGTCACTCCTTCATGCGTCCGAAAAGGCCGTCGTCGCCTACTGCCACCTGTTCCATCTCTTGATCTGTCTTTGTCGAACCGACCCCGAGATTCTTCGCGACGCCACAGCCCGTCTACGCCGCTTCATTGATCAGAAAGAGTACAGGGTGAAAACGCACGTCCCCGACCTCGGCGAGCTTATCATCCTCATCATGCTAGTCGTCTGTCGCCCGCCTGTGGGGAACGGTCCGCCCATTAAATGGTCGAGTCTCGCAGGCCCGTTTTTAGAAGAGGCCATCACCCGCAACGTGCGCTGGGTGCTCAAGGACTCACCCCACCTCGAGGTTCTAGAACAAGGCCCGAGCGACTACCGACTCGCCGAGACATTCTTCAGGTCCAAGACCAGTCTTCGTCTCATCGCCTTCCAAATCACCTTCCTCGATTTGTTCTTCAAAGCGTACGGAAATAACGTCGCGCGCCTGGACAACAACTATGGGTTCCCTGAGAAAGAGCTTCCGGAGAGAATGGTCGAAGAGGTAAGGAGATTTACAAGATTAATACTTGGCCTGCTTTCTTCACGAGAGTGAGGTTTCCTCAGGGTGTGGCCTTCGGGAAGGATCGCTTCTCGGATATGCTACGGGATGCGGTGAAAATGAGTGCGACGCGACGTTACCACAATCCGTCGTCGACACATCAGCTTTCTTTACTTCGCGGCCAGAGGAGCAAAGCCGAAGAGGAGAGTCGTCGACGTTAGATATTGTAGCATGTCCTCAGGTATTAATATTGCATGAATACTTTCTTCAGACGCGAGGTACGAAAGTGCGAAGTATGATTCCCTTGGACATTCTGAACAATTGAACTACGGTCAGTCACGATATTGCGCGTTCAACCGGCTGCCGGACCGGTGGTCCGCTGCCTTCAAAGGCTCTTCAAAACCGTCATGGACTATTCTCGCGGGCAGTCCCCCGACCCACATTCTTCTTCAAAGTATCATCATCCTTACTTTACCCCTGCAGAGGTCGAATACCTCTCGGCAAAACAGCGGGGAAAGCTCTCTGTCACGCAGGAAGAGCGCGTTAGACAAAGTGCAATGGCCTTCCTCGAAGCAGTCGGTGCGCGTATCGGCTTGTAGGTGGATATTCAGATCGTACGGTAGCATTCCATGACCTTCTTTTCAGCCCGCGAAAGACAATAGCGACCGCACAAAATTTGTACCACCGCTTTCACCTCTTCTTTCCGCGGAATAAGGATTTCTATTATGTCGTATGTCTTTTCTTTGTACATCGCCCTATACGTGTAACGTACACTCTCTAGGATGTATCGCTTGCATCCCTATACGTGTCTACAAAAATGCACGACACCCTGAAGAAACCGCGCGAGTTGCTCGCGGTGTCGTATGCAATCCGCTTTCCGGACCTGGTTGCAAAGTCGAAGCACCCTGGCGGGGAGATCGATATCGATGCAATGGACCCGAAGGTTGTGGAGCGAGACCGCCAGCAAATACTAGCCATCGAACGGCTCCTCTTGGAGACGGTTTGCTTCAACTTTACATCCCGGATGCCGTTTCCCTACGTGATAAAGCTGGGCAAAGCATTTGGAGGTGGGTTCATCCATAGGATACATCTATCTCTTTTTCATAACACCTTCTCTAGCCAGCAAGAAGTTGACGAAGCTGGCCTGGAGGCTAACTATCGACTGGTGAGCGATTTCTCTCTCTTTTTTTTTCGAGTCTGCTGGATGAATTGCATCTTAGTCATCGAACCCTCGTTCCCATACAATACCCGCCCCACATCGTTGCGCTTGCCGGGCTCTACCTGGCGGCACTCCTTTCTTCGTTTGAGCAACCAGTGATGCGCGAAGACTCGGGATTGCGCAGCAGCCATGAAATCGCAGAAATCCTGGGCAAAAACGGCGACTGGGAAAGAAAATACCAGGCGCAGGTGGACGATCTCGAAGGTGTGTATACGACTGCCAACTCACTCCCCGCTTATAGATGTAAAGCAGGCATTGCGCATACCGTAATCGACCTGCTGATCCAAGGGGCACAGAGTCAGACCCTCAACACATCCCCACGAACACCTTCCTCGCCGTCGCCCCATCCATCGCCCCGAACACCTCACCCGTTGGTTGAGTTGCAGCTTCTCACCATTCCGTATAATGCCGACCAGCTCATCCGACTGAAGATTGTCATGCGACAAACTGAGCACCCACAACGTGCGCGACAGCCGCTTGGGAACGCCGACCCTAGTGCGCTGTACAGTGGGGACGATGTGGGGTTGTTGGGCCGCAACGAGGGAACCGTGCGTTTCCTCTTTGGCCCACCGGGTGTCTTGGGAGACGAAATTTAGCTGTATCTGTACTCTGCGTTGCTCCATTATCATGAATAGTAGTAGTACTATGTCCGTTTGTATATTATAGGTGTATATTACCGCTTTCTGAGCCCCCAATATCGCTGCAACAGCGCGATGGTCATCCGGACAGGACTAATTACAGGCATGATGACCATGCCACCACCAAGACCTCTCATATGCCAAGAATTTACTGTGAACCGTTTAGTCGATGCAGGAATAAAACAAAACCGCATACTCATTGGTTGTGCTGCGATGAACATGATGAAATACACCCACAGCCTACCGATGGGCCCCCCAACTCGTCTACCCGTGATTTTCCGCCACAGGCGCTCCCCAATGAGGATGGGGCCTTGCGCGGCGAAAAACAGGGTCACGGTGTGGTCGAATCCACGGCCCATCGCGTACATCGAGCACTCGTGGTAAAGGCCCGATGCGATGAACGTTCCCAAGAGCATACCAACGTCCCCGGCGATCCAACGGCCTGGATAGCCACCGAAAACCTGCATAAAACGAGGGTATCAGATGGGGATCATTTAATCAGGGCAAGACTCACCAGGAACGTGTTCCGAAGCAATTGGTGCCAGCTGCGGGCCCACAGCAGGTGCATGGACGACGCGCGCCAAGGGCCGTCAAGGAGGGGAGGCCAAGACGTCGGCGATGAGCGGAGCAGGCCGACAGCTACAAGCGTAATAAGGTCATAAACCATCCCGAAACCAGCGAGAAGGGCGCTGCCGGTGAGCATGTGGATCACCGTCGAGACGATGTACCGCGGAACCAGCGGGAGCTTGGCGTAAAAAATCGTTCCGCCTGTTGGGACACCCACTCCCGGGAAAATCTTTATGGACGACTCGAGTAGATCTAGAAGCAGGAAGTTCTTGATAAAGGACATTAAAGTCGCGCGTAGAAATGCACGGCGCTCTAACGGTCGCGTCGGGGCCGGAATGTGGGTCCCTATGGCGAACTTCCATCGTAGGCCTCGCATCGTGTGTATTAATTCAAACGAATCGTACAGCCAGGGAGGGAACATCTGGGATTCATGTGTTTCATGCAGTGAGTCCGGGCCCGCGTGGCCATTCGCAGAGCCCTTGTCGACCTCTTTGCCCTTTAGCTGGCCCGGTTTTTGTTCGCCGACTTTGAGCATGCCCTCCTTGGAAAATGCGTACTCGAAGGATTTGGCAATGACAACCTCAGCAAGAAGAGCCATCCCCCAATTGTATACATTGAGTTCTGAGATGGTACATTATTATCGGTCGCGTGAGCTAGTCGTATCGTACCTGGGATGGTGAACATATAGCGGAACCCAGCACTCAGTATCGACACGAGTACGGTTGGCAGTAACAGCAATCGAATGGGCCTTGTATCTGGCCTCCGCGCAAGATAGGCCAAAAACACAAAAGGCAGAAAGGACGCAAGTAGTGCCGGTGCGGTCGTCCAGGTGAGCGGAATGCGATCGTGGGGCAGTGGAACAACTGCGCGAAAGGCGCGCATTGCACCGACGGATATTCTGCATAGTTTCCAGTCAGAAAAGAAGCAGTGGATACAAGAAAAGCAGACAACTCTTGGTACACCGTCGGTTTCATTATCGACGTTCACTCTGAGTGTAATTTAGATGACGAACAGATGATGACGTCGTCCTGGCTTGCGCCTTCATGTCGCCTTCTGCAACGTGGACTTTGATTTCTGCCTCATTGTTGCTTGGAATATGTATATCACGCCAGCTAGAACGGCGTTCCGGATTTCACCGTAGCCCTGCGTATCAATGCAAGATGCGGTCCATGGGAACCGCGTGCTAATCTTTCTTCTTTCTCCTCCCACTCTTCCTGAACGCAATGGGGACCATTTTCTCTCTCCTTGGCCAAACCTTCCCTCCGAAATCCAAGTTTACTGTGGACAATATACCTGACCTCACTGGACAAGCACGTCTAAGATCTGGTTCCATAATGACTTCCATTTGCGAATGATTCTAATTTTATTAGGTTGTCATTGTGACGGGTGGTAATTCAGGTCGGTGCAAGCCTTTCTCTTTTGTCTTCACTTAGACAATATTCATTGTAGGTGTGGGCAAGGAAACTGCAAAGGTGAGTTGCAAGAAGGGTGCAAGAGTAATTTTGCTCACCTATTTGTAGGCTCTACTTCAACACAACGCGAAGGTCTATATCGCGGCCCGGAGTGAGGAGAAGGCCAAGAAGGCTATTAAAGAGTTACAATCGCAAACTGGGAAGGAAGCGGAGTTTCTTCGCCTGGATCTTGCGGACCTCAAGTCTATCAAACGCGCTGCTGAGGAATTCACCCAGTACGCGTTCTGCACCTTTCATCTTCTACCTCTGACCTATCCCGCGTCGACAGGAAAGAAAGCAGACTCGATGTGCTTTTCAACAATGGTGTAAGCTTGTGCTTCGGCTGCTACTGGCTTTCAGCTGATAGCACTCCAGGGCGTTATGATTCCGCCACTAGAGCAACTCACTGCTCAAAACTACGACCTACAATTTGGCACGAATGTTTTGGGTGACCTTCGGTGCCTGTTGCTGTATCTTCCTTTCTAATTTTCTTTTCAAGGGCATTTTTATCTGACCAAACTCTTACTCCCAACGCTGCTATCAACTGTTGCGCACTCGCCGACGAAGACCGCCCGGGTGATAAACACGTCGTCCTCGGCATCGGACCTTTATGCTCGCAGCATTAACTTCAACTCGCTCAAAGACGGCCCAGCACGGAAGAAGATGGGTGTGAACTTGCTCTATGGCCAGAGTAAACTCGTGCGTACAAAAGTTCAACCCGCCAACTGTTTTTTCTTCCCTCAAACAGGGCAATGTTGCGTTCAGCAACGAACTATCGCGCAGATATGCTGATCAAGGCATCGTTTCGGTGGCGCTGAACCCAGGGAACCTCAAGACGGAGCTGCAGCGGCATATACCTGGATTCCAGCGAAAATTAGTAGTGCGTGGATGTTTGTTTCGCCGTGCTGTGGCTGAAATATCCTACATAGAATTCGATCCTGTACCCTGCGTCGTATGGCGCCCTCACACAGCTGTGGGCGGGTACGACAGAAGAGGGCGCGACCTTGGGCGGAAAGGTACGCGTCTATTCCTATGTTCAGAACCTCGTTTTCCGATGCTTCGAATTAACAGTACCTCATTCCTTGGGCCCGCATCGGCAAGGCGAATGCAGCTGCAACGGATCCTGCCGCGGGGAAGGAACTTTGGACCTGGTTAGAGGAGCAGGTAGCCGACGTTTAGGATTTTATTTTCACTCTTTTCTTCTTGGCAATCTTTTGCTATTCTGTCTGTTGAGCTTCGATTCGGGAGCTGTATGGGTCAAAGTACAAGAAGTCGATATTGAGTCAGACTTGTTTCTGCTGCTGGTCTGCCAGTGTATTCAGTATGTCGGACTTCCCCCTGCTGATGTCAGGATTTACCATCCGCAACTCGCGGACATCGCCCGCACTCTTCAGTAACGCGAATTACTGAGATCACGAAATGACTGCACGAGTAAGAGCGCTTTCCTGTGTGCAACTCCTTTTTTCGGACACAGATGCAAGTACATTTACATTTGCTACTCAAGAAAGAAATGCAGTAAGTAAAGATACAGATTAGATGCAAGCAGGATACGACCCCGATCACCCTAATCCACTTCAGGCGAATCTGGCGGTAAGCCGGCAGCGGCCCTTCCAGCTGGGGTTTCGTCACGAACACCGCTCTCCGAGAAGGGAATTATTCCGGCGAAATCCAGTCTCTGGAGAATCTCCTCTGCCTCGCTAACTTCCATGTCACCAAGGACCTTATTGACCGCCGCCAATTCTTCTGTCTGTAGCGCCTGTTGAAGGCTATCAGGCAGCCCTTGGAAGATATCCCAGCGAAGCTGCAGCGCCTTCCGCACTTCCTCGATGTCCATGTCCTCCATGCCTTCTCCTAGGACAAGCTCCTCAGGGGGAGGGCCACTGGGAACGTTGAAGGTGATGTCGCCCTCGTTTTCAGAAGCAAGCATGATAGTCTCACGGCCACCCTGCTTCGCTTCCTCCTGCGAGCGCTGGACACGACCTGCAAGGTGAGCGTATGTCTTCTCCACATCGTCCATGAAGACAGCTTCCGCGCGCTTGTCTCCAGCGATCATCCTACACGAAATCAATCAAATGTGCATGCAGACGTATGGAAGAACAACTCACTTCTTGAAGAAGACACCAAGACCGTCTACTCCCAATTTGTCTCCGTATTGAAGCAGTAAGCTTTGATGGACACATTGCTTCGCGTACTTGGGCTTGTTATCATACTGGGCCTTGAAAGCCGCACCGAGGAGGGAGTCCGATGCCCCAGGGACAACTACGTCCCGATGTTGCTGGATGAAGCGGAATGATTGCTCGAATGACTTTAAAGGAATTCGGGAGAAAGCCTCGAGAGAAGGCGTGAGATTGGCGATATCGTCATCGAGCTCTTCATCGGTCGACTCCTCCTCTTGAGGGGCATTTATAACCTCAATTTCCGTCGTGGTGGTCTTGGCCTTGGGTTTGCTGGGCTTGTCGAGTTTGGCGGCAATCGGAAGAGGAGCAGGTTCAGGTTTTGGGGGGACATACTGCAAACAGGGAGATTAGATGATTCTGGAGGGGGAAAATGGTCCTCACCTTATTTGCGAACCCATCATGCATGTCTTCGCTGGTAATGTGCTTCTTCTGCTCTGCTTCCTCCTCTTCCAACGTCTTTGAATCGTCGTCGATGGTCTGCTTGAGTCGAACGACGTGCTCCGCCATCCCTTCTGCAAGAGCCTTGCCGATTCTCTCTTCTCGCTGATCATCTGACACCCCCGCCTCTTTGACCGCCACTTTCGCCGCCTCTCCTACCTGGCGCAGAAGAGAGAGGAGCATCCCATCATAGGTTTGCTCGGGCTTGGTGGGATCGTTTCCAGGCGGACAGGCTTTGGAAGGATTTTTCTCAAGCTGTTCCACCAACGAGTTGAAGTACGCAGTTCGAGGTTTGTCCGACTCGGATGACGCTAGGGACGCCTGGATGGATTGGATTCGTGGGTGTAGAACATTGTTACATGCGATTTGGGCACGGAGATGTTCGATTTTCACTTTGCGCTGCTCACGCTTTTCATGAATATCGCGTTGTTTCCAGCTAACAAGATTTCAATCGGACATAAAGCAATGCTGCATTTGAACATACCGAATGAGCGAGCGTTTGTCGACATTCGGGTGTCCCTCGATGTCAGAATCATCCGAAAGCTAGCGATCCACGATCGTCAGCGGACGGTAGCCGGCAGCATGAAGAATGGCACCTCTAACTGATCCCATTTACTGTAGTTCAAGGGCATGATGGTAGAAGAGGGTGGTGGTGGTGGTCAGTTGTTGAAAGCTGTCAACTTGAAAGCAATGGATAATCCTGGAAACTTCTAGAACAAGAACAGAGACAGCTTTGGGCACCAGTGAAACTCCACAATTCGGCAGGCAAATAATCTGCCGTGAGTGGCAATACGGGTCAAGCTGTCCCGGGAGAAATGGCCTCTGTGTGTGCGACGAGCGCAAGACTGGTCAAGCTTTCGAAGGCAGTGTTTGCCGTCCAAGTTGTTGCCAAATAACGCGTCTTTCCACCAACCGCCATGTCGTGGTCAGAACATCTCAAACAAGCAAAACAGCACCAAAAATGTTCCCGGATGGATGATGCGTTGAAAGAACTGGAAGAGGTATGGCTTCCTTAGTCTTGACTTGCACACAGTTGACCTCTCACACCAAGGCACTGCTCGTTGGTGGCGATCGCGAGTACACCGTCTACGATTCTCGCGCCGCAATCTATGAACGGCAGGGAAAGACGAAGAATGCTCTTCAAGACGTGAAACGCGTTATCAAGCTTGTTCCCACCCACTGGCAGGGTTATGCACGGGCATCCCGATTATTTCTTGCAGTTCGCAAGTTTGATGAAGCTTCGACGATGGCAGATATGGCGCTCTCCCGTATCGAACCGAGTGACTTCATGCGCCGGAAAAAGTTATGCGAACTGAAGGAGGAAGTATATGAACATCGGCGCCGACAGATCTACCACTTTGGTAAACTCCCTGTCGAGATCATTACTGCCATTTTCGAAATGGTGGTCGGACCTGATTGGAGCCAGGTCCTGACCATCTGGCAGGTGTCCAAGCACTGGCACAGTATCGCATTGAACACCCCAAATCTCTGGTCTATACTAATATTGACCAATCGACACCCCGCTCGACACGCACAGAGATGGATCGAGCGCTCCAAGGGCAGAATTCGCGAGCTTTCATTGCGATCTACGCTCTCTCGCTCTCCAGTCAGCCTCAATGGACTGCTTTGGCACCACTTGCGAATTTGCAAGTTGGAAAATCATGACATCGCCGAATACATGGGGGGAACGTCGAACTTACATCGGTTGTCAGCTCTCGATGAGCTGCAAGTGAACGACTCGACCCTCAACTGCGATCCTTTACTTTCCATTCCGAATCCAAAGCTACGGAGGCTAACTCTCCAAGGCCCGCCATTCTCTTGGCACCTACTCGCTTCGAATCATCAAAATTTGACATCCTTGGAGGTTCTACGTCCCCCCACCTCTCTTACCATCGAAGAGCTGTTCGTTATTCTGGAATCCAATCCTATGCTTGAAGAACTCATTCTGGATCTCGACACGCGTGGAGTAGCATCACCCGACCCTCCGCCGCCATTGATGCTGCCGAATCTCCACACTCTGCATCTGACCAACACTCCTTGGACACATATTTTTTTCGACATCGTTACAATGCCCTGCCTGCAAACCCTACGTTTGTCCGGAATCAGAGCAATTGGACTCGATTCACTAATCGAGAAGCGACCGGAATTGCTTCACCTCAGCGTTCACTGTTGTGTCGTTCCATCTTTGGAACTTCTCAAACTCCTCGGGATTACTCCCTCCCTCAAAACCCTTGAGCTGACCCGTCTTGACGCCGTAGCCAACGTTGTCAATGAGGCTCTGGCGGGCGAGCGTACGCCTTCCGGGGCTAATGCAATGTGCCCGGCGTTGGCCCACCTCAATGTTTCTCACTGTCCAGACGTGAGGACTGCGCCGATCGTGGCTCTGCTTAAATCCCGGAATGCGAGCAACAATGATATTGAGCCTCCTCTGGCGCAAATCACAACTTTGATCATTGACGGGTGTCCTCAAATCGAAGCCAGTTCTCTTCCGTGGATGAGGGCACAAGTCAAGACGTTTAGTTGTATATACCTGAATAAACGCGCCGCGACGTGGAGACGATAATATTCATACATGTTTGTACACTGATTTGCCCCAACGGCCTCATGTATTTCTTTATCCCTGATGCTTCGTGATCTTCGAGTGGCCGATTGCGATATCTGCCACAGCGCTGATCTGGCCCACGATTTTGTGCAGATCGGTACCCTCCCTGACTGCTTCCCAGTGTGCCTGTTGGGAGTGAGGAAAGTGAGAAACCCTGTGAAGTAGGCAACTCACTTCCACGGTATCCCACCCAACAACGAGCAGGAATTTGGCTTTATCCTCGACGCTCGCTCCCCAAATACAAGGGGGATGCGCTCCTGCAGCCGCATCCAGCCTTTTCCCTAGATCCTCCAATAAAGGCACGAGTTTCTCGGGCGTTCCATCCCCTTTGAGAGTGAACACCACAAATTCGGTGGCGGGCGAAGAGAGGGCAGTAAGGGCATCTCCAGAGATCTCGATGTGATTTCTCTCTAGTTGCCCTGCGGCAGCTGGTTTAAGCGCTTCGATGAGGCTTGCATAACTGGGCTCCCCGCGGAATTTATTGCGGTGCTCGTACGATTCCCAGACTGAGAATACTTAGAACGACAATTGTATGTCTTTTCGTAGAGGCTTCACCAGAAACAAAGTAACCAGTTTTCTTGTCCTCGACTTGCAAACCATAGAAGGAGCTGGTATAGGGCAATTAGACACGAAGATGCCGTGCGATTTGGTGTGTAACGTGTACCCAACGAGACCGTCTGCAGTTTTAATAACATCGAGGGGAGCCCGGAATATCTCAGGGTTGGATAGGTAGGCCTCGGAAACGGGAAATGTAGCGATTTGGACGACGGGCATGTTGTGCAGGTTGGTGGAGATGAGTGTTGGAAACGAGCGATGGCAGGCAATCACCTTGTGATACTTTCGGCTTTCACGCGATCGAAAGATAGGGGTAGTCTCCTAAAAAGAGACAGACGAGTGATCTTTTGCCTTCATCGTTCAATTTCGAACCTTGGTGCCTCAGGCCTCAGACCTCAGGATTCCTGATCCAAAGCAGCAATTCGTGTCTACGTCTGCCGAGGGGAGACTTCATTGGGGATTTTTTTTTTCATCATCAGACGTTGAACTCAGAGACGGGCTCGGTATCATTCAAGAGCAAATTAAAGATATAACAAGAAAAAAATCATTAAGGACCAGGTGAGCTGCCTTGATTTCCACAGACGGTCAGGCCTCAGCGATGTGTCGCGTTGTATATAATCTGATTGACAGAGAGACTCATTCTGACTGTCTGAGCGAGGATTATTGGACATGACACGAGCTCACCTATAGCCAATCGATGGCTATATCGGCCGTCAGCAACGATTGCGACCAAACCAGAGAATCTCACCAGGCCTTCTCCGTATTCCTCAATGACAGCAAAATAGAATGTGGCATGTGTAGCGGGCGCCCCAACACCCCATCCTCCACCCAGCCTGGAGAAATCAGGCATCTTGAATGCAGAAGGTGGAAGATTATGCGGGGATGGGTTGCCTGCTCAAAACAAATTAGCTTACAGGAGACTCCGAGGAAGGTTTATGGCGCCGACCGGGATAGTTCGAAAGAGAATAACGGCCGAAATGATAACCCGCAGCAAAGCTTTCCGAGGGCTCGAAGAACCTACGACGCAAGTTCAGTCAATTTTAGATTTCGCACACCCTGCAACGTACCTTGGGGGAGACGTGAATAGCCAGACGCTGAAATTGTAGGAAGATACACCGTAATCCGCAATTGAGTGGTATTTGAAAGGAAACGAAGCATTTGGGGCTATGGCCGAGCCCTTTGCGGGAAGGAGGATTGCAGGTGTTGCCGCAAACACCGTTGAAAAAGCTGTTACGAGATGAAGAAATACTTGGGCAAGCATCGCAATCAAATCCAGAGAGTGAACGAGACGTTAAACAGGCTTTCCTTTATAGCTGCAATTGGTGGTGGGCCGATGGTCCGGTAAGGTACAGAAGAACCACAACGTGCAAGGGCGAAGCTACCTGTACGTGGCTAGTGAACATCCCAATGAGCATGGCTGATACGATATTGGGACACATGCGTGTGGTTACGGATACGCTCGCCTCCAATGTGTATCGGCATTTCTATCATTTATTCCTTGCTAAAAATACAGTAGCTTCGAGTGGATCAGCGCTGGTTCAGGACCATCAGACGACGCAAACTCACTTGTCTATAGATCAGTCGTCCCTCCAGTTGACTAAACCCGAGGACCAGCGGTCCTCCCATATAACCCGCTTGTGATAAGTTTTTCGAAGATCTTTAAACTCCCTCACGAAATCGTCGATTTCTTTCCCGGGTGCGCCGTTTGGTGTCCCAGTACCCGAACCACCAGAAGACGATTGCTGGACAAAAGCAGAAGCTAATGCTTCTGACGCGTCATCCTGCGCTGTCTTGCTATGCTTGAGGCGCATGAGCAGGAATTGTGGGTTGAAACGCTATGGCAGAGAGCATCAGACGATATCATGAGTCACCACAATGGACTGAGAACCTGATACACCTCCCGCTGCTCTCTATCCACCTCTTTCCATCGAGCCTCGAGATTCTTGGCGTCGTCGAAAGCTTCCTTGGTTTCCGCGCGTAGTTTGTATAGTGGC
Source organism: Mycena crocata (assembly GCA_029281795.1). Classification (NCBI taxonomy): domain Eukaryota; kingdom Fungi; phylum Basidiomycota; class Agaricomycetes; order Agaricales; family Mycenaceae; genus Mycena; species Mycena crocata. The sequence continues at coordinate 78,014 of JARJCP010000057.1, forward strand.
TCTTGGAGCGCGAGATTGTGCCCTTGATGAATATGAGACTTGACAGCGAGGATATAAGCGCTTGTACGCACTAGCAATTGATTCATTGGCCATCCCCAGCTCTGCTTGTGATTGATACATCGCCTTGACTCGAGATAGGGAGTGAAATATGGCCTGAAAGTAGACAGGATCATTTAACAGGTCCTCAAGATCCTCTCGTCTACGGGCGCAGCATGAATCCTCCCGCTTGTCATGTACGGTTGGGCCTTACGACAGATCAGCGAGCTCTGGGAAGTCTGTGAGCAAAGCGGCGGACATGGCTTCAGTAGAATGTTGTTGTAGGTGGTCAGAAGAAACCTTGATCTTTGTACCCGAACGATCATGTCTATCGTTCTTCCTGGCCAACGCGTCCCCGCAGACCATGTAAACTTGAAATTGGGGCCCGGTTTACTTCAGATTACTGGAAACTCCAATGGCGGCGCGTCGACCTCTGCGTCAATAATTGCAACCCGCGCAGGGTCATTGAATCATTCCGCAAACGGTAGCAGATGGTGGGTTGAAAATAATTCGAGACGGGTCCGTGGACGTTATTTCTCTCAGAAGGGAATCACAGCTCAGGGCTTTTTAGTATGTTCCCGCCTCTCAAGAGTCCGTGATAGGTGTCGTTGTGCAAAAAGCTGGCGAGGCTTTTCGCGTCGACATTGGTTCGGCTCAGCCTGCCTCTTTAGATGGACTTGCATTCGAAGGGGCTACCAAAAGAAACAAACCTAATCTCAAGGTACTCTTACTAGTAAGCTAGTTTTTTTTAGCGCTAAATGGCGCCGAATAATAGATCGGAAACCTTGTCTACGCTCGAATTTCTTTAGCGCACAAAGATATGGAGCCTGAGTTGGAATGCTTCGATGCCCAGACGCGTAAATCAGAAGGCTTCGGGGAACTCAAGGGCGGGTTTATGGTCCGCTGCAGCTTGGGGATGTGCAGACAGTAAGTGATGATTATGCGTGTACCGCTCTCCTTATGCTTTTTACAAAGACTGCTTGATCCCAAACATTTTCTGCTACCCCTCCTTGGTGCACGATTCCCCCTTGAAGCTGCGGTAGGAGTTAACGGGCGGGTCTGGGTGAGCGCGAAGGATGCACGCGAGGTAATCGCAATGTCACGCTGCATTGAGGCTGTGGATCCAGATGGAGGTGGTATGGATGAGGCTGGCGTCACATATCTCTTAAGGAATTTGGGACTGTAGATTGGCACTGGTATACATTTTTGACCACATTATGATACAGACATTGTTCTGTAAAGTAGCTGCGATGAGCCAGAAAGACAGCAGAGCAAAAAAGACGCACAAATATTACTCGTCGCCCAGTCTTGCCTTCTTTGTTGGCCGCCGCGCAGAACTGGGGACTGTCTCCTCATCGCTTGTACTGCGCTGACTGGCACTGGCTCTCTTTCGTCGCTGGTACTCTCGGTCTCTGTGCTTCTTGAGCGCTGACTGGTCCAACTCTTGGTGTCTTGTCGCTGGTGGAACAATGACGGTGGTCACCCCGGGGGTGCTTGGTTGCTTGAATTGAGAAAATTCTTCAGGTGCGTCGTCTTTATCGCGTAGAAGCTCAAGTGACTATTGGGATGGAATCCAAAGGGCACGAGCGCCGCAAAGATTTGCCAGACTCACCTTTGGATAAGTCAAACTGCTGTTCGAAAACAAGCGTTCATTGTCCGCGACATCGTACTTTCTCCTATTGGCATTCGTGTTTTTGAGATAGCCCTCGAACCCGTTGATTATGTTGCCGCCATTGTGGGCAGCGGTCTCAGTCAGATACGTCTTCTCTAAGTCGTGGATTTGGAATTCAATGTCTGCCTTGTGTCCATTTCAGCCGGGAAAAGAATCGGTCAAAGAGAACCGACAAGTTGTTTATCGATTGTGCGTTTCTTGGGTATCGCCTGCTGAAGGTCCTTCTTCAAGGCCTCGTACCTGGCCTTGTCGTCCAAGGAAGCCATGTCTCAAATTGTTTGTCTGTGTTAGTACGTATACGCTGCGTCTGCTTGTTTCATAGCCCCTATAACAGGCTACACATATTCTACCCAGTCCGTCACCCGCGGAGCGTCTCGAATGTCGATGGGTCCGGCACCGGCCCAACCTTTGTTCTTGGAGCCGTCCATTTCGGCATACTGAACCGCCGACACCTCGACCGAGACACCTCCGAGTTCCATTTTTACTTCAACAGTACAATCCGGCGCTGCGAGCGCTGATGAAGCAAGGAGAAATGTGTCGACCGATTGTCGTCCCCATTTGCTGCCTCCGACATGGGTATAAAAGCGTTCGTTCTCGTGATAAGATATCCAGTTCCAATGCGTTTCTTCTCGATTCTTAGCTATTCCCTTGCTGGCTTTGCCTCTACGTCTGCATCTACTCCTGCCATCCTAAAACCGGCAGATGGTACACACATTGCTCCCGGCGATGGCTTTGACTTCAGCTATTCCTCCATAGCCGATTATGGAGTCTCCAGTTACAATTATACAGTCTATCTCTTTACTTCTCCCCCCTCACTGGGGTACGGAGAGAACTTGGCGACTGGCCATAACTTCGGACGCTTCGCTCAACCCAACTATCCTGGTCAGTTCAGTTGTAGTTCGTGGATGCTATCTGACAAACAAACCTTAGGAAATCCCAACCCACCCAATCCCCCTCCCGCACAACTGCGCATGCCCGATTTCAACGTAAATCGCGGATTCGGGTCTGGTTCTTCTGCGACCAACGCGACATTTTATCTTGCCGTTTTCGAAGAATATGCTAACGGCATCGTTAGTACGGTTCAGTTGCATTATCTGTTGCTATAACTGATTCATTTTAGGGCTCCGTTGGGAACAGGATGAGTTTCGTTACAAACAAAATTATTTACAATGCGACCAAAGCAACTCACTGAGAACTAGTCTTGTTATTAAAGTCGTTATAATACATCTATTCTTGCAACTACAAACGGACGCTTCTCAAGGCCTAAGCTCGACGATTGGCCTGTTAGATGGCTTTGGGCTCAGCAGTCTAAGGGTATGGAGCCTTTGAGGCCGAGCTAACGGGAACGGGCATCCCAGCCGCTACGCTTGAGCCCGGCGGCGAGTACACCTTAGCAGGAGACGCAACAGGCACTACGGCACTAGACGCAGGAGAGGTAGGTGGTGCGCTCAATACCGTCGGCGGATGAACCTGAGAAGGAGACGCAACAGGGGCACTGCGACGCTCGATACCGGTGGGGAGTGGACCTGAGACGAGGACGTAAGAGGAGGTGCTACTGCGCTAGACGCAGGAGGAGCAGATGTGCTCGATACCGACGGGTAAACGGCCGACGGCGAAAAGCTTTTGAGGCTACCCATACTGGAGGGTCCAGCGACATTCGAGGCTGCAGAAAGCGAAGTCGGAGGAAGGGATTTCACCAGCGAAGGCTGAGGCCGCTCAGAAGATTTCATCGGCGCAAAACTGGGCGATCCACTGGCGGGGCCGAAGAGAGAAAACCGCAACCGAAGATTTGGCCGGCTCAGACGGGTTGTTGATTCCTGAGCCTCAGGACCTGAGGGGAAGCAGAAGAGTAGCAGAAGTTGGGGGTACCGATTTGACTGGTGGTGTGTCGAGGGATGCAGAGACTGACGCTGGTAGGGAGGATCGATGTATGTCCGAGCAAAAATGTTCCAGATTGAGGCTGAGATCTAAGCACTGGGTATCAGTGCTCAGACCGAACTCGAAGGAGCCTAGAATCGGTAGAGTCCAGAGTCAATACGGTCTCTCACACGCTTCCGACACTTGAAATATCTCGCCGATGTCTACTCCGACCTTGAACTTCAACCACCACCATGACCGACCAACCAATGCGCCAGCAGGTTGAAAAGTACATTCTCGGCCTCCAGGACGAGATTGTCTCTGCATTCGAAACTCTTGACCCCAATTCCCCACCCTTTAAGCGCGATTCCTGGATTCGTGCACAGGGAGGCTCGGGCCAGTCATGCGTGTTCGCAATGCCCTCGTCTGACGACACTGCTGCTGTCGGCCACCAATCTATTTTGGAGAAGGCAGGGGTCAATATCTCCCTCGTCCACGGCACCCTCCCTCCTGCTGCGATCAAGCAAATGCGTGCTGACCACACCTCCATACCCCTTCCCGAAAACCCTGAGGGCGGCCTGCCCTTCTTCGCTGCCGGTCTCAGCCTCGTCGTCCACCCCCGCAATCCTCACGCCCCGACCATCCACGCTAACTACCGCTACTTCGAGATTACCGAACCAGCTAGCAGTAATCCGGGCGCGGAGCCCAAGCTCCTTGCGTGGTGGTTTGGCGGCGGCTCCGACCTGACACCCACATATCTCATCGAGGAAGACGCGGTGCACTTCCACACTACGCTCAAAAACGCATGTGATGGGCACGGAGCCGTCCTCTTTCCCGCATTAAAAAGATGGTGCGCATTCCTTGAATCATCCTACTCTAACTCATACCAAAATTCCAGGTGCGACGAATATTTCTACATTCCCCACCGAGCCGAGGCGCGCGGTGTCGGAGGTATCTTTTTTGACGATCTCAATGCGGGACCACACCTCCGCTTAGCCGACACCGAGACTCGGCCTCGAACCCCCGCGGAGATCTTCGCCCTCATCCAGACGCTGGGAAACTCGTTTGTCCCGTCGTACCTACCCATCCTGTCCCGCAGACACGCGATGCCGTACACGCCGTTGGAGCGTCGGTGGCAGCTCGTTCGCCGTGGCCGGTATGTCGAGTTCAACTTGGTGGTGGATCGGGGAACGAAGTTCGGGCTCATGACTCCCGGTGCGCGCATCGAGAGTATCCTGATGAGTCTTCCCGAGGTGGCACGATGGGAGTATATGTCAGAGCTCGGGGCGGAGGGCACAGAGGAGGGAAAGCTCATGGAGGTCCTGCGGAAACCCAGAGAGTGGGTGTAGTAGACATTAGAAGGAGACGCAATCGTAATTGTACCAAATGAAGGAAAACATTCTATCGTCCATCATTACGGTGTAAATCATCAACTGTACGAATCATAGAATGTCACGATTGTCTGCCAGGTCCGTTCAAAGTTCCCATTGTTCGCAGTCGAAGAATATTCACTTGTGAAGTGTCTAAGTATGGGTGGCGTTATAAATGATTTTGTTCATGGCAAGCGTAAACCGCAAGCCCACGGAGCCCTAGTAGGAACCAAGACGTTACTTCGTCGGAATTCTCACCGTGGAGTATCTATGTAAATTGATCGTACCGTCCCGGTCGCGTATTCCTCCATAACCACGAGCGCAAATTCAGCATTGTTATCGCTTGCCCCCGTCCCCCAACCTCCGGGGTTCTTCGAAAAGTCGGGCATGACGAGCTTGGCCGGCGCCGTATTGGGCGGGTTAGGATTGCCTGAAGGGCCGATCAGTACATGTGTACATGCCCAATATAATGATGCGATGTCGCTGAACCTGATGCGGGGCGGGCATCAATTTGAGGATCAGAAAACGTACCGGGAAAGTTGGGTTCGGCGAAGCGCCCGAAGTAGTGGCCCTCCGCGAAGTCGGTGGACTGCACGAAGGACTTGGGGATTGAGGTCAGGAGCCACACAGTATACTACAAGGTGAATTAAAAAAATTAGAATCGATACGGCCAAGGAGAGACCATTTACATTGAAGGAAGTAACCCCGAAATCGGCCATGGAATCATACGCAAAATCGAACGCAGCGCCCGGGGCGATGATTGTTCCTTCTGCGGGAGCTATGATGGTGCCAGAGGTGCTCTGGCGGGGCGACGGTGCAGAAATGACTCCCGCAATGAGAGGGAACAGCGCAAGAACCGCAATTTTGGAAAAGTGCATCACAAGGGAGAACAAGAGACAACTGAAAATCCGACAGTCAGACGGTCTTTTAAACATGCTATCAGTTTAGGTGCGCCTGCGGTGAGAAAGTATATGCACATCAGGGCAGAAAGTTGGCGAGGGAATCACGAATCACAGAATTGAATTGAGGCTCGACTGAATCCGATGATCACCGGGCCATTCGAACCTGCGTGAAGGCGGGCCTGAGGCGAACAGCGGTGAGACATGTCCGCCTTCATCATGTCCACCTTCATACTCTGGCACATGGAGGCAAGAAGCAACTGCGAATTCAAGAACACAGGCTCCATGTTCCAGATCTTAGTTCAACACCTTCTCAGGAGCGGGTGCAAGAGCGGGTGACTCTTTTTAATGGTATCGATATTAGTAAGGTGGAGTGAGAAGGAGCTAGATGGAGCGGCTCGAAAGACTGGGAAGAAGTCAAAATGAAAGACTTGCAATTGACAGACGTCAGCATCGTAAAGCGCCCGAAAAAAGTATATCGTCCAAACTACGCAACGAAATTTAAGCGAAATATATCAAGTCGTTCTTCTTCTTGCTTTGAACTGCAACCAAGTCAGCGATGTGGTGGAGGGCAGTAAGACAGACATACCTTCTGCAACCCCGCTTAAAAAGTGCTCGTGCCCTAGCTTCGTCGCACCCTCTCGTAAAGCAATCATTCCCGCCTCGACACAAACTGCTTTCAACTGGGCCCCGTTGAACTCGTCTGTACTCCGTGCCAGCTCCTCGTAGTTAACATCGCTAGAGACAGACATCTTGCGGGAGTGAATCTCTAGGATACGTGCCCGGGCTGTGTCGTTTGGCAGAGGAAACTCGATCTTGCGGTCAAGACGACCCGATCGCAGAAGGGCAGGATCAAGAATATCGATCCGATTTGTCGCAGCGATCACCTAGATACGAAAGCGCAAATGAACAGCGAGAAAAGCTGGAAGCTGGGCGCGTACCTTAATCCGTTCATCACTGCTGAATCCGTCCAATTGGTTGAGCAGCTCCAACATAGTCCGCTGTACTTCTCTGTCACCGCTCTTCTCAGAATCAAATCGTTTCGTGCCGATGGCGTCTAATTCGTCAATGAAGATGATTGCGGGTGCCTTCTCTTTTGCTAGGGCAAAGGCGTCTCGCACAAGCTTTGCACCGTCGCCAATGAACATCTGAACCAGAGAAGGGCCTGCAAGTTTTAGGTAACATGCTTTAGTCTGAGCGGCGCAGGCACGAGCTAGCAGGGTCTTTCCAGTTCCTTGTAATATATCAGGATGGCTGGGCAGTTAACAATTCCTACAGCTGCGCTCACCTGGTGGACCGTACATTAAACACCCCTTGGGCGGTCGAATGCCGAGCGTTTTGAACTTGTCCGCCTGCTCCATAGGAAGGACAATTGCCTCTACGAGCTCTTCAATTTGCTTCTCCAGTCCTCCGATATCAGTGTAAGTTTCTGTTGGTCGCTCGTCCACCTCCATCGCCTTGACGCGCGAGTCGAATTCGGCAGGAAGCGTGTCGAGAACGAGATAAGAGTCTTTATTCACGCCAACCAGGTCGGCAGGTTTGAGTTTCTCGGATGGCACCAGACCAATTAGAGGCAGGAATACGGTTTGACGAGTGGAAGTTTTGATCACTGCACATTTTCCTTTACGCATGGAGTCGAGATCCTGGTTGGCGCCGTCTTCCTCAACTTCGGGGTCAACGTCCAGAATCTGAAAGATGTTATGACGAGTTCCACACATTTTCAAAGTGCGCACCTCGACAATGTTGGCAACGAGGTACGGAAGGACTTTATTCTGTTTGACTTTGTCGCCATTGTCGCGTATCTTCTCCTTCATTACGCTCTGCTCATGCTGCAGCCGTAGAGTCTCCGAACGCATCACCTAAGCACATTGTTCAGGCTCTAGGAATGCCCTATTCACACATGCAGCGCACCTTCATATCATTCTCAATAAGTCGTATTCTTGTAAGGATCTCGTCGGTATTAAGAGCCATGACATCCTCGGGAATGTCTGCCCATGTCTCCTCTGGAGGCTGGTCTGGCGTGGTATCCATGGGCGCCTCATCTGAGGGAGCAGCTGCGGTGGGTGCAGCCTCTGGCTGCTTCTCGGGGTTTGCTGGAGGATCGTTTGGGGGTGGAACCGCAGACATGGTTGTTCAAGGAAAGCGCGACGCGCGTATACATGCAAAACTCCGACAAACAACCACAACAACTACAACCACCCTACACCCCGGCGAGTGGCTCAGCATTTATGTTGTTCCGGCAACAGTGAGGAATCCAAGGCCAATACCGTCGCCGTCGACATTCTCCGGCTTGCCCCAATGTCTTACCACCTCATCACAGCCCAAACATCCCCACCTCCTTCAAATACGACCCCATCTCTCCACAATGTCGAATAATAGCGGCTTGCATTGCACATGGATGGTCGATACCGATGTTGTCTGGCATGATACGCCCGCGTCGTCCCAAAGGATAAAGCGTCTTGTGCCCGTTTCAGGCTCAGAAAGTGTCGTTCCTCTGCCTCGACATCAGCCACCCATAGCATTGCAATACCGAGTTGGCCATCAGCAGCCCTCGATGCCGCCGATAAAGGCTGTTCAGGTGATCTCCTCGGCCCATAGCGAGAGAGTTTTCGCCTCCCCCTCCCCGGAGCCGATGCCCGTCGGCGGCCATTACATTTTCGAACGCATTCAGACTCACGCGGGCGCCGCTCAATGATTTTTGACTCGTCGTGATGCTGATGCTCTCACACCCTACCTTCGCCGCCTCCTCCTCGTAGCCCTTATCCTACCCATCCATCCTCGGGCATAGCAGATTGGACTTCGCGTTGGAGTGTTTTTGTTTTTTGTCATTTTCAGTTCCTTTTTCTTTCTCTTTTCTTTCCCTACTTTTATGGGAGGTTCAGCTTTGATTACGCATTACTTTAGATCTACCGGGGCCTAGCCTTAGTTCTTATGGACGCAGGTAGACTATGTGATAGTAACAATAGTAACAACGCATCAATCTGAGTCGGCGTCCTCTTTCGCCTGTGCCATCGCCTCGAGCTCTCTGTACGACCCGCTCCTCAGACACATTGTTCTAAATATACCGTTATCCTTGTTCATGAGCCGCAACGGGGTATCCATCTCGGCAAGCCTCCCGTGGTCCAACACAATCACCCTGTCGAAATCACAAACTGTACGTAGTCGATGTGCAACTATTTCGCCATAACTAAGTCAGCAGGATGGAGAAAGGTCAAAATTAATACCGGTAATCAGGAGAGAACCAGAGAATTCTTCTCGAATCGTGGCTTGTATCTTGGCGTCTGTCTGCACGTGTGTTTAGTAAAAAAAACGTGCAGCACTCACTTATGGATTTACCTCGAAATCTACACTACTCGTCGCTTCATCGAGAATAACTATGGTGCTCCGCCTGAGTAGGGCTCGAGCCAAGGCTATAAGCTGCTTTTGGCCCTGGGAGAAGTTCGCTCCACCGGCCGAAACTCGCGTGTCAAGCGACATGGAGGTCTTCAAATCGGTGTCGATAGTGGCAGACATCGAGTCGTCATGAATGAAAGACGGAGATCGTGTGCCGTACGGGATATTACTTTGTGACGTGTTTTCGCCAACGAGGTGCACTCGACGGAGAACATCCAGGCACAGATGGTCGTCGTATTCCCCTGAGCAGAGTTTGAATTCCGGTATCAGGAATTGTCGTGATATACACACCGAATGGATCCAGATTATCCCTCAGAGTACCCGAGAAGAGGGCTGCATCTTGAGGAATGAAGGTCTAGAACAAAAATGAAGACACCAAGCACGACCAAGTGCTCGGTCACTGACTATGCGGGAGCGAAGGTCTGAGAAACGAGTCGTCAGAAACGCGTGGCATTCAATCGTCTCAGCTGCTCACCGTAAATTCCAATTTTCGAAATGTCGATGCCGTCGATTATTATCCTGCCGCTGGACGGATCCACCTGTTGCCGATTTTAATAGACGAGTTCTCAGTGGTTTGAATACTCACGAATCGCAAGAGGGATGTCGCCAAGGTCGACTTGCCGCTCCCTAAGCGTAATAATAAGTAGCAGTAGATGAGGAGGATAGTATAGCGCACCGGTGCGACCGACAAGCCCGATGCGTTCCCCTGACTTGAGAGAGAAGGATATACCATGCAAAACGGGGGGCAGATCCGGCGCATACTTGATAATCACATCCTCCATCTCAACTAATCCCTCAATCCGAGAACTCGAGGGCCAGTACGCTGGAGGGCGGTAGGATTCAATGATCGCAGGAGGCTCTTGAGGCAAATCTAAATATTCGACTATCCTCTCGACACAGCTAAATTTCAAAATCAGTCGTGCAGGCGGCGAGACGCAAATCGGTGTATACTTCAGGTCAAGCTCCAGGGCAGTCCAGAACCTCAGCGTTAAATAAACTCCTTGGCTGAAGTTAAGAGCGGACTATGAATGATCATTCATCAAGTTATTTAGTGGAAAATAAATGTAGAATTCAAACCGTGATAGCGAGACCCGCCAAACCGGCATCGTCGTTCAGAAAAGCGATGGCAAAACAAGCAGTGGTAAAAACAGACTGCGATGAGACGTGAGCTTTTGCCAAATTTTTACCATCCATAACCCACGATGCTCCCTGAAGGAAAGAAATCAGAACCTCAACTCTTGAGTTGAATAAAATTGCCCACCGAGAAAGTCGAAGTTCAAGAGCAGCCAACGATTAGTCATCCTGTCATCACAGCCACCGTTGTTGAAACGAACCATAACGGAAGTTTCCGACTGACCAGAAGGTATACCACAGTTGTGTGGATGCATCAAGGCGCTCGTGGAACTTGGTTACCAAATGCTTTTCTGCAGAGAAAGCTGTGGATGGTTTATGGACCGCCCGAATATTAATAAAAAGACACTGACCTCGGACTGTGACGATTCCCTCCAACAAGGCCGCAAAGTCCGAAAAGATTGGAGAGCGGCTATTGGATTCCATCCTTCGGAGGTCTCGCCCAGTGTGAAGGTAGCCAAGGGCAAGAGTACGATAGAAATAGCCGATAATCGTGGCCGGAATGATGAAGAGAGGGAATACCGCCCTAATATCGTCGCTCAGACGGGTGCCCTGATGGTAGGTAGACGACTTACAGGACGGTCATGACCGAGACAATGAAACCTCCCAGTGCACTGTTGAGCGCGGTCACTGACCTGAGCACGCTGGTGAGTAATGGGAATTGAAGTATTGTGGGGACCTACCAAGCGATTTGGTTGTCGACAATTTCGATATCACTTCCGAACCTAGAGAAGAACATTAACGAGTGTCTGTTGTAGATCAGAATGAACAAACCTATTCAGCATTCGTCCTATGAGGTTACGATTCAGCCACCGGCTTGTGAATAGGTATTCAACGTACCTTGAGGGGTTATGTCGTGAAACCTGTAATAAGCTTTAGAAAAAATAAGAGGGGAAGAGAGCGTTAGGAACCGGAATGTTGCTCGAACAACAGATTCTAGGAGTCGCCTACGGTATCGAAATAGTGAGGAAGATGCAGTCAAATGCGAGAGTGAGAATTACCGGTAAAGGGAGTTGGACGCATTCAGAGCTCCAGTGTGCTCCATAGCAACAGAAAGCAAGTGAATTGTAACACCGAAAAAGCCAATCGCAGCGTAAATTCCAGCATAGAAGAGAGGTCGCTGGATAGCCGAAGGCCAGCCACTTAACGAAAGACTGGCAGGAGTGCCAAGCATATTGTCTGCGCCTATGCTGCTGAAAGAGGAGTACATGTAGCCAGTGAACATGTTCTCTCCATACGCTTCACCCCAAATCTTTATCCAGATCTTTTCGCCGACACCTTTCAGCTTGTACATATCTTTAATGTTGACACAGATGCAATGTTGGCGGCACTCACCTGCAAAATAAAAACTAAAACAACAAAAGTTCCCCAAACCCAATAGCCGGCCGCTGATAGATACATTTTATACACAGTCATTTTGACACCTCCGCTCTCCCTGTGTTCATCTTCAACCAACTTTCGAGGTTTTTTTACCGCTTTTATTTCACCGGCAACTTCCGAATCGAGGGCTAGCTCGAGCGGAGCTATCGTCTCATCGTCCTTTGCATCCACCACGATCGCCTCCCGTTCAATTTGATCCAGAACTCCTTCACTAAGGTCAGCCAGAGTGCCCTGGCTGTCGATGCGACCATCTTGCATTCGAATTACGTAATGCGCGCCTATTATCGTCAAAATGACAATCAAGTATTGCAATGTTCGGACCTACCTGGCAGCACTAAATCTACATGGTGCGTAACAAGAATCTGGACAAATTATTAACGGGAGGCCAGCAGAGGGGGAGCGAAACGTACCACCGTTCGATTGGCCAACAAGGGACCACACAAGAGCCTGTCGTACAAAAAGCGCGCAGTGTGACTATCCTATAGATAAAAACGATGAATGGTATGCACGTAATCACAGCTCTCGAACGCACTACAGCACTGAGGGGATCATCTAACAGAACCCATTTGGTCCTTGCATAACATGCGCGCGCAAGGGCAACTCTAAAAAGGATTGAAATTTCGCAGGGAAGGGAAAGAACTATCTACCTCGCCTTTTGTCCACCCGACAAGGACACTCCTTTGGCGCCGATTTCCGTAAGATCACCGTCCTCGAGAATGTCCAGGTCCGGCTGCAGGGCACAGCACTCGATAACTTGTTTGTATCGCGCCTCGTCATATGGATAACCAAAAAGAATATTGTCCTTTATGGATTCGTGACGCAACCAAGGCGACTGAGATGAATATGAGATAGTGTGCATATTTCCCCACTTATCGATGTTTGAGGGGTTTTTCGACAGGATGATTCGGCCACCTGGAAGTAGAGTCATTTCTCCCATGACCGCCATCTGCATGAACCATTAGGAACAGAATAGCCTTTAACGTACAAAACTTTACCAGGAGGGCAGTCTTGCCGCTATTTGGAAGAAAAGCTGGTGAGGAAAGCGAAGCGAGGTTGAGGCTACTAACCTAGCAGTGGGACCGGTGACAACCGTTAGAGCTCTGTCCGGAAATAATACAGAGATATCCCTCAGTTCAAACCTACGATTGTCGAACGACCCCCCGGTATGAGAATCGTTTGACACGGTGGTATCGACGGCTGCATGAGGCGGCTCGTTCCATTTAAAGGATGCATTTTCAAATCCAAGGCCCTCATCTTCAAACCTTGGGAGCAGAGGTTTGGGGTTATCTTTCTTGAGAGAAGATACCTGGTCGCTGACTTCTTCCTCTCCAAGAAAGACCGCAATGCGATCAATGGCAATGCGGGCCTGAGATACCGGATTAGGTAATCAGCATGAATAATTGCAAACGAAATAAGTACACACTTGAATCCCTTGGACTAGAAACATGGGAGCGTCTGTTTTCGGAATAAATCATCCACACTATAGCACATGCAATTATTCCACTGACTGTTCAAAGGGGCACTGCAGGCCGGGATGGTTTGAGTGCTCGTGTGTTACATTGTAGGAAATCCAAAAAAAATGCATACCGAATCAGAGCGAAAAGCGCGAGGGCCTAGGTGAGTTCTCAGTTGAGTGATATAACCATATTGGCCGATAGAATGCGTACCGTAAAGGCTTTGGCCACTGTCAACTTGTTTCCCAGCCACACGTACGTCGTAAAAGAGATGATGGAAAGTAGGATTGGTGTTATAGACCACACGCTAGGATGAAATGTGAGTGCTGCACGAAATTTAGAGGCGGTATATACCACTGGAATAGCACGTTGTTGAGGCGGCCTAAAATTATGTAAGCTTGGAACATAGGAAAGGAAAGATTCAACCTCTCAACCTCCAAGCCATTTCTTCATCACGGGCCTCCATGGCTCTGCCAATCCACATCTCCTCCCACGAAAAGTATTTGACGAATTTGATCTATGTACCGTTAGCTAGGTCAACCTCGAATTGTGTGAAGGGTTACCGCGCCCAGCAACTCGTTCACTTCGCTCATGCGTTTGTCTTTAGCTGTCAGTATCCCCTTGTTTATTCTAGCGTTTCTTTCCGCCAGATAGTTATTTAATGGGACCCCAGCCAAAATCGCCAGGAAGCCAGAAAAAGCACTCCACCCCTGTGCGTCGAAGCATGACAAATTTGTGCAGCTTACGTGGGATAGTTGCGCACCAAAAGTTGGTAGAGAAAGATCGAGGCGACGGTAAACTCCAATGGCGCTCCATAAACAAAGTACATGGAGTTTACAATAGAGGAGATCCGTTCGGCGTCACCAGACATGAGATTCAGAATCTTAGCGACATCTTCTCATCATTAGGACATGTTTCTTGGCAGTCGTAAGTAAGCTCACCTGCCCCGGCGGTAGCCTCAGCCTTCGCCTTGACCTGTTCATTGACGGTATTGGGTGGTGAAGCATTAGTGCCCCTGTTATGAGCCTGCCCTTTATCGATCATCCCGCTGAAATCCTTTCGCTTCAGAGTTTTATCGTAGATGGCTGCCATAAGCTCGGAGCGGATACGAGTCGCCGCACGCTGGCCAAACCCTACTCAGGCAGTTTATTCGATGCTGTAAATGCGAGGAAAAGAAAGACCGACACAGATGTTGAGCATCGAATTGGGCCTGGGAAAAGATCAGGACAATTGTATAGGAATGGACAGACGAAAATGTCGACCTTGAGGATCGAACAGATGAAAATCAGCAAGGCATATGTGTATGCCGTCCCCTTGTCTCGCCTCGTTCTATCTGCGTGGTCGATTGCATCCAGAAGTCGCCTTGAATATAATCAGGGGCACCGCAATTACAATAGCCATAGACAAACTTGAGAAAGTACGGGCCGGCATATGCGAAGATGACTGAAGCAAGCGTCCCAAAGAAATCGAGCCTAAACGCGATAAGAAACGGGGAGCGGCTGCACAAAGAAAGAAGCACTGACAGAATATCCAGCGAATTAGCCTCCCAAATTCGACGCAGGAGTGTCACAGAACTATCCCTTTGATCTTTTTGGAACTTGATAAAAATAGGCCGTGACTGGTTGGTGGGACTGAGAACCCAGACATCTTTTCCCTCCAATGTAGTATTTGTACCCTGTTCCGTTTCAGGGCAATAAAACGCAGATGTATAAATGTTGACTAACACGTTGTATGAGTGGGTAAACCCAGCTAAAACTACAGCACTATGCCTGAGGGTGAAGGAAAGTGAACGACGGGAGCAAGACATACGTGATCCAGCCGAAAAGTGATGTATAGTCCTCCGGAGATACAGTGTAGCCCTACGCTGGGTTGGTCTCAGTTTTAACACTCGCCATAAGGAACTCACAATGTGTTCCTTTTTGACACGAGGGGAGGGTAAAGCGATGGGCATCGTCATCGTAACATACATAAGGGTTACAATAACGGCTAGATTCGCAGACAGTCCAAACAAAACCAGTGTAGCAGGCAGCGGGGTGTCTGCTACTATCGTCTCGAACACATAGCCCCCAAGATGGACCGAGCCAGCAATGAAATGCAGTATGTAGACGGCGAAAAGATCGTAGCAGACGGTTGTTGAAGGGCGGGTGACGGAGCGTATGGTGGTGTATATCCACGAAAAGGCGACTAGAAACCGACGAAAGGCACCCCATGGATCACTGGGAGTCGACGCAAGATAAAATGACGCGTCTGCCACCCATGCAAGGCACTCCAAAAGGCCCCCGAAGGCAAAGAGAACAGAGCGCCAACGCGATACGACGATGGAGGGACCCATAGAAGGATAATCTGGAGAGTTGAATGATGTTGCCTGTTCAAGAGCTTCGGCCTCGTGCAGCGACATATATGGCTTGAATGAATGTCGGATGAGACGGTTGATTTTGTGAAACCGTCTGGGCACGGGGATGGGCAGATATGTCGCCAAAAGGACAAGCACCAGAACGGCTGGGACGATGGAAATCCAGTGGGCTACCCCACATGTCTCTTCGGTAGGGCCAGAGGAGCTGCACAGATTCATAGTGAACAAAAAGTTAAGACTCATAGCAATCTGAGCAAGACCGCCGGTTCCGCAAACTGTTCCGTAACCTCCGCAACTTGTCCGCAACGCAACAACTTCCCATATCATCTCCACAACATTGTGCCTGCACAGTTGTCCGACACGCGCGTTGACGTCTTGACGTTGGCGGAGTACGTCCCTTCACTTCAAGTTGTAAGTCAACGCCGACAGCCAACCGCTTACAACATGTTCTCTGAGATGAATACAAAAGGATTCCAGCATGCGTTTGCAAAGTCTCATCTTCGCAGATCTTCGCGCTCTGAGAGTCCCGCTGAAATCTGAAGCTGCTGAAGAGCTGTTCTGCCAGTGTTGATGGGCTCTTCTTCGATATTTTTGAGCAGTGTTGGTCAGATATAGGTTCGGATCAAGCCCGCCGATCATTGTTTGTTGATGCGAACAGCGTTTGCGTGCAAACAACCGGAGGGGCTTGGGCCAAGATGCTCGAAATGGGGGGGACGTTTGTCGCACTCTACTGCTCGACGACGACACTGATCAATATATCTTTGCTGATGAAAGTTATGTATTGGAAGCAAACTTAGACTTTGCTCTCCTCAAAATTATAAAACCTGACGAGATGAGTTTCCTGGGGAGCACTGAACTTGTCGTTTATCAAAGATTTGTATCTGACTTTTCCCTTAGTTTCAATGGGTGCAGTGTCAATATATGTCAACCTGAGTGGCTGGCATCCTGTGGAATAGCCAAATAAGTTGATCTATAGCAATGCCTTAATATTTTCCGTGTAGCTGTGAGTGCAGAAAAAAGAAATACAAAAAATGATGGCTGACTTTGCTCGACATCCCTCAGTCACGGTGTGACAGTTTAAGGCAGTGTCACATCGTGACCTTCTGATCAAGGGCGAAACCCCGTCTTTAAAATGTATTAAGGAGCAGTGAAAAAATTGTGAAGGGACAGAAACATAGTGAAATACCTTCCTCACTGCGCTGTGGCTTTAGCTGCTCAAAACATCCCTTGTGAGATCATCAATATCACTAACCTCACTAAATAATGATGGCAGTCGAAATGGCCTGAAATATAACAACTACAAATGGGAATATTGAGAGCGCTAGAGCACTGTAAGCCCATGCATATTAGCTAGCACCTCAGCCAAGCATATGTCTGTGCCGGGTGATATGAGGTCAGAAAATGTGCTTGAACATCCCGGCTATTTTGATCACTTTGTTCCAAGCCTCTCTCCGAGATTGTCCGGCTCGCCGGACCGGAGACAGGCTTGCTCCGAACCTAGGTCAGATACACCACCAAACTGCGCGGATGTTTGGATGAGCTGCGGTCGTTGATCACAGGATCAGGATGGCCGGACATCAAATAAGCATCGAATGATATCGCTCCGATGTGCTGGCACAGAATTGGGAGATCGTCTGTTGATGCACGGCTCGTAGAATGACCGCTCGTAAGGTCTGAGCGAGGTTTCGGATTTTATCATTGAAAGCTTTGCCTATATATCTGTGGCACGGAAAAGGAAGCTCCTGGGAAAACTTTAACAATGCCGGGAGAGCATTTTTCGAGCGCTATACTCAGGTTTGTTCACCATGAACTTGAGACCAGGAAAAAGACGGCAGGCATATTATCAAGATAGGCAGCCGACAACGTTTGGAGGAACCAGTTATATATTCATTGTGGCTGTATATAATACACACCGAAATAAAGAATACATACCCCTCTCTTCCGACCGAACCCGTCCACCGGTTGCCCGCCGCCAAGCGCCGTGCAGAACTGCTTGTGGAGCTTCGTCATTGGGTGAGGAAATCTGGCTCGCATTCACACTTGTTCGATCTGGGCGTAGGTGGTCTGGCAGGATCATATATCATCAATACAATGAAGTGATGATTAAAAGAAAAGGACGCACCACTGTCGAGAGCCGCATTGAGCTGTGCATGCAAATGCCGGCGTCAGCAGGCTCTTTCCTATGTGCGCTTGCAGGACCCGAAGTGTCGAGAGGTGGTCTGAGGGTACGTTGTGAATCCAACGGAGCTCTTGAGTAAGGAGTATATACACACCAGACAATACGCTGCGGTGCCACAAGGCTCACTTGTTGCAGCACGTTAGGGTCCGGTAGGAAGAGCGTCGCTGCAGCCATAAGGTTAGTTTGAGTTAACAGATGCAAAAAAAAAACATGCGCATTGGGGATTATCCTCGAGTATCAGTACTGTATTGTGTAGTCGTGTACTGCAAAGTATGAAAGATCTGTGCATGATTGTTAGCCAGCGCAAATGAGCAACTAAATGGGACAGAATACGTACTCATGTACGCTTGACATTCAAGGGGCAAAACTTAGTGTATATTAGCCAATCATGCTTTCCCACAGAGCTGGGGAGTACTTACGATAAAGGAGTGGAGGGAAATAGTATTCGGTATCGGTCTAAACATATGCAGGGTGAAAACGCGTTAGTAATAGGCCGCTGGTGATAAGAGGGTACGTGCCAATTGTTTGTATAATGCCGAGTGTTATTCAGTGGACAGTGCACGGTCCAGTATAGGCGGTAGACTGGCAGTGGGCTGTGACCTTCATCAGTGAGTTTCAATAGCGCAAGTGGTTTGAAACTGTAACCTCGACAACGATCTTGAGCGTCCCCAGCACCAGTGGCAAACCCCCCAACTCCAGCACTTGTCCTCATGACCACTCTGTTATCAGTTCCTGGTGTGAAACATCGAACAAAAGAGGCATTTGGAAATGGGGAGTGGATGCATGACCATGGGCGGAAAAGGTGGATGTGGCAGGAAGAGAAAAGTGGTTGCTATCAGTTGTTTGGTTGCGCTTGTCAAAGGCACCGATGCACAGCCACTCAGCCGCTTTTGGGAGTCGCCACCAGGAATAAAGTCGAGTTAGAATATTTACAGGCTAGTAAGAAGTAGAGTAAAATTAAAGGATTGTAGCAGGGTTCCTTCGACACGATATCGACACCCCCACCTATTTTTCTAGGACCATGTCGACAGTTGTCAGCCAACTTTGCATGTCCTTCATCAGCGTGATTGGAATCTCGCTGTCAGCCGCTCCGTAAAGTTCGATGTCGGTAGTGTAATGAATTTCGCAGAGACTACAGCATCTCAGTACAAATCCATGACAAGAAATCAAGCAACTCACGTCCTCCTTTCCAATGCTGACAGATTCTTTAGCAGCGCCAGTTGGTTATCCACTGCCAGCCAGAAGTTTTCGTCAGCGGCGGAGCTTTTGGCGGATGTAGGCGAGGAAGCTTTGTTCAGAAAGTCGGCAGCTACCTGGCGCTAATAGATGGTTAGCCTAGAAGAGGACACATAGAGAATCTGCTTACAATGAATGCAATTCGTTGATACATAGCAACTGTGGGTTGGACAGGAGAGGCGCTGATGCAAGAGCGAGTGAGCTTGGCGATATCGATATTAACCCTTGTCCCATCCTTGCCAATAGCCAAACTGGTAAAAATCTGACGAAGATGAGGCCCTTGCACCGTCAAGAATGCTATAATAAGTACAGACCTGACTCTTGATATGGTGCCGCCTATCAATCAAAGCTTTACCGATGCATTTGAGGATGACCTCACAACGCCCAGTCTCGGATGGCGGAGGTAGGTCCATTACACCAAGCATTCGCATAGCACCCTGGCCCCTGTCAGCTTTATCCCAAAACAAAACTAGAAGCTACATACAAGGATACTTGAGGCAACAGTGGGGCCCTCCTTGATATTGCGATAACTTTTGGCCTTAGCCGACAAAATTGCAGCCTGGGCATAGTGCTGGCAAGTTGTCTGAGATGGAGATCAGTGAAACGACGCGTCTCAGACGCGTGGAAATACCGTCAATGTCTCTGGCAGCGTGTATTTCTTGTCCTGGTCTGACTTGATCACCTGTAAGAGGTCACGGCATTGGAGGGTGACCACAACAAGCTGGAAGATATGCCGCATGGGGTTGATTGTCTGAAGAGCTCGTGTCAGAAACTATCAACGGAGATATAAAGATAAAAAAGGAACCCTCAAAAATAGCTCTGCATCTTCATTCGATTGCGAGCTCAAGTTCTTCTGTCGTTTGAAGGCACGGCCTTCCTCCAAACTGTATGGGCCTGTTGCGAGGGTGTCCATGATTCCGCCGCCACCAAAATCGTCCTGCTCGATGCTATCCTCACGCAAGCGTCTATTGCCCTGCGACGCGTCAACATCTGATGGAGAAGCGTCGCCAGAACGCGTCGCGTCTTGATCTTCTGGGTGACTGCCACGACGCGCCATTTCGCCTGCAATCCTGTCGCGTAAGACACCCAACTGACGCAGTTGCTCTTCATCCATGCTGGGTGATATGTGGTGGTCAGAGTGAAGAAGTTTTTAAAACTCCGCGATCATCATTCCAGTTTTAAATGTCACGGCGGCACACTTGATGAGAAAGCGGCCGTGACTTGACGCGTCGGAAACTTGGAGAGAGACGACATGGCACAAAAACGTGGTGCCAAACTCAAAGACTTGGGAATGGGTCAGTTTCCCTCTTACTGATTCCAATTGTCAACTGACCAACTGTCTTTTAATTGCAGACTGCATCGTCCACCCGATCACTGGACAGGTCGCGTGTAACATTTGCAAAAAAGCCTCTGGGGCAGAAATTCCAACCTATATTAATCGGGCATCTTGGAAAACCCATATCAACACACCAACCCATGGGGCTGCTGCTCAAAAACTCATGGAACAAGAGAGTCTTGAGAAGGCCACTCGTCAGCAGTATACCGACATTTACAGCATGAATAGTACTCCACTGCAGGATCTGGGCGTGCTGAACAACACGGGCAATCAACGTGCCCGATTCCAACCCATTCTCGACGAGGATACCAACGGCATCCGAGCGGCAGACTTCGAGGATGTGGTGATGCAGGAGATGGATGCATTTACTGAACCAGACCCAGTTGACTTGGTGGCTGAGAACGTAGAGGCCATTCGCCGTGAGTTGGAGATATTGCGGCTGGAGCACCTAGAGCAAGAATTTGAGGGTGCTGATGATGAAACAATTCCGCAATTCGCAGACGAAATTAGGGGCAGCGGTGAGTTTCTTGTACCATGTCCGGTGTTACAATTTTAAAGTCTTCGTTCCCGACAGCTGCCATTTTTGGAGATGGCGACGATGAGGATGCCATAAATGAGCATTTTACTGGAGTACCACGAAGCCACGATTATGCACCGTATGGTAACAAGACGGTAAGCTCACATTGTTGTGGCTGAGAACAAAAGAGTCATTCGTGCTTCAACAGATGTGTTACCTTGACATACTAGATAATTTGCCTCGGCTCCGGCTTTCCTCCAGTCAACTCAAAATGATCTTGTGGATCATGAAGGAGTGCGGCGCAAAGGAGGTGCCATCATTCAATGCGTTCCGAGCAATGCAGAAACATGTTCGCAAAACAACCGGGGTGCGGAGTGAAGCCCACAAGTCCGATCTCGGGAACGTGTTCTACGTCAATGACATTCGTGACTTAATTGCGAAGGTGTGTATCATATTTTGCCTCGAATTTTAGTGACCACCACTCACAATAGGATTTCGCGAATCCGGAGGTTGCCCCATACATCCAAAAATATCCCGAGGACGTTGCGGGTGGGCCCATCTCCGAAATTTGGCAGGTCAAGTTGGGACGATGGCACGACATTCCAGCTGATGCGCTGCCCCCATCTATCCTTGTCGGACACCAGAGGTTTTATATCCATGAAGTGGCTGAACTTGCCGATGGGCGTTGGGTGATTCCAGTCATATGGATAGTTTCCAAGGGTAAAATGTTTGCTGAGTGTAGGCTTGTCAACAGACTGGTGAGTTTGCAGGTCTGTGACGCACCGCCAACTAATTCCACTCCGCATTCAGCCAGCGCAGTCAAAAATCCAGACTGTCAGTACAGACATCATCAGAATTCCGCTCTCAGACCTCACCTGGAATCACGAGGCTCTGGAGCGGCGTTTGGGAAAGCAAGTTACATTTAACGGTATTTATTCAACATGTCTTTTAGAGCCAGAGGCCATGGCTATGTGTACTCATGATGCTTTTAGAACTTTATCAAGAATTCGCGGAACGTATCCCTAATCGCCACCGGGCCATTGACAACGGAGAAGATCTATTCACCGTGTGGGCCCCTGTCTGGGCAGACGATGTTTCTGGTGCCAGAAGCAAGCAGTATCAGAAGCACTTAAACATATACACCGCAAACGCGAATTTACCTGGGCAGCTTCTGCAACAGGAATACAATGTCCGCTTCGTTTCTACCTCCCCTCACGCGGGCTCATTGGAGCAGCTGAAAGTTGTTGTGAAACATGTGAAGTGCGGCAGAACCCTGTATTAAATGCGGCACTAATCAATTTCTTAGGTCTACTCACATCCAGCCAATTCGCACCTACGACGCTGACACATCTCGGCCTTGTGGTGTACGCTTGAATGTTCCCGATGGTCCAGCCGACAATCCGCAGCAGGCTGAGGAAGCATCTCACATTGGACATCAAGGCCTTTATTTTTGTCGTCGCTGCCATGTTGGTGGGTCACATGAAGAGAGAGAATGCCCCAACGGCTATCACGCCTTCTACGAGGCAAGCTCACAAACAACTGCCTTGATATTATTCTAACTTGCTGAAATCCAGGCTGGACGACCACGCAATGTCCAGGAGATTCGCAGCTGTGTTCTTTCCCAATTGCGGCTTGCGACGTATGGGGTGGCTGCTCCCGTACTAGCACTACAAACGGCAACGGGTACAAAGGACAAAATTGCTCAACACTGGATCGACATACTGATTCCAAAAGCTCGAGAGATGCATGCGGCTACTCCCAGCCGTTCGGTGGACGACATTTCAAATGCCCTTCTGGTGTGGTTAAACGAGCAGACCGACCAACCGTACAATCCCCTGTTAGATTTGCCATGTACAGTACCCTGACTCCTGGTTGCGTCGCATTGACTTTTGTCTTTCAGTTTTCGATCCGTCCCAAGACACTCTGGTCGAAATCTTACACACCATCCTGCTTGGTGATGCAAAGTACACCTGGTATGACCTGCATCACAACTGGACGCCAGCGCAACAAGAGCTCTTCACTGTTCGGCTTCAGAGCACAAATGTCGATGGCCTTCGTGTCCCACCAATCCGTGCCGCATACATGATGCAGTACCGGAATGGGTTGATAGGCAAGCACTTCAAGACCCTTATGCAGACGATGATCTTCCATATTGAGGACATCGTCACTCCTGACCAATTTACACTTGTCCGGGCATTGGGGGAGCTTGGGGCACTGCTTTGGGTCTCCGTCATCGATGATATGGAGGAATATCTGGTCAGCTCTACACGAACATCTTGTCGCAGTTATATTTATGTCTTTTACAGGCTGATCTGCAGATTTTAATTGACAATCTTCTTGACGCTTTCGGCTCACTGGATCCCACTAAAATCCTGATCAAACTCAAACTACATATCCTTGTCCACATTATACAAGATATTCGACGCCGAGGGCCCTCCGTCCGCTTCTCGACCGAGGTTTTCGAATGCTTCAATGCTATTTTTCGACTTTGTTCTGTGCTCAGCAACCATCAAGCACCGAGTCGTGATATTGCGGCCAAGTTTTCAGACCTTGACCGAGTCAAACACATCTTAAGTGGTGGCTACTGGGTCGAAGATGGGGAATGGGTCCGTGCAGGGAAAGACGTCCATAGGATTCTGCGCAATGCCCCGATTATCCAAAGGCACATCGGCTGGGCACCACCACCAATTTGGACTCCGGGACACGTCAAGGCGATGGCACAAAAGAAGCAAAAGCAGTTGGCGGTTTTGACGGCCGAGGAGACCATGCTCGGCGAAGCGACAAACCCCACCTCTATTGTTTTTGACAGTGGTGCTATCTGGGCGAAGGCCGTGAATGTGTCCACCGTTTCGGGTGATTCTTGCACAGTTGGGTCATTCGCAGTATTTCGAGTCAATAATGTGAGCCTTTTTACTAGCCCACATATCTCTTTTGACAGCTTGTGCAGCTCCCGATGATCGCCCGTATCTCGACAATCTTGCTGCCCTATGGCAGCAAGTCGGCACAAGGTATTCTGATTGTCACCAAATACGACGTCGGGGAAGCGCGTCATCCACGGTACCACATGCCGGTTTTACTCCCGAATGTGGCTGGAAGGCGCATTGTCGTTCCTTCAAATGTAGGGATTAACGCTCTGACATAATATGCATTGCTGAGAATTTTTAGTCTGTCCAGTTTTTGTGTAAGGCTACGATAGCGCACTTACAAGGGAACCGAAGTGACGTTGTACTGGCGGGCTAGCAACAGACTTATAATGTGGTAAAGACCCAAGATCTCGGTCTGAGGATCGTGAAAACAGTCAGGAAACAGGATAGCCTGGATCCGCTACTGTTTTCCGGCTCTTCGAATATACGAGAGAGCTGAGCCTCAGATAAGAGCCGATAAGGGTAGATAAGGATTTGGTTGGGTAAATAGTGTATAGATCCACTAAAGGAATGCCTCCTGTCTTGCGCCCGAGCTCGGAGATCCCTCGACGAGTCTAATGGGCAAGACAGAGGCAAGTAGTTTGGGTTAAAGTGTAGTAATTCCCATCAGCCACCGCTGGCATCTGACTAAGTACAGTATGACTAAGCGTGCCGACTAAGCAACTAATTACGGACCGTCCGACCGAGAAGGGATTTTTAGTACAAGTAGAAAAGGAATGAAAATATAGATGTGCATATATTGGTACCTTACAGAGCCCCCCAATCCCTACGAGAGAGAGGTCGGGACGAACTCCTCCGGGAACTTTAGAGCTGCAACTTTCGCCAGCTCCCAATTGATGGGGAAGCTCCGCTGGAACAACTTCTCCCCTTTGGCGAAGTCCTTCGCCTTTGGGATGACTTGTGGCGCGTACGTGCCTTTGTTGCCCCTCTTGAAGTATTCCTTCCAACCCGCGCGAGTTCTCCAGATGAATTTCTTTTCCTTCGTTAGGTCCTTCCACAGGTTCTCGAACATCGCTAAGCATCCTGCGGAGGTGTAGCCACTGAAGTGCGCGCTCTCGCTCTCGAGAACTTCCCGGGACGGCCACAGAGTAGCATCAGTCATTGGACCCGAAGGAATGAGGCCTAGCAACATTGCTTCCTCCGAGCTGCTCACTTGATCGGCAGTATAATGGCATTCGTCGTCGCCGTCCACACATAGGATAGTGTCGCCCTTCAGAAACTCGGTCACTTGGATGCTCGGCCCGCGAGCAAAGCGTCGCGGGAGGTCGGGGTCGAACTTGGTCGCCACAAACGCCATGATACCGCCCAGCCCGATGAAAGCTACCGCATGTGGACGCCGTACCAACGCGTTCATTTGAACGACGTACTGTCTGTACAGCGCCTCGCCTCCGTGTCCGTAGGTCAGCAACGTATCGACATAGCCCGGCGCATACATCGCCTCGACCGTGTTGCGAACCACCGCAGGAATGTCGTGGTCTGCGTACTTCCGCACTTCGCTCGACTTGACGTACAGCGCGAAGCGCATGCCGGACCGCATCGCGAACTCCAGAACGTCTTCCAAAACAACTTGATGTTGAGCGCACGCTGCGAAAGCCTTCATCCGCCAGTACGAGCGTGAGTCTTCGCAAACGAGGATGGAACCGACGAGCCATGCTAAGCTCCATTGTAGACCTGCATCTTCTGGCAATACGGCATCCAACTCCACAACCGTCGGAGCCCACGCTCGAATAGCTTCCACTGCTTGAGCGCGAGTCTCGAACCTCGGAGTGTAGCTCGCCGTCGAAGATCCGTTACGCTCAGGAGCTGCGTCGAACCGTTCGCGCGAAGGTCCGCTATGGACGGGGGATGAGAGCAGGAGAGGTGAATTTTCAAGCGCATCTTCGTACTCTCCTTCTTCCGCTTCGTCGGATTTACTGACTGCGTCAAATTCCTCGTCGAAGCTCAGTGTGACTGATCGAGCGACCGACCGAGCACGCTTCTTCCCTTTCTTAACCCCTCCACGCCCTTGAGGGCTTAGGGAAGAGCGTCGTTTGGTTGATGACGCAATCTCGCGAGCCCAACGACTCGAAATCCCTTCGTCCTCGGTTTGCGCCGACCGGCGAGTCGGGGACATCGGGGGGGAAAGATTCTCTTCACTGCGCGGCCCCAGCCTACTGAGGAGCGACGGCGCCGAAGCAGCGGTCGACGCAAATGGTAGAGCCGCATTGAACTCCTCCGCCGACAGAGAGATGTTGGCTCCATCGTCTAGCCTTACTTCGTCCTGGGACAGATCAAAGGGAGGAGCGTTTCCAGTAACTAGTCCGTCACGGCGGCCATTGTAGGAATTGAATGTGCGCCCGGGACGAGGTGCGAACTTGTTCTTGACTTGTTCTCGTATCACTGACGTTGATTCGAAGAACGCCTCATTTTCCTCGATTGCCTCTCCTCTGAGCTCTGTCGTGAAGTCCTCCAACTCGTGCTCATGATTCACGGGCCAATCTCTCAACATCGGTGGCTCGTCTTCCTTCAGAGGGTTCTGTCGGAAAAAGGTGCAGATGACGTCCCCGCCGGGAGTGGAGTGTACAGTGGCTCTGAATCGCTCCGAGTACGCCCTGATGACATTCCGGTTGGTAAGAGTTCGGGCTCCATACAATCGAAAGTCCACGATTCGGTAAATCCAAGTGGGTAAGAATCCTTCGATCACCTCCCCTCGTTTCCCCGCTCTACCGTCCTGGAAGTAGATGTCGAAACGCTCGAGGTCCTCTTTCCACCGCTCATAGCTCACGAGTTCTGACACATCTACCTCTCGCCCTCCACTCCATTCGCGCGCCTGAGCAAGTTCGTTCCAGTACTCAGGCCCCAGCCGACGAAATCGAGGCGACGCCTTTTCACTATCGGTCCACGCAAAATGGAAAGGAACGTCGTGGTTCGCGAGGTGAGGTAAGTTGATCTCGTGCATATCCTTGCCGAGATTGAATAAGAAACCCGTCTTAGGTCGTTCCTTCAATCGCAGGCTCCCGACAAATGCACGGTCTGAAGCATCCAGATCCGATGCGGTGATCTGTTTCACGGTCTGGAACCACGAGAGGAACCCGACCAAGCTCATAATCGAGCGCTTCGCGTTTCCGACCGCCTGTTGAGCTTCTTCGTCATTCCAGTGGATTCTTTCGAGTTTAGTCTCATCCATGGCCTCCGGCATATCCCCCATGATACCGTTCCAAGAGTCCCGACCGTAGAAATCCGTCGAAACCGCCAGGCTGTAGCAGATGGCATGCAACCGTCGTGCCATCACACATGCAAGATCCGTCCATACTTCACTAATCTTGTATCCGACGAGGACGTTCTCAGGCTGAGGCTCATCGTCGTTGTTGGTGTAGACGTCTGTGTAGATGCTCATGGTGTCGACGGGCTCGGGATCGAAAATGAACCCCAAGGCATCGTCCTCAAGCGGAACGGTCGCTTTGGTGGGAATATACCCCAACCAGTGTTCTTCAGAGTGATAGTACACGGGACGTATCATATAGTCGAAATCCTTGATGAATTCAATGGACGTCTCCTTCGGCAGCACGGGCAAAGACATTTTGATGTAATCATTCGCTTTTGGAGGGATTTTACTGGGATTGTCGTTGATGGAGCACCAAAGGACTCCCGCCTTCAGCGACCAGAGAGGTATGAGGCTGTCGCCCATGGCATTGACGAGATACGGATCCATGATGAAACAAGATATATTGGAGCGAGTGAACAGCGGATAAGCCGCGATCCACTACTAATGCTCGGTCACGGCGGTGTATCGACCGAATAGTCGAGAAGATAGCACCGTCTGACAACAGGGATAGAAACAGGACGAGATAGTTAAATTGAGAGAGATGAGAGGCTGAGGTAGAGATGATGGAGGAGGAAGAAAACGATGAGCAAGCTAGAAGGCCCAGCCTTATCATGCGCTGGCAAAGGCACGAGGGTATAACGGGACTCCTTCGCTCCGGTCGAGTGATAAATGAGTCCAGAAAGGAAGGTCATATAAATAGATCCGAGCGTCCAGGAGAAAGAAAGGACAAAAAAGGGAAATCGTACAATTACATCCGCGGACCGTTCCCACGTCTACTTCTTTGTTTTCGCTTCTGACTTGGCAAAGGCGCGCATCATTTCGGGCGCGTTGCGAAGATCTCTCTTCGTCTGCCAAGTATCGAATTGCGGGCCATAATTTTTCCAACGCACTAGCCACATTTTCTGTTTTCTTGATTTGTCGAAACGTTGGCCAACGATTTTCTCCACCTCGTACTCTTCCGTTTCAAACTTGTGGCTCCGCGTGTCTTCCATGACAGTCCTTTCCCCAAATTCTGGAGGGCTCTCCTTATAAGGCTTCATGTGGTCAAAATTGAAAACTGGGAACCCGGGATATCGATCATCGAGACGCAGCCGGTAAGTCTTGGGATTGATTTTTTGCAAGACTTCGAACGGGCCAATCCAGCGCTGGACTAATTTAGCGCCTTCGCCTTTAGACTCAACCCACTCGAGGGAGTGCGGATTGATAAGCACTTTGGATCCAACCTCGAATTCGGGGATGTCGCGTCGACCTCTGTTGAAGTATTTCGCTTGTTCAACCTGTGCCCTGGCTATAGCTAAGCGAGCACTCTCTCTGTGGATCCGCAATTGTTCCAAATATTCGCTCGCTTCCTTCCCCATTCCGTACGTGGCTCCATTCGAGTTATCCGACTTGGGTAGCAGGAAGTCCAGCGGAGCTTTCGGCTCAAAACCGTACAAGAGACGGAACGGGCTTGTCCCGGTCGACGCGTGCACATTGCTGTTGTAGGCGAATTCGAGAAGCGCTAACCAGTCTGCCCAATCAGTTCGATCCTTCGACACATAAGCACGTAGCATGGTTTCTAGCTGCCTATTGACATTCTCTGTCTGCCCATCGTGTTGTGGGTGATGAGACGAAGATAGCGACATTTTGGTTTTGATCGCGGTCGCTACAGCCGTCCAGAAATCGGAAGTCCAGCGCGGGTCGCGGTCGGCGATCATGCTATCGGGTAGGCCGTATTTGGAGACCACATGGCGAACGAACAAATCTGCGAAACCTTTCGCTGTTAGGCCTGAGGTGGTCGGGATAAAAGAGGTATGTTTTGACAGCCGGTCCACAACCACGAAGATTGCATTGTGCTCCCCTGACCAGGGTAAGTTGACTATCATGTCAATGGAAATTGATTCATAAGGCCGGGATGGGATAGGATTCGGAATCAGATAACCATAGCGGGTGAAATTACGGGTCTTCGTCTTTTGACAAACATCGCAGGAGTTACAGAATGTATCCAGGTCGGTCTTCATTCTTTTCCAGTAGAATTTAGAACTAATTTTCGACCAAAGTCGTTCCGGACTAATGTGTCCCGATCCCAAGGGTGTCTCATGTGCTTCCTCCATTATCGTCCATTTCTGAGCATCAGGAACGCATAGCCTTGGCTGGAAATCCGCGTCCCGGAAGAATAAGAGACCGTCGTCGGTTTTGAAGAATCTCTGACCAGGGGCCCAATTACCTCTGGTTACTTCTTTGTCGTTCCAGATGTTCTTCAGGTTCTGATCCGATTGGTAGCCTGCCACGAACTTCTGCAGGAATCCTGCGTCCATACCGACGTGGATGTTGGGAGGCGGGTTAACTGCTCCCCAATACTCCTCTGACGGCTCCAGCTCGTCGACCAATTTCTTTCCATTTTGGTCGGCCGAAAGTCGGGATCCATCGGGCGTTATCGGTATTACAGGTTTCTTCCGCTGTTCTGTCATCGATTCCGGCGGCTCATTACCCCGCCCAGTCTCCGCCAACGGGCCAACCGTGGACGGGGACTTCCAGTCTGGTTCCAACTTTCCAGTCTCTTCCGCCGCTCGCTGCGCTCTCGTTGTTGCAAATCCGCTCGCCGTTCCCTCTAGGCACTCATCCAGCGTCCAGGCTGTGAACGTCGCCCGTTCAGCCGGGGTGCTACGGTTCCAGGCTTCCTGGCTGTCCGCGAGGTCTCCCGACATTGAGATCGCTCTGTCGCCGCCGGCATCCGCTGGTGACGTATGGTTTGGTGCCGCCCTTGGCAGCCGCGATAGCGGGTCTACGTTCGAATGTATGCGCCCTGCTCGGTGCACGATGTCTAGGCCGGGCTTGTACGCCGAGAAAATTGCCCCCCAGGCTGCCAGCCGTCTGTTGGAATTTTCATAGGTGCGTGCCCATTGTAGGGCGGAGTGATCTGTTACTAAAATGATCTCTTCTCCTTCTATGAAAGGCTGGAAGCGCACGAGACCCTCTTTCGCGGCGAGTGCTTCACGCTCCGTCGTAGAATATCTAGTCTCTGCTCCTTTGAATGACCTCGACCAGTACCCGATCACGCGCTCCACATGTATTGTGGACTCCTCGAACGACTTGCCCCAGACGTCTACAAAATCGTGATCTTTCACGTTGGCAGAAAGTGCGGACACCAATCTCGGTGGCGGCAGCCCGGCGTCGAAAGCCTTCCTCAATCGCTCGTAAGCTCTCGTTCCTTTCAAGTCACGCACCAGAATTGGCTGTACTTGCTGTAGGGCTACGCCAGCCGCATCGTCGGACGCGTCTGTGTACAAGCGATACGGTTTCCCCTCAATTGGATGACCAAGCAGAGGCGCTTCCTGTAGCGCGCGCTTTATGCAACGGAAAGCGTGCTCCTGGTCGACTCCCCACTCCCATTTGCTTCCTTTCCGGAGAAGCTGGAATAAAGGAAGGCACACATCTGCGTAGTAAGGGATAAACGCGGAGAAGTACACGGCCATCCCCAGGAAGGTCTGTAGTTGTGCCAATTTTCGCGGCCTTTCTAACTCCAAGATAGCTTTCACTTTCTCGTAGTGTGTCGAGAGGCCCAGACGGGAGACCTTGTGGCCCAGCAGCAGAATGGAGGAATAAAAAAGATGGCATTTTGTCGGTGAGAGCGTCACTCCCGCGCTCTCGATAGCCCCTAATACTTTATCTAGGTGTTCAATATGCTCCTCATAACTCTTGGAATACACGACAATATCGTCGATGTACACCAAGGTGAATAGCCACAGATATGGCGAGAGGATGCCTTGCATGAATCTCTGGAAGATTGACGGCCCGTTGCGCAGTCCGAACGGCATTCGGCGGAATTGCGCCAGTCCTCGGTGAGTCCTGAAGGCCGTCTTTTCTACATCTTCCTTTTTTATATTCATTTGAGTAAACCCGGATAACGCGTCGAGGGACGATAAGACTTGAGCGCCGGATAGGGATGCTAGGATTTCGGATTGTCGTGGGATAGGGAATTCGTCTGCGATAGTTACCGCATTCAGTTTTCTGTAGTCTACGCAAAATCTTGGTTTTCCGTTTCTGTAGGCAATAACCACCGGAGCACTCCACGGGCTCACGGAGGCTTCAATAACGCCCTGCTCGAACCATTTATCGAGTTGAGCGTCAATTACTCTTCTTTTTTCCGGGGAGCTAGCGTACATCGGCACAGCTATAGGCTCAACCCCTTCCTTTGTTCTGATCCGGGCCTCCGTCTCTACCTCTCCTAATCTTCCGTCAAATCCGAAGGCTTTTACTCGACGTTTCAGCATGTCCCAGGCCTTTTCTTGCAGCTCAGGAGGTAAAGAGCCTATGTCGAGCAGATCCTTCATCTTCGACGACGGGTAGATCGCGTCATCTGGCATGGCTGCGGTCTTCGGGCCGTATTCCTCCGCTTCTATCTCGCTGTGGTCCTTGACCGCCCCATCCTTTCCCGGGACTCCTCCACTTTCGTCTCGCACATGCACTCCTCTCCTGGCATTGTCTTCAGCTGGCGGTACTCCGGAGCCGAAATCCGTTCGTACGCGACTTGTCGGAGACGTAGGTGCTTCGAACGCTTCGCCTTTGCCCTGCTCAGCGTCTTTTTTCAAGTTCACGTCGATGACTGAAGACATCATCGCGGTCTTCTTTCGGAGGAGCTCAAGTTCTGCCGGTGAACTCGGTTTATCGAAGAATTCCTGGGGATCCGTGAGTTTTCCTAGAATTTCTCCCTTCCGAATCATCCTAGGTACATCACTCATATTACTGACTGGCACCACAGGCTTCCTAGCGGAAATTAGCGTGTTCGGAATTGAGAAAAACGAGTCGTCTGCGTTTGCCAGCAGACTCGTCTCCACCAGCCATTCGCGATCTTGAGCGAAGTCACCCAGGACACGCACGTTTTTGCATTCGTGTGGTCTGATGCGATAGTCTTCCGCTGCTCGGATGGTGCGCTCATTTCCCCCGTTTCTCCAAGTCCGCTTCCGACGCCGTCTTTTAGCCCGGCGATGCTCCTTCTCTTGATTTGACCGTCGGGAGTGTATCGTCAGAGCTGTCGAGAGCTTCAGCGTTTCTGCTCGTCCCCGGAAGGGTTCCACTCCTTTTGCTTTCACTTTGTAGGGTGAGCCGCGGAATAGGATTCTCGTCCCCAACTCTACGTTCCTGCTGACTCCGAGCTCGTAGTTGAGTTGGAAGTCCTCCCCTAGCAGTATGGGGACGCTCATCTTCTTTACTACGTACGCCTCCACTTCTAACTCCAGGATCTCGTCGTTCGTTGTCATCATAAAGACTTTCAATCTCGTAAAGCCTTTGATAACCGTCCCCGAGTCTGTGAGTTGGGCAAGGCTCATTTTGTGCCCCGTCCGTATGGGTGGAGGCGAAGGTAAAGCAGCATGAAATTCTTCCGAGACTAAGCTGATATCCGCTCCCGAATCCAGACGCAGGTCTATTGCTTCCGCGCCTACCGACCCGATCCATCCTTTGACCGAGAGTACCGAAATTCCTATCGCCGAATCGCCTGGCTTTGGATTTCGTTTTGGTCTCAAGACTATCGGCTCCATCTGGCTCGGTGGAGGTGGAGGAACAGTCCATTGCGCCTGACTACTCCCCACCTTTTGTTCCATATTCGCCGCACGCGCCCCTAACTTCTCCAGTGTATTTCGTTCCCCTTCCAGTCCTTGCTCCTCCTCAAGATCTGCCAGCTCAATGTTCTCCATGACGACGTTTTTCGCCTTGGGCATCCTGGCCTGGTTCTCCCAATATTCGTCTTCTATTTCCTCTATCTCCACCTTTCGGACGGAGCGCTTGGTAACCGAAGGAGTATCGAGAGTGCTTTTGTTTTCCGTTGGTGTGTCCTGTACGAGTAATCCATTTTCCATAGTATTGACCGAAAAGGACTTAAACGTCGTAGCCACTCGAGGATCTTGCTCATCCTCTGAGGGTGACGCAGCCGTTTTCAAAAAGCCGGGTCCTTGATCATCGCATCGAGGAGAACTACATAAGCGCTATGATAAAGTAAGCCTAATTCATCCTCTGCTGTATCTCGAGCGCTTGATGAGATTGATAGGGTTCCGCGCTTCTGCCTTTCCAGATACACATGCCAGTCTGGGCATTCCCTATCCCAGTGGTTGGGGCTCCCACAGACTTTGCATGGTGAAGGCGGCGCTTTGCCCATCTTTGTGGTGACGTGGTCGTTCCGCGCAAACTTATAGCCGTCCTTCGGAGGAGGTCTTTGTCTCCTCTGGAGAGTTTGATAGACTTGTTTGATGACCTCCGCGTCCTCTGATACGGACGTTCCCTCGGCTTGCAGGTCTTCAATGAATCCGCTATTGTCCTCTTCGCCTGATACCGCTAAATTTGCCTGGCGGAAAGGACGTTGCTGCGCTTGAGTGTAACCCAGACGTCGTAGAGTGGTGGCTATATTATGAACAGTGAGCACCTCTCCTGCGTCTTTTCGGACCGCTTCTACGAGAGCTTCGTCGTGATCATTGACCTTCTCGTATAGTTCCTCGGAAGACTGTATGTTCTCAATGACCAGTATAGTGCTCCACACTATGGGAGCACGACACATCACGAGAAAGACCTCCAGGGGCCCCCCATCGTCTGACGCTGCCAGCATGCACGTGTATCGGATCCGTCTGGTGACGAAATCCTGTGGGGTCTCGCGTTCATGTCCTTGCTGACGAAATGCTTGTTGGTTAAAGGCGAGATTCATCACCAGCTGCCACTTTTTGCCTAGGAATCTCTCCTTGATGCCATTCAAGTAGGCTAGGTAGTGAGTTCTCATTTCTTCCTGTCTCGCACTTGATAATGTCGAGAACCACAATTGTACTGTAGATCTCTTCTTCAAGCGAGACGGCAGCCAATAACCCAAGGCCTCTGGCATCCAGCCCTTTAAAACGGCCATCTGTCCGACATCCCAAAAATAATCAATTGCAGTGTCATGGTTACCATCCCATTCGGGAAGATCTGCTAATTTAATTTCAGGCTTGATAGTCGGCACAATTGTACCATAGGGAGCGCCAGGAGCGATATATGGGAAACGCGTAGAGACCGCATTGTTATCTCCTCCGCCATCTCCCCCTCCCCCACTCCCTCCAACCGGAGGGTCCGGAGGTGGGGGTGGAGCCCCCGGAGCGGGACCGTTTGGGGGCGGAGGTCCTTGACCGCCGCCATCGGGTCGTCGATCCCGTCGGTCTCTTCCTCTGCCAGGTTCTCGGGGGTTGCCTCCACGAGGGTCATCGTCACCGTCATCCCCGCCGTCAGGAGGCTGTGGGGGACCGCCGCCACGAGTAGGAGCACTGGAATT
Source organism: Mycena crocata (assembly GCA_029281795.1). Taxonomy (NCBI): domain Eukaryota; kingdom Fungi; phylum Basidiomycota; class Agaricomycetes; order Agaricales; family Mycenaceae; genus Mycena; species Mycena crocata. Next base: position 112,322 of record JARJCP010000057.1, read on the forward strand.
TCCCGGCTCCGGAGCAGGCGGAGCCTGTGATTCTCTCTCCGGAGCCTGCTCTCTCTGTGTCGTGTGACTCGGAAATCCCGCTCCTGACAACGGTCCCGCTGTTGCCCTCGCGGCAAGATGTGGTGGAACGTCGCGCATGGATTCATGAAATCGGGATTCCTCTATGCTGGAGACAACCGCGTACTGATTACGTCTTACCGGAGTGGCAGAAGGAGCAGAAGGCCAAGCTTGGCGAGCCTCCGCATTCAGTGTTCGTCTACGATGTGCTAATCCTTGGCTGACTGACTCCGCGTGTTTGCCATATGCGGGTCCGTCCGACGCCATGCCCTCCAAAACGTTAGGGAGCGGTCTATTCGGAACGCCCCCCCTCGGCGAAGTAGTGCGCTCAACAGCTTTTTCTTTGGAGGCGTCTGACCGGGCCGCTAGTGAAACTCCTTCAATGCGGGTCGCTCCTTGGTAGGGATCCGTTGGGAGGTTAGGCGTAGCCGGTAGAGTTCTGGGCGGTATCGGTATAGGAGATTTGTGCGACGAAGGTACGTCTTGTTCTCCAGCTCGCGACCCCGATTTTGAAGTACCACCATTTCCAGACCCCGCATTGCTCGAACCTTCCTTGTTCGAAGACCGCGACGAGAGAAATCTCTCCACACGTTCTCCGGTCAACGAGTACGTCACGACCGACGGGTTTGATTCTGGCGATCTTTTTGGGAATGCGAGTTGCAGGCCGTTCGGGGCATGAATGTAATCAGGCAGAAATCCGGTGTCATGGTCATAGGAGTTTGGTAGATCTTCCTGATGATGAGGAACATTATCGTAGAAGTACGCCAGACGAGTAATCCCAGGTTTATTAGCCGGAAAGCCCTCGTATATCTCTGGCACAGTAGATACTGGAGAGAGGAGGCGGTCTTTCACCTCCCACGCTTTGTATTCCGACAAGTATTTGTCAAAAGAGCGTTGAGCAAGATCCATCCTCTTGCTCAGAGTAACCCAAGCGATGTGCAACTCGTCTAAGGAATCTGCTCCAGTAATAATAGCTTTCAAGGCGTCATATGGGTCGATAATTAGACAAGACTCCCGATCCGGTACTAACGCTGCAGCTTTTTCCACGATAGTCTGCATTTCAGTAATCGTTCGGTTAACGCGATACGATAGCCCCGCTTCCAGCGCAAAACGAGGGAATGCCAGATGATCTTTGTGTACTCCTCGATCGAGTACCTCGCGTGGAAGCAACGATTTTTTTGCTGAAATCATTGTGACACGGTTGAAGATGGACGTCTCGTCCTCCGCTTCTTTCAAATACTCTATCTGGATAGAGGCCATGCTCGACATGACAAACCCTTTCCTCATTCCGAGGTTGGGATGGTTCTCATAGTCATCCCGAGTGGTTTCAGGAGCCTCCATATCCACCCTTGATTCGTCAGGCGGTTCTGAAAGCGGAGAGCTCATGGCACTCGAAGTCGGAGAAGGGGATCGTCCCAGAGGAGGTTGTACTTTGAAGGACGAAACTGAGTCGAATTGCAGTTCTCGAGACGAGGATCCAGCGGTTCGACTAAAAGTAACTGTTATAGGGCTGAATTGACTCGTAGGCTGCGCCCTAGTCTCGTGAGATGCAGTCGTGGTAGAGTCTCCCTTCTCACGGCGTGCCGTACCCTTAAAGAGGGCTGATTTCACGGGGATGGAGGATGTAGAAGGTTTAGTACGCCGGGCTAGCTCACTTGCAGCCTTCGCGTCTAGGGGTCGAAGAGATTTATTGGGTGATATAGAGCGTGAGACTGAAGCTGAGGCGGCCTTTCGCTCTGGTTTAGACCTCCAAGAAGGAGAGACGTCCGCCGGAGATGCTTCCTCCTGTTCCAGACGATTGATCGCTCTGGCTGATGATGCTTTCGTCGGCGCGAAGAGCCGTGATTGAGTCGATAATGACGCTGGGGCGCCGCTTCGTTCTGACGAGGGAGGCAAAAAGTTCCCCCTTCCTCGTGGTTGACGCGAGCCGGCCAGGACGTCACAAAGTTCCCAGTTTGTCCACTTTGTAAGGCTACGATAGCGCACTTACAAGGGAACCGAAGTGATGTTGTACTGGCGGGCTAGCAACAGACTTATAATGTGGTAAAGACCCAAGATCTCGGTCTGAGGATCGTGAAAACAGTCAGGAAACAGGATAGCCTGGATCCGCTACTGTTTTCCGGCTCTTCGAATATACGAGAGAGCTGAGCCTCAGATAAGAGCCGATAAGGGTAGATAAGGATTTGGTTGGGTAAATAGTGTATAGATCCACTAAAGGAATGCCTCCTGTCTTGCGCCCGAGCTCGGAGATCCCTCGACGAGTCTAATGGGCAAGACAGAGGCAAGTAGTTTGGGTTAAAGTGTAGTAATTCCCATCAGCCACCGCTGGCATCTGACTAAGTACAGTATGACTAAGCGTGCCGACTAAGCAACTAATTACGGACCGTCCGACCGAGAAGGGATTTTTAGTACAAGTAGAAAAGGAATGAAAATATAGATGTGCATATATTGGTACCTTACATTTTGATTAATGTCCAGCACGATTGCCGTGCCTCTGGATGCGATGCCAGTGGGATTACACGGCAGCTGCAGGAGCGACAAGAGTCGGAGCGTATTGTTCACTCCATTGTCCACAAGGATGACACCCGATTTGTTATCAACACTCACGCTTTTCACAACGCAAACCTTCTCCGAAAGGCTCTTCCTGTCGCTCTCACCAAACCCCGCCCGCTGTTCGCAGATCGCCGAAAGAGACACGATGAGCTTGCCGCAGCTCTGGCGATCACACAGAAGGCAAAGCGGACAGCGACACAAGAGAAGGCGGCTGCTACCAGGGAGAAGAACTTGGCGGCGAAGGCCACGAGGGAGGGGACGGGGGACTCAAACAGCACAATAGAGCAGAATGGAGGGCCGCAAAAGCGGCCCCGTACTGACATTTCATAGGTACATATACATTAAATATTAGACTGCTATCAGGAACCCCCGGGCAGTGTCCCTGCGAACCCGCCGTATCCATGCTCGCGTTCTAAGCTGCTGGACCCGTGCAGCAAGGCGTGCGTCGACTTGACGCTGGGGCCGATGAACAGGTCCAAAAACATCCTGCAGGTCGGTCAGTCATGCATAGGAAGCACTTGATAATGTACTCGCATATTCTTGCATATCTTGTGGTTGTTTTGTGAAGCACCAGAGTGGGCCGGGAGGTGGCGTGGGTAGGATGAGAGGATCAAGGTGCTCGTGCGCCGGTGTTGTCGACCCAATGTCCGAGCTTCCAATCGGGGAGTCGTCGAGCCCATTAAGTTTATATGTGGGAGCCGGGTATGGTGGGGGTGTCGAAGTGCAGCGAGAAGGTCCACGCGCGTTGCTTGCGGGTGGACTTACCGGCGCCGTGATTGCGCTCAGTGCACTCGGGGTCGGTTTGACGATGACGGCCCGCAGAATGCTGGAGGCGTGCGAGGAGGGTGAGAGCGACGGGTATTCGTTATGCATGAGTGCAAGCGGTGATTGACGAACGAAGACAGAAAGGAGGGTCAGAAGCCATTGAATGCCAGAAGAGATAATGGGACGCACCAGCAAGACTGGCGTTCATATTGAGGCGAGACTTGAGGCCGAGATTAGGGCCATACTTGAGGTAAAGGTGGACAAGAGGGAGCCTAGGCATCGGTGAGAGACATTGTCAGAGGCCAGATATACATTGGTGGCCGAGGACTGCGCAGGGTTGAAGAGGATGTTGTGCAAAGATCGAGCGAGAATGTCGTGGTGAGATGAGGCCGGTGACATCACCAGGACACCCAAGTTGAGCTTCCCTCGTCATCGCAATTCTCCATATCAATGTGGTATCATTTTCCGGTTTTTACGGCGTTGCTAACTAATCTATCTTAAAGAAAACTACCTGAGCTCCGAGCCAGACAACGGCTGGTTGGTGGTGTACATAAGTGTGAGCTGGCGCCACGCGAGCTTGCGAGCGGCTGGCTTAAGTGATAGATAAGGGAGATTAGATTCCCATTCCGAGGCACGTGTTTGTGTGACGCGTGAAGCGCCATTTCTCTCTCTGAACTGAACGCGTTCTTCACGAACACTGTGCCCACAAATCCTCCCGAAAAGATAAATCTGAGCTTTCTCTACACATCTCACCATGGCAGCACTCTCAAAATGTGGCCTTGCTCTTCCTCTGCCGCCGGATTTCGACCACCAACTGCACATGGCTTTGAAGCCCGACAAAGCCATCCCTCAGGATATGATGCTCCAAGAGCGCAACGCTGCGAACCACCATGCGGAGAGCAGAAACCGGGCGAGTCGCATCGAGACGCGCGCGCACATGGAGGCCACTACCGACGGTACTCTCGCCGCTGGCCAGGATGTCGGTCCGCATATCGTTGCGTACTACGCGTACACCGATGCAGAGATAGAGATGATGATTGCTAATCCGGATCTGTGTAAGTCCGCATGGGCCCCCCTCCCGCCCATGATGGAGATCTACTGCGGGCTGAAGCGCACAGAGCGAGCGGCAGCAGAAAAGGCGGAGGTGTCGCGGAAGGAGAAGGAGAAAGAGGACGAGAAAAAACGCGCCCTATCTGTTGACGGTTCGCTCATTTTCAAAGACCCTACCCCTTTTTCTCTGTCTGCGAAACTTGAGGTCGGAATTCCCCAGATCTTTAAGAATCATCTTTCCAACCGTATGCTTCTTCCCCTGCACTTTTGGTCCAACGAATTCTTGCTCCAAGTGATCGAACGTTCCGAGATCTTGAAGACCCTCAATGTAGTTCCCATCACCCATATCCTCAACAACGCCTCCGCAGCAGACTCGAAGACAAGAATTATGATCGTGGATGTGGCGAAAATGGAGTTGGTCTGGGGTCCTGATGACGGCACAAGGGGCCTTGATCCATTCCAGTGGGACGAGTGTTTTCAGAACATGCTCGTAGGTTTGGAGCCACTTTGCCCGGTTCAGGACCCTGCGAACATCATCCCGTCATACCACACCGAACTCACTAAACATTACCAGTTCTTCCGGAATCAGCCAGAATTCAGGAAGCATTTTGAATTGTGGTACGACGTGGAGCGCGGTTTACGTTATAAGCTTTTTGCAGGACCGACAGCTAAGCTTTTCGTCCCTGCAGTCTGGGATCTTGAGTTATCCAGTTGTTATAACACTTACAAAGGATTAAAACACCACTTCTCCACCTCCGTTCCCTATTCTTCCAGCTCGTCATCCATTCTTCCGCCGAAACGCCCATTTGAAGATAACGCACCTTATTATCAGAACAAGGGCCCGAGGAACTCGTATCACGACGACCGGGGGTCCTTTCGCAATGAGGGCGAGCAGCAAAGACAGCATGGTGGCGAGCACCAGCAACGGAACGACGGCGGCTACCAGCGGCAGAGTGACAATGGATGGTCAAACCGTCCCTTACCTCCCCCGATTTGCGTCGTTTGCGCCGGTCCCCACAAGGCCAAAGAACATCCAGATCAGCCGACTGCCTTTCGCGACAGAAAATCTCACTTCGCGAGACTCGACGGCAGAGACCTCCGCGCCATCAAGGGGGGCAAGCACATCTGCATCAAATACAATCTCAAATCTGGATGTGACGGCAAACACTCCGCCGACCGCCACCACATTTGCTCCCTTTGCGGTGGGAACCACGGAGCCATGTCCCGCAACAGCGCATGCGCGCGTTTCCAAGATGGAGACGTCCGTGCATGAGCCACTGTATTCCCCATTTCTTGGAAATGACACATTTGAACATACTACTCTAGTCTATCCAGATCTGCGGCCATTCGTACATCGACGCCTCCCTCTTGCAGATGCTTCTGACGCTGAAAACGAAATATTCAATCGCGTCGTTCATCCTTACAACACCGCTGTTTTTGCTGAGCTCCTTCACAAACACAAACTAACAACAGACTACCCTCTACTCGTGCAGAACCTCATGGACGGCTTCCCGCTGGGACGGATGCCGGTCCTATCCTCGACGATCATTATACCAAATCACTCCTCCGTCGACGAGGAGCCCGAAGCGACGCGAGAATATCTGCAGAAGGAGCTAGCAGCGGGCCGGATGTCGGGTCCGTTCTCTCGCAACGAGACGGAACAAATCTGCCGCGGACCTTTCTACTGCTCGCCTCTCCTCGTTTCGACGCACGACGAGGGTCCGGGCCTACCGCCCAAGAAACGGGTTTGCCGGAACCTGTCCAAGGCAAGCAAGCATGCGGATGTCGAAGCGGTGAATGCATACATCGACAAGGAAGATTTTCCGACTCGATTTGATATGCCATTCAAAGTGGCAGAAGTGGTGAGTCTCATTTATGATTCATATCTTTCCAATACTCCACCCACATCCGCACCCACATCTATTCGCCCCTTTCCGTCATATTCACCACCTTTATTCTCTGGCCTTCGGGCACCTCTTTGCTTCGGCTACGGCCGTCGCTCCTCGCCGCCTGTGGGCTCCTCGCCGCTCGTGGGCTCCTCTTTTGTTCCAGAATCCTCGCCGTTAAGGCCCAGTTCCTCATTATATCCTCTCAGGTCGGCGCTGCTCCTGAAGGGACACAGGCGTGCGCATTTGACATCAAGTCTTTTCATCGAACTTGTCCGGTTCTCCCAGATCACAAGCCGTATCTTGTGGTTCGTCTCAACGGCGAATTTTACATTGATCATTGCCATCCGTTCGGCGCGGCATCTGCGAGCAGCAACGCCGGGCAGATCTGTAACGCATTCGTCGACATCTGGAAGGCGGACACCGGTGATAAGGAAGACACGGAGACGTTCAAGTTTGAGGACGATCTCAGCAAGCTCCGTAAACCCAACGACACCGGCCCTTATTGCACCGGAAGATTTCGCTATAGATTCGACCGCGCCTCGGTGGTAGAGTGCATCGCACGCCTCGGCACCCCGTGGAATCTCACCAAGACAGGCTTTTCATTTGAGGACGACATGACCTTTCTCGGTTTATACTGGGATCTAGTTTTGCGGCGTGTCTCTCTACCCGAGCAGAAGCGATTGAAATATCTCGCGCGGGTGTCGAAGATGGTTATTGACGCTTTCGCATCCGCTCAGTTCACGCTGCTCGAGATCGAGCAGATGCACGGTACCCTATGTCATGTCGCATTTGTCCACGAGGATGGATACACTCGGCTCTCCCCCATCTCCAACTTCATGTCCCATTACAACCCCAACAAAGTCTCGTCTCGTCGATACCTCTCAAACTCGGTGCGAGAGACGCTGGGCTGGTGGAAACGGAGGCTGGAGGATCCCACGGCGTACAGACAGTTGTACCCGCTGCAGCCCTTGCGGGATCTCGGAATCTTCGTGGACGCGAGCACGTCGTGGGGTATCGGCATCGTTGTCGGAGAGGACTGGTATTCCTTCAGATTGGCGCAGGATTGGAAGCGCCCGGGGCGTGATATCTGCTGGCTCGAGGCGTTGGCCATCGAGTTGTGCTTGCTCTTTCTGGTACAGCTCGGTTTCTGTAACGTGCACCTCCTCATCCATTCGGATAACAGCGGCGCTATTGGTGTTCATTCGAAGCTGCGTAGCCCGAACGTCGAGCTCAACTTGTGTGCTCGACGGACTTATGCGATTTCGGCAGATCACATGATTGTGCCGAAATTTGTCTATGTTGAGTCTCCTCAAAACCCGGCAGATTTGCCTTCGCATGGAAAGTCTCCGTTCTCCATCCATCGCCGTTTGCAACGCCAGTTCAAGCTGCCGCTTGAACTGGTGCCCCTCTTTGTTCAGTTTGACTGGTGATCCCGCGTGATCATCCAGGGGTGTCGATAACCCCTTTCTTGGAATTGTTTGAGGTAAGCACTGTGCCCGCCCGTTGCTCGTTCCAGGCCAACCTCCTGCAGTTTCTTGTTACGGCGCTTTGCCGCCTCCGTTATCCTGCCGTATCCTCTGGACTGTGCCGTAGATGGCTCCTCTTACCGTTCCTCCCTCTGAGTGAGTATTGGCCCATGGAACGGGGTCCTGCTAACCTTGAATAGATTGGCAGGCTTTTTCGCAACCCCTCCCTCCTCTTTCCCCACATCCCTCGGCGCGTATCAACCACGTTCCGTCCACGTCGGCAGCGAGCCGCCGTGCGCCCGCCCGATAACTTCCGCCGTCTGGGCTGCGGACGGTCTCGCCCTGACGTCTATTCCGTTGCCGATTCGCACCGACAACGTCCCGCTGCCATCTTCGTTCACGGTTCCCTCCTCAGTCTGGGCGCTCTGTGATGAGCCGCTACCGCTCGACTCACCGCGCGCTCTCGCCTTTTTCGACTCGCGGATCTCCTCCTTGACCACCAGCAAGGACCCTATTGAGGCGCTGCTGGACGTCCGTCGGGCCGCGGCTTCCAAGCTCTCACAAAAGCGCGCTCGTCGTCCCGCTCTGGGCAACGAGCTACTCCCCAGCATCTATCGTCCTCACGTTCCAGCGGATCGTCGCGTCCTGCTTTGGACGTCTCCGCATTCTCTCACCTCGCACCTTGCCGTCCGCGACGCCGGCGTTCCTCCTAGGCTAGAGGCACTCATCTACGACAAGCTACTTCTCGCCACAGTCGTGGAGACGCGGGAGGCGTATGGCGCAGGCCTGCTCCGTTACCACCAATACTGCGATCGTGAGGGAGTTGGCGAGCACGTGCGTATGCCGGCGGATCGCTTCTTACTCGCTGCTTTCGTTGCGGAGGCCATTGGGTCATGCACTGGCAAATGCATCCGGAATTGGCTCAGCGGTCTCCGCCTTTGGCACCTTTTCAACGACGCGGAATGGCACGGCGACGAAGGATGGCTGCCGGCGCTCAAGAAGGCGGGTGACAAGGCGGGCGTCCCATTCAAACGTCCGCCCCGCGGCCCTATCACCCCCGCTCATCTCCGTGCTTGGCGTGCTTCCCTAGATCTCAATTCACCTGTCGGCGCGGCGTCTTGGTCGGCGGCGCTATCCGGCTTCTGGGGTTGTCACCGTCTGGGCGAGCTCCTCATTCGCAGCGCGGCCAAGTTTTCACCGGAGCGGGACACTTGCCGTTCCACTCGTGTATCACGTTCTGTTGCCAACCGCCGGCAGGTCATCAATCCTCATCTTGTCTGGACCAAGACGACGGGCACGCTTGGAGGCGAGTGCATCTTCACAGAGACCGCGGGCGCCGATGCGGATCTCTGTCCTGTTTGGGCATGGGATAACCACATGCGCGTCAACCATTCGCCCCCTCCCCACACGCCGCTTTTCGCGTATCGCTCAGAGACAGGATGGAAACACCTCACCAAGGATGTGTTCCTCAAATCTTTGGGCACTGTCATTCGTGAGGCCGGCCTGGAGGGTGTTTTTGGGCACAGCTTCCGCATCGGCGGGTCGCTGGAGTTGCTCGCCGCTGGAGTCGAACCAGAAGTCGTCATGAAAGTCGGAGGTTGGACCTCACTCTGTTTCTTAATTTATTGGCGCCGGCTCGAGAAGATCCTACCTCTAGCTATAACCCGGGCATGGGATGCCCGCATTAGACAGTTCGCAGCAGCTCATGGTCATTCGCTTGATATCTCTGACTTAGAAATTGCTGAATAGATTTATTTCCGCTGAGTAATTCCTCGTCGCATCGCTCCATTTGGGGGGTTTCGGGCCCGATTTGATTCCGCCCTCACGCGAGCTACGCTCTTAGAGCCATGTTCCATGTGGTTGTTTCGGGCTGGCCTCCTTTTCCGGGCCCGCGAAGCCATTGCGTACTGGGACTTGGCCCCTGCCCGTTTGGCCGCCTCGATTCGCGCTTTTCCCGCCCATTCAGAGGCGCGCTGGCAAAAGCCCGAACCGGCCGCGGAGCGGCCCAGTCCCACCCGCAAAACCCCCATATCTGTATCCGATACAAGTGAATCCTCTATATTAGCTGTCAAGTCCAGTCTCTGTATCAGCGGTCACTGGACCGTGTTACTGACTAAGTTTACCTCCGGTTTTCTCCTCCCGGTTTCCTCCTTCCATCTCCTTGGAAGACTGGAATCGACATCTCCCTTATTGTGAGCTGGCGCCACGCGAGCTTGCGAGCGGCTGGCTTAAGTGATAGATAAGGGAGATTAGATTCCCATTCCGAGGCACGTGTTTGTGTGACGTGTGAAGCGCCATTTCTCTCTCTGAACTGAACGCGTTCTTCACGAACACTGTGCCCACAAATCCTCCCGAAAAGATAAATCTGAGCCCCACCCACCCATCCCTGTTGAGCTTACGCTTGGTTGTGTCGGGCTGGCCTCCTTTTCCGGGCCCGCGAAGCCATTGCGTACTGGGACTTGGCCCCTGCCCGTTTGGCCGCCTCGATTCGCGCTTTTCCCGCCCATTCAGAGGCGCGCTGGCAAAAGCCCGAACCGGCCGCGGAGCGGCCCAGTCCCACCCGCAAAACCCCCATATCTGTATCCGATACAAGTGAATCCTCTATATTAGCTGTAAAGCCCAGTCTCTGTATCAGCGGTCACTGGACCGTGTTACTGACTAAGTTTACCTCCGGTTTTCTCCTCCCGGTTTCCTCCTTCCATCTCCTTGGAAGACTGGAATCGACATCTCCCTTATTACGTTCTTTCGACTCGAGGACACTCCCACTTCGTCATCACCCGACTATCACCCGATCGCCCGAAGATATAACTTATACATATAACTCAGATTTCTTCACTCATTTCTCTTTGACGGCGCACCCTCCAGTCGTGGATTGAAGCTGCCCCAATGCTTCTTGCCAAAGCAGCTGCCAGCTGCAACGGAACGGCATTGCCCACCTGTTTGAAGTACTGTGATGTGCGTTCAGAAGTTGTGAAGCCAAAGAGGATTCTATACCCACATCCTTCAAACGGGCTGCTGGGGTGATTTCAATGGAACGAAATTGGTAATCGTCTGGGAATCCCTGAGAGCGTGCGAACTCCCGTAAGGTGAAAGCTCGTTTTAGCTACGTAGTATCATGGGTAAGATGTTCGTTGACGATCAGAAAATGCAAACATACTGTGGGATGAATAAAGGGCGACCTGCCGTTTGGCTTGGGCATTGTCACCGCTGTTTTAAAGTAGTGGGCACCATCGAGACGGCCATAGAAAACAACTGCAATATAACTCGTCAGTGAGTGGCCCAGTTAGAAAGAGAGTTTACCTTTATTGCTAGACGTTTTCATCGCCTCAGGGAGGAAGTCCTTTTCTAGAACTTGAAAGAGCTCAAATAGCAGTTGAAACGATAAAAAGGCGCTGACATCGATGATTCGACCACGGTTTTAGCGGGACCAACGTTGTCAATTCCACAACCGATGGCGAAAACGCTTGGGTGACATGCTGCTCCACCGTATGTTGGCTGCGCATCGCTCTTTGATAGCGTGTCCGAGGCTTCGTTGCGTACTCAACTGGATTCGGAAATCCAACTGGTTCCTTGAAGACATTGCATTGCAAGATGCCGCTCCGGCTGCGCCGGCGCTGTTCGTTTGTATCTTCCGATGTCCGCTTCATGTGTTTATGGGGACTTGACCTGTAGAAGGAGTGAGTTGAATAAAAAGAGTCGGAAATTTTAATTCCAACCATTCAAACGGAGGCTATCGAAGAAGATAAGTATCGGAGCTTTAACGAAGGAGATGGAGACTGACGAGATCGCTAATAGCATCATCGATTGTGACGGGGGCGTGCGCTGCATACAAATGCTTTTCTGATTTCGAGCGAGGTTGCGGCACGATGCAAGCACGTCGTCGCATTGGCATCTTCCACCGTCTTGCAGACTTGGGGAATGCATGAGTGGGAATTGGAAATTCCGGCAGCGTGTGACCATGTTTAGCTGCGAGAAAGATAATACGCTCTCGATCCTGGGGAACTCCGTATTGTCCCGCTTGCAGCACTTGGAACCGGAATTGATACCCCAGCGCGGCGATCACACGACATATCAGCTTCATGGACCCCATTTTGAAGCCATGATATAGGAGGCCAGTGACATTCTCAAGGAGAAACCATGTGGGCTGAAGTACTTCAACAAATCCTGCAGACACAGCCAGTGTCAGTATCATTGCGCCAAGGACAGGGAGACCTCCCCACCTAGCATGGTATACGGAAGGGTGGTCCTTATATCATCTTCCTTCTGAATATCATTAAGTCAGAAGTCGCCCGGAATGAAGCCAGCCACTCACCTTGTATACATTCAAGCCCGAAAACGGCTGACAAGGTGGACCTTTCTATCGCGATTAAAGCGATCCAGAAGAAATCTGCAGTGAGGCTTACCGCCAATTATCACGTCTAATTCCCCCCGACGTGGAATGGTTGAGTCGGGTATGACTGAGCCATCGCACGCTGTCAATGAAGCCAGAGTTCTCCCTGTCTCTCGGTCGACAATATACCTCAGCACATCGTTCGCATCAGCGCAGATAGTTTGCGTCTCCGAATGATTTTGCCTGTTGAACAGAAAACTATGAGGGAATATTAGTCAAACCAGAATTAAATAACGCTTACGAGAATGTCCAGCTGGCTGAGATAGATTGTTCGATGGCGCATTTTGTTTCGCAGAAGCCGGTTCGGCGCATGCCCTCAGACAGTCCACCCGCACCTGAATATATCAAGATCAGGATTTTGAATGTGGTAAGATGGGGAAGTTCGATCGAACCAGCGAATACATCCAACATGGACAGCGGGTCATTTTGAGCATGATATAGACCCTTTTCAAGGGCTTCCCGTTGATGATCTTGGGCGCAAATGTCACAAACCTCCAACTCCTCCTCAGACATTGTAACAAGACGTCCATCGGTTTTTCGCTGGTTCGTGTAGAACCGTTCGAGTTCAGAGTCCTCCTGGATCCATTCGTTCATAGCTTCGAGGTCATCTTGATCAATGAATTTGACCAGACAAACCCCGTCGATATCTCTGGCAGTGATCTTATTGACTTGGGTGCTTCGATACAAGCGTCGCTGTCGAAAGATGTTTGAGCAAACAATTCAGTAAGGACAGTAAACTCTTACATTATCCTTGAAACCTTTCTCCTCAGGGTTCCGTTTGAAGTATCGAACACTACAAAAGACTTCTGTTTCTTCCATGAGGCCTGACCGCAAACCTTCGATACACTCGATCTGAGCGATGAACAGCGGGCAGGCTTCCATCGCCGCTGGTTTAACAAAGACAAAGTCGGCGACATGACAGTTGTATTTGTTGTGAGAAAAGCCGATCGGCTCCGATTCAGGCTCAGGGCCGTGAACAGATTGCAGTTGAGAGCCAAATAATTCCTCTTCAACAAACGCACAATTGATGCAGCGCTCGTGAAAACGCGACCTAACATGGGTTTGCTCCTCGGTGCTATAAGCACTTTTAAAATCGCAATGAATTTCATCCCATATGGAACTATAGAGGTCGTGAGATATGCTGACATAGAAACTTAGAAAGGATGTAACCGATAGAAGAAGCTGGTAGCTTGGGGACCACTCTCATCAGGTGGTTCCATCTCTCCTGGCTCGAGCTTGTGCACGTCACACTTGCGAAATATGCTGGAGACAGTTATATCGTCACACTCCTCGAGGAGGCAAAGTTCTTGGCTATGGGCGAATTCTCCCATTATCGTTTCGCTCGCATGAATGAGCCACACGCCATGGAGTTTCTTGACTGGCTCGCCGCGAAAATCTCTTTCTTGCGGGTCATCGAAGAAGTATTGAATCTGTATGAACCTGAACGGTAGCTCAGGCTGAATCACAGAGAAAAAAAAGCAAAATTACCAGACTTTCCGCGCATACGAGTTGCGGCAGTATTGAGCCAAGACGGCGCTTTGAGCTCTGTCCTCGTGTGCATCTTCACCAGGGTTGACAGCCACGATATCGCCACTCTGGCGCGGTCAGATAAGAGGAGCTACGGGAGCTACATCGGCTTACTCGGTATACGACGTCGTCTATAAGCAGAACCTTGTCGCCGTCAGGGCCAGTACGCCCTCCCCAGCGTATGGATGCCGGATCATCATGTTCGTGCAGTTCTTCGTAAGACTCTTTAAGGAGCGGTTCGTCTGACTCAGTCGAGTTGGAACCAAGAACATGCATCGCGACTTGGAGGTGTGGCCCCACCACACGCCCGATAATCGGTGTTACGACTGCATCGGGCATTTTCAAGTGTTCAGAGAATTTCCTATTTTTCTGGAGACTCTTGACCAGGGGAACCTTGCTGAGGTCCACGATCGGCTTCAAGTCCAAGGAAATGGCCGCCAGCTGGGAGTCGAGGTATTCTTTCTATTACGAACTCAAAACACTGACGTTGATCATGAGTTGACACAACTTACTATCTCGACTGACAGCAATTGGGATTCTGTGAGCGGGTCGCACAGTGACTTTACAAACTCGTCATAGGTGGTTTTCGGGTTCCGGATAGAAGAGGAGATAATGTGATGGGTATATATGTATCGAATGTGGAAGAGTTGAAAAAACGGCCGATATACGAGAGATGGATCCTCAAGAATATACCACGCTCGTGCAGTTTTGATATATACGTTCCTATAACACCTTCAATACGAAACACGCCCAAAGAGAAAAAATAATCTACCGGTCCAGTTTGCCGTCTGCGATATTGTGCACATCGAAACCGATGATTTCCAGATTTTTGACACGTTGGGCGAGATCGTCATCGTCACTGTTATCCTCCTCGTCTGTCTCCTCTTCCTCGTCGGCCTCGCCGCTTGAGACATGGCTAATCCTTACCAGTCCTGAGGCGGTAAACCCACGAAAAAAGCCCCCTAACAGTTCGGTGGCCTCGACCAAGTAGCCGTACCGGAAAATATCGAAGCTGGTGAGTTTCCGAACGGGAATCTCATCGTTGAAATCAGAGCGATCCTCGTTGAGGCTGAGGTCCTTTTCATCGACACAGTCGTCCAACTCGGCGAGGTCAGCGGCACTTTGAATTGATTCCTCCTGGTCGGCTCTGGTTTTTTGACGCTTTCTGGGAAAGGAAGAGGAGTCTCTGACTCTAGATCTCGAGTCGGTAGCACCAGTGCTGGGAGGAGAAGTGGGGTACACAAAATTGCGTTTCCGAGGTGGTACCAACACGTAGGGAATACCGCGACCATTGACCATGGCCGCCAATGTCAGTGCATGATAATTAACGCGACGCGTTCGTCAATTTGTTGAATTTGTGGGGGATGTGGCTGAATCTTTTTTTGACCCTTTCGAAGTGAATTTGTGAGTAATTGGTGGCCAGAAAGGGTGGGAAAGTACTTTTTATGCGGACGGAGCCGGCCATTTTACAACATCCGGCTAAGTGCCCGCCAGTTTCTCTTCAGGTCGCGGGTTTCAAGTTTGAAGTTGCCCTCTTATTTCCTTTCTCCGACTTGTGGACTGGACTGGACCCTCAGGGACATGAGGAGAGATGTGCGCATTCTCCTAGTCGGCGACGGTCTGCCCGTTCATTTTGTGGCAATACTGCGAAACTCAATTGTCATTCTCTTCAGAGGGTGTCGGGAAAAGCACAATAGTGACCTCTTTAATCAAAGAGTCCTTCGTCGCTCATGTGAATATCGACATCTACTCAACAAAACGCGCTCATTGTGTACTATGAACTCAGGTTCAACATATTGTCCCTGAAGTCACCATTCCACCGGAGGTTACGCCAGAGAATGTTACAACATACATCGTAGACTCAGGAGGTATGTCCGTCTCAGCAGCCTGGCCGTAATCCGGCCTAATCTATGCTCAGCTGGTCCGCAGGACCGAGCGCATCTAGAGAGTGAAATCCGGAAGGCTCACGTCATCTGCGTCGTATATTCCATCGACAACCCCAATTCCTTTGACCGAATACCGACATTTTGGCTTCCCCATTTCCGCCAGCTCGGTGTCAATGTCATAATCCTCCTTTTATGACTAGACAAGTGCTCACGCGCAATTGTCTAGGTTCCAGTTATTTTGGTCGGCAACAAAATTGATTTACGTGGCGGTAAAGTCACCAACGAGGCCTTAGAAGAGGAGATTATACCAATAATGAACGAATTCAAGGTATTCTATTCTTCTTTCATCGACATATCCCGTATGTAAACAATCTACGCAGGAAGTTGAGACCTGTGTGGAGTGTTCCGCAAAAACGCCTCTGAACGTTTCAGAAGTGTTCTATTTTGCTCAAAAGGCTGTCCTGCATCCAACCGCGCCGTTGTATGACTCAAGGGATCACGCGAGTCCTATTTATTCATATCCATGTCGCCTTGTTGATCATCGGCCATTAGGTTTTGAAACCTGCCTGTTTGAACGCGTTGAGGCGGATATTTAAACTGTGTGACGCCAACAAGGACGGAATTCTAGACCCTGCAGAGCTCAATGAGTTTCAAGTGAGCATTCATATCATTTACCACTGAACTTGCAAGCTTATTAGTTATTAGCGAAAATGCTTCGATGCCCCATTGCAGGTACAAGAGTTGGAAGGTATCCGGCAGATGGTCAAGGAGCACACTGAGGGTGGGGTCCGAGACGGCGGGCTAACTGAGATCGGTTTCTTGTATCTTCACACCACGTTTATCCAACGCGGCCGACTGGAGACGACATGGACCGTTCTAAGGAAATTCGGTTACGCAGAGGACTTGCGCCTCACGGAAGGGTTCTTGTTACCAAAGTGCGTTGTAATATATGACTTTCAGGCTTGACTGACGGTGTGCGTAGGTTTGATGTTGCCCCCGATTGCTCTGTCGAGCTGAGCCCATTAGGCTATCAGTTCTTCACCGATCTTTTCGAAACGTTCGATAAAGTGAATTATCAATCCTCCTTGAAATTTGTATCCGTTGACATTCTCTCTCAGGATCAAGATGGGGCTCTGAAGACGGCCGAGTTAGATCAGGTCTTCAGTACATCACCGGGAAATCCTTGGGCGACGCAGAAATTTCCCGACACAACTCTCTCTGATGACACGGGGGCAGTCACACTGCAAGGTTGGCTTGCTCAATGGAGGTGATCGCTCGCACCTACTTTTGCAACGGAATAGATATTTACTATCCTTAGTATGACCACCCTTCTGGACCACAAAACGACTTTGGCTTATCTTGCATACTTGGGATACCCAAACGAACCGCGAACAGGTGCACTACAAGTAACTCGACCACGCAAAACCGACCGGCGGAAAGGCAGAGTAACTCGAAATGTGTTCTTGTGTTACGTCTGCGGAGCCGCCGGTTCGGGGAAGACTTCGCTACTCAAAGCGTTTGCCGGAAAGCCTATCAGTGCTGTCTACGAGCCTACTTCCAAGATGATCAGCGTCGTCAATTCTGTCGCAATCGATGGATCGGAGAAATACCTTGTTGTTAGTTCTCCTTTCTTTTCCCTGTCTCTTTGTGCGTTCTCATCTTCCGATAGCTCCAAGAATTTGGTTCAAAATACGAGGCGGAGACGCTGCGCAATTCAAAGAAGACTGATCTTGCGGATGTCATAGTCTATGTCCATGATTCGAGCGACACCAACTCCTTCTCGTACATCAGCAATCTACGGGTAAATATCTTTACGCGGTTCCATCGCGTGCTTACTCTTTGCAGCAACAATATAGTCTGGATCATATCCCAACACTTTTTGTTGCGACTAAATCAGACCTCGATCTTGCCCAGCAGGTGAGCTATCTGCATTTTCTCAAGAGATAGGCAATGCATGACTCTAAACAGAGACACGAAGTTCAACCTGATGTCTATTGCCGACGGCTGGGGCTCCAGGTTCCCGTCGCCGTGAGCGTCAAGACTGGCCAGACTGCGGACGTTTTCCACGCCATTTGCGGCATAGCAATGAATCCGTGCGTACAGTGCGGCTACAGCACGATGTCCCAGAATAACTTGACACGTTCTTAGATACACGGCAATCCCTGGAGGCGCTGACCGTGCCATGACTGCTGCCGCGAGACTGCGAATGTATGTGACAGTAACTGCAGTATTAGGAGGGTGTACGGCGGGGTTGATTATGCTCTATCGGACACTTCTACGCCCTGGAGGAGGAGGTCTGCCTGGATTTAATGTACATAGTTGGCTCGGTTGGATTATGAGCAGCGGACGACGGGAGCTTTGACAATGGAGCTTTGTTGACGTCGCTTCTTCCCGATGGGGCAAGAGGACACTCGTGCTTAACCAACTCGTTTTGAAGCTCACCACGAGCCGTGCGCGTTTTCTCTTCCGTTCTGACCATTCTAGCCTACACGTATCCAAGCGATCCGTATTGCTAACTTCCTATACCACATCCCGATCCAGACTCTTGTTTTTTTTTGTTGCGAAAATCATTAAGGCAGCATGGACGAAGACATGGACTTTGACGCTGCGGGGAATGTCCCTCAGATTCCCACCAACGGACAGCAGTCCCAGATGGCCTACAATGGTCAAATGGGCGGAGTAGATGATGGGCGGAAGATGCTGTGAGTAGTAGTTCGACGATGGAGCAATGTGCTAACGCATACCAACAGCGATCTCGTCTTCATCCAAGACTGCACAGGCAGTCAAGGAAGCTATATTTCTTCCGCCACGAAGAATATAGAGCAAATCTGTGCCCACATATTCGAGTCCGGAAAGCTGCAAAGCAGGGAAGACTTGCGTGTCGGGCTCGTCGCGTTCCGGGACCATCCGCCGCAAGATCACACCTACATCACCAAAAACTTTGGATTCTCATCGGACATTGCCAAAGTTCAGAAGGATTTATCAGGTTTGTATGCGTCGGGGGGAGGCGATGGTCCGGAGGCTGTTACGGCAGCCATGTTTGAAGCGTTAAACATGGACTGGCGGGAGGAGGCGAGCAAGATGGTGGTACTCATCGCCGATGCACCTCCGCACGGTATTGGCGAATACGGGGATGGTGCGTGATTTCGCGCGACTCAATTCCAACCAGAGCTTTACGCGCGATCTTAGGATTCGACGATGGCTCCCCCGATAATAACGATCCTCTGCAATTGGCCAGAGTCATGGCGAGCCGCGGTATCACGTTGGTCAGTTGGTCCAAACACCAACGTTATCTTATTTAATCGACAGCCAGTTCTTTGTGGCATGCGAACCTGCATTAAGCGGGTACTCGGTGAGCGAGATTCCCAGTTGTCGGTCAGCAAAGCATTCATCTCGCAATTCAGTACGCCACCGATTTTTACCGGGCGATAACTAATATCACGTCCGGCCTAATGTTACCACTCACCACTGCTGATCTACTTGCACATGCCATCGTCGGCAGCGTTCTCGAAAACCTCGACATGGATCGGCTGGTTCGAGAAGTGGGGCACGCTGTTGCGCAGAGGATACTCGGCAACAATGAAAGCGTCGACGATGTAGCGCGAGAACTCCACGAAAAGCTGCTGCTCCGAAATGAAAGCACGAAGAAAGTTGTGATCGAGAGCATATACAAGGATTCAGAAGAATCTCGACACAATGTTCAAGTTTATACTCAAGCAGCGACGCTAGCCGATGCCCGACCTGAGCTCAAGCGGGTACGTCCCCTCAACTTGATTACCTTCTTCTCTGGCTAGCTTGATATGCCATGTAGGTGAATGGGACACGGTTCACCGACAAATATTTGGAATCGAGGTCTCAAACCTCACGGAACACCTACGGATCTGGTTATTCGTACCCGTTTACGCCCGCCACGCCGCCTCGGTCTCCCACCAAGGCGCCGTCGTCCTCACCTAAGATCGCCAGTACCGGCTCACCGCCACGTAAAGTAGTCACTGACTTTGCTGCGTTTGGCGCACCAGCCAATGCCAGCGTATTTGGCACTGCCGTTGCATCAACTCCATTCTCGCTCGCTGGTGGTAAGGCCGCGTTCGGTGGTATACGCAATGGTGGAGGACGGGGAGGTGTATTCGACGATGAAGAAGAAGACGAAGATGACGGGAGGCAGAGGGTAGAACTGAGGGAAGATTCCATCTCTTTGGACCAAGTTCGTTCATTTCTTCTTTTCCATTCTCTGTCCTCAGAGTTGTTTTAGGCGCGGAGGATCGCCATGCAGAGCGCATGGAGGAGTGCTCGTGCTTGAAGCCGGAGTAATATCCATATGAATTGTTCTTTCTATTCTTGCTTTCGTCTTGCGATCCAAGCCAATCCTGTAATGTACTTTTTTGCATGTCTACGACCGTTTTATGATCATTGTGCCTAACTAAGCTAAAAACATTAAATGTAGAACGACTGTAATTAGCCAGGATTATTCAACTGGTCGTTTTCGTTTTCGTTCCACTTGTATTGGTGGATCGTTGATCGTGTGCACCTCCTTCCTCTTATCCTCAGAAACCGCCATTGTTTTGTGCTTCCGCTTGCCCTCCTTCTTTTCCGAACTTGCCGCAGTGGTCGGCTGGTGTTGTCGTTTCCGTCTTTTTTCCGATTTGACTGCGGTGTTTGCAGACGCAGCGTCGCTCTCCTTCCTCTTCTCCTTGCCTTTACTTTTCTCTCGACATTTTTTCTCCCATTTCAACTCCTTCAGCTCCTTCCGTTCTCTTCTTAATCGTTTTCGCTCCTGTTTCCCCTTCTCTTCTTCATCCGTCAACAACTTTCGCTTCTTCTTCTTGCTTGGCCCCTCCTCACTGGTGTCGATGTCCGCTGGTAACGACACAGAGACAACTGCAATGTCTTGCACGAGAACAATTGCAGATTCATTTGCGACGGGAGTATCTGGGCCGAGTACGGGCCCACGGAAAAACCGCGAATATAGTCCGCGTTTCGCGGCTTCGCGCTTCGCAGTAGCCAGGAGACTCAGCCGTGGAGATGGGCTTTCAACATCTGGTGTGGTGGCTCCCGAGCTTTCCGCAGTTGTTCCCGTAACAGGTCGGCGATTTGACAGGATACCAGTACTTGTACGCTTCAGCGATACATTGACATTGGTTTCCGCGTCACTGTCGTCCTGGCAAAAAAAGAATGAGATGATGAGAGGAGATCACTCAAAGTGAACTGACGCTATCTCCGTCAAGTTTGATTTGTATCGATTTAGAAGCAGCAGAGAACAGGCTGGCGAGGATGAGTACTCAAATTAAAGCAAAAAGGTCGAATAGACGCACTGATCCCAAAACGGGAACGCTTCATCGCGCTCTTTGCCTAGACCTGCCAGAGTCTTTTTCTGGGGGATAGCGAGTGGCCGACTGATTGCGCCTTGGCGGAGACCTGTGCCGCTTCCTGTCCACCCCTGCGAGACAAGATAAGAATGTCCATCTAAAGGCATGCTGGTCGTCTCCAGACTCGAATTTGCGCAACCAAAGCATGCACGTGCTTCTCTTTGACCGGGCCGGTGTCGCCGTATACACGAGTACGATGCAAGTACTCTTCATGTTGAGCATGTCTCAAGTGTCCAGCCTCGCGTTGTGTGCCACTTCACATGATTAGCTCTCCCCAGTGCGGAACAACTTTCCCTGTGTCTCATGATGCGCAGCCTCGCAGGAATCCGTCAACAGCCGTCAACTCCTCACAGCTCGATGCTGATGAAAGAGTGGCGATGAAAGGACCAACCGAGAACTACATCAAGGAGGCAGCTATTCTTGAGGACATTAACTCGATTGAGTATGAAAAGGCTTGCGCTACCTTGTGTTAATTGTTAATTGTTGCAAGGTTCTTAACCCCCTGATAATGGACACGAAATCTCTGCTGCGATCATACAGTTACGACTTTGAATATACTCTCAGAGATTATACAGATATGGAGAAGCGAGAATTGCCGCGAACATTGCTTGAAGAAATGCTAGAGAATACATACAACCAAGAACAGTAAAACTGTATATATGTAGTGCCTTGGTGGTGCAATATCATAATTTAGGCGGTAATAGTTACCATCGGAGTAGCGACACCGAGACCGTTGGCATACTGGAATTCATCCGAATTTTCATGCTATTGGGAAAGATTAACAGCCACCGCAGGAGAAGGCGCATACAACTAACCTCCCACATATCGATAGCAACCTCGCAGCTCTGGCGAACAACGAGAGGCGCGTCTTCCCGAGCCATCCATTCTTTCAAATGTGGAAGCACCTCTGGAGTCCCGATTCCGCCAAGCGCTTCTGCAGCCTCGTGCCGCACCATCTCGGACTCTTCAATGTCTGCCAAAACCCGTACAAGTGCAGGGACGGAATGAGCAGACAAGAGTTGACCAAACACAAAGGCAATTTCATGCCTGAAATCAAATCAATGCAAGCTGGTATATACTAAACATGTATGACCTACTTGAATAACGCACTCTCATCTGAGAAACCTGCAGCAAGGGCATCTACAGCGGCCGGTGTACCAATATTCCGGAGGGCAAACATGGCTCGATATCTTTCGAATAACGATAGACGGGTGTCCAACAGTTTGTCCTTCAACGCAAGAATCCCAACCTCAGAGACGTCTGCGGGATTCGGTGTGCCAGCTAAAAGTCCGGAGGAGGGAGGCGCAGGATCGATGGATGTAAATAGGCTGCAAGGCCACGGCGTCATAACGCAGTGAAATAGTGCAGTAATAAAACGTACGGTATGGAGGAGTCAGATAAACTGTCTGCATGTCGTTTCCCTTCCTCAGAATTATCCCATTCTATCTTTGCGATGGCGATTTCGCAGGTTTCACGCACTGAGCGATTAGAATCGGTCAGATATTGCTGCAGGATCGGCAATGAAGCAGAGGCTGAAATCGCTCCCATCGCTTCAGCAGCCTATCTCGTGGACCTAGTCAATTTCACCGCCGATTCCATTTCAGAAAATCCTACCTCATGTCTGACCATTGGATCTTCGGCTTCGTCTTTGAGGACCCTTTCGAGCGCCGGAAGCGCCGAGGTTTTCTTCATTTGTCCAAGACAATATGCGAGTTCATGTTTGAGCAAGGCCGACGGATCCTGAAATCCTAACATGAGGGTCAGCGCCTTATTTATGGCAAACTGGCAGGATTGACCAGCTGAAATGACCCGGACGGCCTCCTCCGTTTTTAATGACTTGAGGGTAAACAGCGCGCGAAATCTGCTGTGTAAAAGGACGGTGCCAGACTTGTTGAGAAGTGCATCTTCGAGGACTTTCAGGTCGAACTCGCTAATCGAGGTCATCGTTTTTGATCGAGAACTTTTTCGGCGGAGTCTGAAATCTCTGTTCCTTTCTGCTAAAATGCCCAAATCCAAGCGTTCGAAGCTCGGTGAGCTCATTCGAACGTCCTTTGTAGCAACTGTTGAACGTGCTCAGTTTCCCTGACCAAGGTCGCCAAAAAAACCAAGGAGCAGAAGGGCGCCATGATTAAAGATGTATGTCTCCCAAACATTCGTAGTTTCTGGGGCACCAACTATCGTATCTAGCTTCAAGAAAACTCTGAAAAATGGAAATATTGCTGGCTCTTCACAGTAGGCGCGATGCGCAATACCCATCTTAAAACTGTCCGCAAATTATGGAAAGAGTGGGTTCAATCAAAATAGTAATTTCGACGTCTCATTCATCGTCCCAGCACTGCCCGGATATTCTTTGGACGGAGTGCAGTCATGGCAAAGGCGCTTGGTACAACGCCAGAAGAAGAGCACCGCTTGGGCATACATAAACTTGCTAAAGTGCGTGCCCAGCCACTTTTCAATCGCTGCATCTGATCTTACTGCAGCAAATACAAGGCCAGGTTGGCGTGTTATTCACAGACACAGAACCGGACGAGGTCCTTGAATGGTTCGCAGACTTTCAACAGCCGGACTTTGCGCGTGCAGGAAATATTGCTAGCCGGACGGTTATTTTACCTGCAGGCCCTGTTATGCGGCATCACTCCGACCCGCCAGAGCCCTTTCCTCATAACGAAGAGCCCCAGCTGCGGAAGCTGGGACTATCGACCTCCATGAACAAGGGTGTTCCTACGCTACACAATCCACATAAACTGTGTGAAAAAGGCAAACCTTTAACAGGCGAGCAAGCCCAGCTGCTCAAGCTGATTGGAGAAAAAATGGTCGTCTTTCGGGTGGCCTTGATCTCTCGGTGGTGTGCTGCTACCGGAGAAGTGGTTCAGATAGAGGGTCAGCAGTTACCCGAGCAGTTGGGCGACGGGGATGAAGACCCGGATGAAGACGCGATGGATGAGTAGACGAGTAGAGTTTACTGACTGTATTTTCATAATTATTGCCTTGCAACCGAGAACGAGAAACCGGTGACCATGCGTTTCGGAGGATACATGGCGTCGGGCCCGCCGGGCAAAGTATGATACTTTGCCGTTTCCGGCAGCTTGTCATCTGCTGCGTCCATGCGGTTCCCATTCAGCTTATTGGGCTTGTCGGCCCAGGTTGCTTTCAACAAACCGGATCTTCAAATCTCGACGAGCATGGCCCCTAGTCGGACCCAAAGATCTGGCTTCGCGTTGAAAGAGGGCGCAAATGTTTTCTCTCCCAAAGAAATGCTTGAACTTGGTCGGCCCGGCACTGGAGTTGCCAACGAAGCGGGTGACTTGGTTCTCGTCCCGTTCAGCAAATATGCGTTCGCAGAGAAAAAGTAAGCATGTTCGCCACAAAATATTACTTGCAGCACTGAGCGCGCCGGATAGGAATAACAAATGTGTCTACCTTGCTCCATTAGAGTCGACAGCCAAACCACTTGAAATACCTGTACGATCACCCTACTGTCCGCCGCCTCCCTCGTATAACGCGTTCCCATGTAGCTTGCCAAGGGAGGCGAAACATTTTGGCTTGATGATCGTACCGTTGGCCATGCCGTCGAAGACGAAGGAAACCTGGACCTTTACGCGTTGGACCTCAAGTTTGAAACCAATTCTCTCAGTGCCCCCGAACCTCCCACTCTCATCGGCTCATTCCCTTCGACGACTGCCACGAATTTCCAGTACTCTCTTTCCAGCGGCACCTTGGTCTTTTCGGATTACGTCCACGCGGATGGAAACCTCTCATCGACTAAAGAGCAGGATGAAGCATGGGAGAATCGCGGGAATACTGCATTGGTGTACGACGAGACGTATGAGCGTCATTGGGATACATGGTTCGTGTCATATTATGGGACACTGGGTCACAAGCTGGACTGAATGATTTCAAGGACAGGGCCAAAGACTGCCTCGCTATTTAGTGTTCAGTTGCGGCGCGGCGCAGATCGAAAGTGGACGATGGCCGCAGAATTCGACAACCTCTTAAAGGGTACAGGTCACGTAAGAAGATTTCAACAATTCCGCCGCGTCTCCATTCTGAATCTCTGTCGTAGAGCTCCCCTGTGGAGCCTTTCGGTGGGACGGATGACTTTTCGGTCGTCGGTTCCTCCGTTCTCTACACGGCAAAGGATCCCGTATTACCTCAAGCCTGGCATACAAAACAAAACGTCAGTCCGACATCTTCCTGCCACATCTCTCGCCAATATTCCCATGGCAGGTATATCTCGTCAACACTATGAGCCCCGGTAACCCGAAAGAGTTGACGTCAGGGAAACAGGGGGCAACCCATGGTCCCGTTCTCAATTTTGATGCAACGAAGGCAGCGTGGCTTGAGCTTGCAAAAGATGGATACGAAGCGGATAAGTTTCGTCATCGTTCCGTCGAGTTTCCAACCAACTCATTCGGTCGCATTCAGAGCTAACATCGTCATCTACGATATTATCAAAGGAATCCGCTTTTCGCTCATACAAGACTGGGATCGGTCGCCCGATTCTCTCGCAGTATGTTCAATACGACTTTTGCGGTTTTGATGCTCATTCCCGTCCAACAGTTCTCGTCCGACGGCAAACTTTTGTATCTCACTGCTGGCGATCACGCCAAAGTAAAGATTTTCGTTTTGCCCCTCCCTCCGACGCCAGAAGACTCAGCAACACCTCCCATGTTGGCTCCCAAATTCTGCACTCCTGTTCCTTTGGTTCAGAGTGGTGCATCCTCTGGAATCCAACCCCTTCCCAATGGCCGACTTTTGTTTTCAAGATCATCTTTCACTTCCCCGAATGACGTTTATCTCATTCGAGACCTGGATGCGTTTGAAAAAGCCATCGGAACAAGTGGAACCACTTTGGAGTTCAAGGGTGAGATACAACGAATCACTCGCTTTACAGCGGAAGATCTAGAAGGCAAGGAGCTCGATAAAGGTGAAGAGTTCTGGTTCAAGGGTGCTTTGGACAAGGACGTTCAGGGGTGGATCTTGAAGCCCAAAGGCTGGAATAAAGATGACAAAAAGAAATGGCCTGTCGTTCTGCTCATTCACGTCCGTGCTTTGGTGATATTGTGGAGCCCGTTGATCTCATCTGTGCCAGGGAGGACCACAATCCGCATGGGAAGATCAAGTACGCCGTTTCCCTTCTCCAGGCGCGCTCCTGACATGCTCTTCAGTGGAGTACTCGCTGGAATCCAAACGGTTCGACAGA
Source organism: Mycena crocata (assembly GCA_029281795.1). Classification (NCBI taxonomy): domain Eukaryota; kingdom Fungi; phylum Basidiomycota; class Agaricomycetes; order Agaricales; family Mycenaceae; genus Mycena; species Mycena crocata. Next base: position 138,474 of record JARJCP010000057.1, read on the forward strand.
TAGCGACTTTTTAGTTATGGATCCTTATACCTTTCCAGTGTTTGCGCAGCAAGGCTACTTCTCCGTCCTCATCAACCCAACTGGCAGCACAACATTCGGACAAGGTACGATCACGTGATATGATCTCATTTCTCGCGCGCGGCATGTTGACCTTGTTTCTCCAACCTAGAAGTAAGTGAGCAATGATTATTTCCCCTTCATAATTCAACGAAGTCTTAGTTCACGGATGGCATTGCTGAAGATTGGGGCGGTAAACCTTTCGTCGACTTGATCGCTGGATGGAAATATGTTCTGGATTCTTATCCTCAGGTATATATCTTGACCTATAGTTTTCTTCTTACCTGATCCAGCACCGAATCACTCACTTAGATCGATGCCGACCGTGCGGTCGCTGCAGGAGCCAGTTGGGGAGGGTACGCCATCAAGTGAGAGATCATCTTTCTCTTTGTCTCTTCTCTGACTCGCGCGTCAGTTGGATCCAAGGACACCCAGAATACGGGTTTAACTTCAAGGTAGATGCGTACTGCCTATAACCCAAAAGTTTTCCTCATCTTTCTAGGCCCTGATCGCGCACGATGGTGTTTTCGATAGCAATTATAACGGGTGAGAGGCACCTGCAAGACATCATCATTGCTGTTCATCAAAGCCATCCTTATCCTTAGGTATAGCACCGAGGAACTCTTCTTCGTAGGCTCGTTGATATTTCAACGATTTTCTACTCACTCTGGGTGTAGTTCAATCACGAATGGGGCGGTAAACCTTGGGAACCAAAGAGCAAAGCATTGAGCGAAAAATTCAGCCCTGCCAACTATGTGAACAAGTGGTCGACACCACAGTTACTGATACATGGCTCAAAGGACTACCGCTTAACGGAAACCGAATCGATAGGTCCCTTCCACGCTCTCTCACAGTAAGCCTTCATATCCCTCTATGAACGAAGGGTGGTTACATTGATGCCCAGACTCAATATTCCTACTCGTCTTGTTGTATTTCCGAACGAGAATCACTGGTTTGTTTTTTTCACCAGAATCCATCGTACTCTCCACAATTACTGGTCCTTTTCAGGGTGCTCGATCATGGGAATAGCCTGAAATGGCACTACGAAGTATTCAAATGGCTCGATGAGTTCGTAGGGGAGACTGCATAAGTCACGATGATGGTGAAATGGACGTTGGTATACACGTATGTAGAAACAAACTGAAAATGAAACTGGAGGCGCTACTTGGGCACCAGCTCAAAGTCGAAAAAAAAAAGGGAAAGAACCAAGAAAGAACTGTTTGACGTTGATTTGACGCAAAAGGAAATATATATGCATCAGTGCATCAGCCAAGCTGAAGCACATATGGCACGCAACACGTCAATAATGGCGACCTTGTCTCTTGTACTTCGTCCACGACTTTGAGCCCGCTTTGGAAGCCTTTATATTTTCAACTTCTGGAAGCAACCATATAGGAAAGCGGAATGATGCTCTTGTACTGTCGTTTCCAAGGTGTCCGCTGTGCACATATAAGAGCTACGAAATCGAACCGTTCACGAGTTCATCGCTGGTAGGACTCTCACCATGGGCAACACTCTAACGAAATCACCACAGGAACTCTCAGCGGCGACCATACGTAGCACGGAGAAGCAGCGTCAGCTCATTCTTGAGCCGGCTTCTCCACCACCACCTCCAGGGTATTATCCTATTGGTTCTGTCTTGCCCTGCTCACTCCGTCATTTTAGATATGTTCGCGTGCAGTTTTACTCTCACCTTTATCGAATCTACGATATGTCTCCTCCCGACTTGATCGCAGACATCCCTCTCTGCCGTTCTGGGGGTCTGAATCTCGACGCAGTGAAACGGAAATGGGGTCTCGAAACGTGTCTGGTGAGTTGATTGATACCGCTCTGTACCCTCTTACAATTTTTTTTTCAGCCGGTGGACCCTTTGCGATGGAAACCCTTTCAACCCACCCACTCCAACTACCTTTCTGCTGTCGCTATTCAGCTTTTGTCACACGGACAGGGTTGTATCAAGTTCATTGGTGAGGATGCAAATTTCTCAATATTTGCCGCCTTCTCACAATTAGCAGAGCCTTCTGTTTCCTGTCAAACATTGATTCAACGCCAAACGCGAGAGGTCGTGCTGGGAGTAGCATCCCTGGCTCATCTGATCTTCCTTCGAGCATTCGAAATGGTCTCCGAGTGTCTTGAAGCTGACACGCCTGTGCCTGCACTCTATCGACGTGTTTGTCGACGGGCACGAATACTTGCCTCCCAATTGGAATGGGAAGAAGTGGGCAACCTTCTCATCCTGTGTCTTTGGTTCTTCGTCGTGGTCGCGTTATCTCGCGGATACGTCGAGATTGCGCCCAGGGAACGCGCCAGGAATTGGGTCCGCACCGGGTCGTTCTCCTTATGATAGTTACCCACATTATGTTTATTCTCATCCCATGCCTACCCCTCGTATGCCTATGCCCAAATTCCAATATATATGTATCATTCGACGCACGGCAGCTTCAGTGGCAGCTCCGGGCCGGGTTAGCGGGTTCATCACTGCCCATTAACAAGTTCGCTCCAAGAGTGGGAACGTGAACTTGGGGTACACTCCTTTGCCAAAGATCCAGAGACCATGCGTTTTCCATTCAGTTTACTTGGCCTGTCGCTTCAAAACGTCTTGCAGTCCGATCGGCAGAGCTCTCTTCCGAGCACACGCACAGATAACTTTGGATTTGCATTGAAAGAGGCTGCAGATGTTTTCTCGCCCAAAAATTTGGTCGAATTGGGACGCCCCGGAATTGGAGTTGCCAACGAGCTGGGTGATTTAGTTCTTGTTCCGTATACAAGATTTTCATTGGAGGATAAGAGGTGAGTTCTCTCTCTTGTAAATCCGAAAAATAACCTGCATTTACCTTAGACAAGTTTCAACAGGTCTATCTTTGTCGCGTCGTTGAAGTCGTCCACCGATCCCCTCGAGATACCAGTTCGTCGCTCCATCAATACCCTTTCTTCTCTTACCGCTTCATAGGTTGTGAAAGGAGGCGAAGCATTCTGGCTTGACCGTCGGACTATTGGCCATGCTGTGGAAGAGGACGAGAAATTGGACCTTTATGCCTTGGCCGTTGATTTTGAAACTGGCGGTCTCAGTGCCAACGAATCCCCCATTCTGATCGGCTCCTTCCCAACAAAGACGGCTACGAAGTTTAAATACTCTCATTCAGACGGGGTTCTGATTTTTTCTGATTTGGTTTACGCCGATGGTAACCTCTCTTCAACGAGAGAGCAAGACAGAACATGGGGAAAACGCGGCACTACTGCGATGGTATTCGACAAAGCCAACGTACGTTTCTGGGATACCTGGTTCGTAGTTCTAGAGCTATTATACAGCTCTGAAATTACTTGACTTCCTCTCACAGGTCCGGCCCAAAAGTCTCATCGCTGTTCAGCGTCCAATTGACACGCGGCCCTAATCAGCAGTGGAAAATGGGCACCATATTCGACAACCTCCTGAAAGGCACAGGTCATGTAAGTGCTTCACACAAACATATTCTTTGTATGTTCCTGAATGTATTCTGTAGACGTCGGACGATTTTTTCGTTGCAGGAAAACATGTTCTGTATACCTCGAGTGACCCAGAACTACCCCAATCCCTACACGGAAGAAGAGATGTCAGACTTTCAGCTTTCTGATTGCCCAGCTCATAGTCTGAGGCAGGTTTTTCTTGTCGACACGGCTGATCCCGGAAATCCTACCCAATTGACGACCGGGAAACAAGGCGCAACACAAAGCCCGATACTCAACTCCAATGTAACCAAGGCAGCGTGGATCCAGCTTGATGACGATGTGGGTGGAAGTGGACGGTATGTATCTCCGATCCAGATGGACAAATCTTGACTTGATCACATTCCAGAGGCAAAATCGTATTGTTCGATCTCATCAGTGAGACGCGATTTACGCTCGCCCACAAATGGGATCGTTCCCCAGAGTCTTTGGCTGTACGTGTATCTTCCCTTGAGTTTATGCAACCTTCATCTCTCCCAGTTCTCGGTTGATGGCGATGTGCTCTATATTACCGCGGAGGATCATGCTAAAACGAAAATTTTCGCTCTACCCGTTCCCCCTACACAAGCAGCATCGGCCGTACATCCCATATTAACTCGAAATTTTCATACTCCCGTTGTTTTGACGCACAAGGGGGCAGCTGTGGGTATACAGCCTCTTCCAACCGGTGGTCTACTGTTCACAATGTCGTCCTACACATCACCAAATGACGTATATCTCATCCGCGATGTGGGTAATTTCGGAAAGGAGATCAAAACCATGAACCAAGCGAGACTAGAGTTCAAGGGCGAAATACACCAGATCACACACTTGACTGCCGATGAATTGAGCGAGAAAGATCTCCATGCAGGGGAGGAATTTTGGTTCAAGGGTGCCTTGGGCAAGGACGTACATGGTTGGCTTTTCAAACCGAAAGGATGGAAAAAGGAAGACAAGAAGAAATGGCCCATCGTGATGGTAATTCACGGCGGTCCGCAATCCTCTTTTCAGCAGCTATGGAGTACACGCTGGAACCCGAATAGTTTGTCCACTGGTGCTATATCATTTTGGTTTTCGACACTTACACGCATCAGTTTTCTCGCAACAAGGTTACTTCTCGATTTGGATGAATCCCACTGGAAGTACCGGTTTTGGCGAATCCTTCGCAGCGGCAATAACAGAGGATTGGGGAGGAAAACCTTTCATCGACATGATAGCTGGCTATAACTTCATTTTAAAATCATACCCTCAGGTCCACAACACACTTTCGATTTTACGAATCCTAACGGCGTTACGTAATAGATTGATCCGGAGAGGGCCGTTGCTGCAGGGGCCAGTTGGGGCGGATACGCTGTCAATTGGATTCAAGGGCATCCGGAGTATGGTTTCGGCTTCAAGGCTCTTGTCTGCCATGATGGGGTATTTGACAGCAGCTACAGCAGGTAAACCTAACTACGAACAGCCAATCCGCCCCTGACCAATATTCGTCAGCTATGCCAGCGATGTACCCCGAATGGTGTGTCTGACCCTGCATTGTCTGACCTAGAAGCCCTGGTTTGACAGTGACAAACATTCAGTTCAACAACGATTTCGGCGGAGTTGCATGGTCGAAGAAAGGGAAATCCATCCACAACCATTTTTCGCCTGCGAACTACGTGAATAAATGGTCAACGCCTCAGCTACTTATTCACGGAAGCCTCGACTACCGATTGCCTGAAGTCGAATCAATAGGACCCTTCCACGCCCTCCAGCAGTGAGTCGCGGCGTAACTATGATGTACTATCCGGATTAAAGCCAATATTAGGCTCGGAATACCGAGTCGTCTCGTGATATTTCCAGATGAAAATCATTGGTGAGCAACACAATCGCTCTATGGTAGCTTGATGATTAACGATTGTACAGGGTACTGGGTCATGAAAACAGGTCGGTACTCTTCTTGGATCCATGACACCATGGCTGAACCAGCTCGGTAGTGTGAAGTGGCATTATGAGGTTTTTAAGTGGTTCGATGAGTTTGTTGGGGATCACCTCAGTGTCATTGGATAAGGTTTATTTATTTCGTGTATATCAGATCAGGCAGGAGGTTTTCCATTCCGCCGCATGCTAGTTCTCTACTCAATGTCGGTCAATTCACGGAATTGCTCAGTACGATTGTTGCGAAGGTGGCTGTACCTTATTTGAAAGAACCCTTCTCTCTCTCTTTCTCCTCTCCTCAAGAAGATACCTAGAAATACCTCGGATTCCAATTCAAGTGATTTCTCCGTCTCCGCAACGTTAAACGCCAGTCAAGAAGCGCTAATAGCACCGAACTCTGCCAATCGGTCAACGACGGCAGCCCGTCGCAAAAACCGTGGAAGTTTCTTGTGACTTGCCAGCGAGCACTTTTTGATCTTGGAATAATTCATCGCAATCGCGACTATAAAAAGGACTCCATACCAGTGCTCTATCTTCGACTCCGAACTCATGGCACCTAAGGCATCTCTGCTCTCTCTCTTTCTCGTTGTAGGATCGGTCTCCGCTCGCACTGTTTTCTCTGTTTGTCGACAAGAATTATACAGTTGCGCACAGCTCACACGTACCATAGGCTGTATCAGTCAACGGTGTAGATCAAGGACATGCCGTTGGAGTACGCGTGCCAGTTTCGAACAGTGTAGGGCATTGTCGCTCCGTGCCCGTGTCATGTCCACTTATGATGTTAGGCCATTACAGATTTGGGTTCCGGCGACATGATATGCAACAGCAATTTCGTGCAGCCTGTTTCACAAACCATAATACAAGTTCCTGCTGGATCAGAGGTCACGGCCGAGTTCCATCGTACATCTGCTGGGTACATTGGCCCCGACCCCGCAGACCCAATCGACCCAACCAATAAAGGCCGGTTCAATACCTTTTCTTATCGGTGTTTGGGCTCTGAGCTGTTGTTTAACATGTAGGGCCTGTGATTGCTTATCTGTGAGTAGTTTCTGGCAAAGGTGATTATTTTACTAAGTCGACTAGCGCTGCCCTTCCTTCAGCCACTCAATCCAACGTGACTGGCGAGTCATCTTGTGCTTTCTCTGAATATCGAACAGATACATCAATGATCAGGTTTAAACTGGTTCAAGATATGGGAAAACGGATACAATCCCACTACACACCAGTGGGGATCAGATATTCTATTCATTAATAAAGGGAACGCTACTTTTGCCATTCCTCCGTGTCTTGCTGGTGGAGATTATTTGTTGAGGGTCGAATATATTGGTCAGCTCGATTCAACCTTGTGAATGCATCATGATCTTACGATTCGCAGGACTTGAATTTGCCACTTCGTATCCTGGGGCCCAATTCTTCGTGAGTCAACCTAGTCCAAACCATGGAAGCTCCGGCAATGAACAACTTGTCAAAGATGAGTTGCGCACAGATTTCAATCACGGGTACGACGAAAGGAATCGTCGCTCCCGCAACAGTGTCCATCCCAGGCATGTACCGATCTACCGATCCTGGCATCGTAACATCCGTATTTGGGGTTGCGAGCTACACTGTTCCAGGTGCGACACATGTATGATTCTGAATGAAATCTATAACATTTGCGGCAGGCCCAGCGGTTTTTACTTGCTGAACACCAGTCTCGAAAGTGTACGGCACGATATCGCACACAGGATACGGAAGTCAGGAATAAGTGCAAAATACGCTACACATCGTTCTGGGATTACATTTGGTCATCGTTGTCTGTTTGTTTGGTCGGTTTTGGGCCCTCGCTAGGCAATCGAGCACGGATCCATGCTGCATAAGCCACAAATAGATGATTGTAAGAGTGTTTGAGGCAAAATGCCAGGATGGCTCGGTATCTGTCCTCTTCGGCTGAGCCAGTAGCGTGAAGCACCTTGGCCAAGTCCACAGGGCACAGGAAGGGCGGCTGTCGAGCATCTTCCTTCAACGAAGCAGTCCCTTGCATAGAACAGGCGTAGTATACGCAGTGGTCAATTCCTGGTGGAAGTTAGAATGCAGTGAAGCGTTCTGTGAGTTAATCCGTACCAAAACAGTGCCCCAGCTCGTGACTGGCAGTGCGACATGCCCTTCCAAGCCACAGGGCTGACAGCGACACGGAGGAAGGAGACTCTTCTAAGGAAGGTAAAGCTTCGTGCGCATTCACAGCAGCATGTAGCGGCGAAAGTGTCGCATATGTCACCGAACGGGTCGGCAAGACAACGGTTTCGTTCGTCATTACCTTCTTCTTTTTCGACGCGTGCTGAGTATCAAGCGATATCTCAGAACAGCAGGAGTCCATGTAGCGTTTACAATGTGACGCAGGCCATGCGTGAAGCCTATCCACGTCCTGCTGCCGGTCCAGCCCGGGATGGTATCTGATTCCCCGCAGCAGAGTTCGACATCAGACTAGGTTTACTCATGCGGAACATGGACCGTACCGCGCCGTTGAGATTACCGCAACACGACTACCACCATATGCACGACCGCACGCAAAGTCGTCATCCGGACTTTCGTAGATATCAAATGGGACTACAAATAGCAGCGCAAATGCATCTTGAGGCAATAGGCTAATGGCAGCGTCGAGGAGATCATCGAGGTTGAGCTGCCGCACGAAGATGCCGTCCCGGGACGCTCGAGTGCGAATGCGTATGCACTCCGTAGCGGTCTTGAGACCGATGAAGCGGGGAGTCTTGGACACCTTTTCATCCCATTGTGTGAGGGAAAGTGAAGCGGATGGCAGCAGTTTAACTGGCATGCCATGATAGAACGCCGCCAGGTATTCAACCATGTCGTGAACACCCGGTGGTTCAAGAGACACACTCTCTGCATGCTTTGATTTCCTCCACGACTCGATAAACGAAACCTTTGGGTCGATGGCAAACGGGGCGGCAACATATATGGTGTTTTTGCCCGGCTTCACGTCATTTCGGTCCTGATCTGTGCGCCATTCTTGAATACTCTGAGGAGGATATTCAGGGTCCTCTCCCAAATCATCGCCCGGCAGGACGAGAGGGGCGCAAAAAGATCCAAACGAGTCATTCTCAGTGGGTGCGGGCCGCTTCAGCGTTCCTTTGGCAACATTGTGTAGTGTAGCGGCAGCCTCTCGCTGCTTCTCTGTGGGCCGGCGATACCCTCTCTGGGAGGCATATGCAGACGACGAGAAGCTGAGCGTTATGTGGTCGCAGGTAGTTGCCATGAAGAGTACATCTTGTGCAGCTCAGAGTCAGTTGTTGACCGCTGACGGGACCGGCTCGCTGGGTATTTGGTTCGGCTTGTCTGTAGCTTCTGGAACTTAGTCAGCAGCTTGCTGCACTCCCAGCTATGTATATCGGAGTAGGACACTGGCTATCCAAGTGCGGCTATACACCGCATACTTCTAAACCTCAAGCAGGGCTCATGCTCCTCAAATGAAAACGAATAAAAAAGTACTATGTACGACATAAACTATTCACAAAGCAAGTGATCTCAAATCAATTTGTTTGCGCACCAACCGCCTGCCACGAGGAGTTAGTGAGGCCGCCAACGACATGGATAGACAGTACTTACCAGTCGTTTCAAATGTTCCATGAACACCTGCAAGCTTACATCGTCCGTGAAAATGGCCTGCCCACTGTTGGCGTTTTGCGTGGAGCCGTACATATTGTTGGACATGTGCGTCGTCGATGGGTTGAGTTTCGAGAGTAAGAAGCGAGCCTGGCTTCCACCCTGATCGCAAACAATGTACCGCGGGATAGGGAAACGGTCCACTAGGAGATCCTACAAGCAAGAGTTATGAGTGACGAGGGACAGATAGAAGAATAAAAAAAAGAGACACACTTGGGCATCAGCAACGGGCACGTCAAGCAACTCCTTGAAGTTGTCATAACCTTCCTGTTCCTGGTACCCCTGTTTACGCCACTGCGCTACAAGCTCTCCGTGGAAAATGAGAATGTGGAAGAATGTATCCAGTAAGAGGATAACATCGTGCTTAATCGACACACTGTCCAGAAGAACCGGTTGTGGCGGGGTGTCAAAAGTATACGACATCAAGGTGGGTTGTATCATGATCAGCGAATTGTTAACATCCTCCTCATTCAGAATGTGCCTGAAGACAAGGTCAATCAAATACGACGTATTACACGACGGAAAGAGACATACCTATAGAAGGCAGACTCGTCGGGACTGTTGTTGAAGACCTGCAAGAATTGACTCCTCCGCAGATGGAACATGAACTGAGGGTAGATGCTGAAGTTGTCTGTCAACCGGAAACTTGTAGGGTCCTCCTTCCGGTAATCCGCGAACTTCTGGCATAGGCGTATCAACATACGGTCGAGCCACCTCAGCACATCAGGGGAATCATCAATCTCAGCCTTGAACACGGCGATTCGCGCCATCAAGACTGCCGCAGTTTCTTGATCGAACGACGCAGCTATGCTCGGAGAGCCAGCTTCAGCAAAGTTCCGGGCGATGGTGGTGACACGTAGACGCTGGAATCCAGAAGCGTGCTGATAATGAGTGACAAATTGAATGAGGCCACGCGAGCCAGGCTGAAGAGGTTGGCCAGCAGGAGTGACAACTTCGAAGTAGACACCGGTTGAGGTGCGAGGAGTGATAACATTGATTTTCCAAGCTGACGTTTGACCGATTCCAATCTCTGTTTCACCCACACAAGGTGACTTCTTCCCGGCAGAGATGGCGTGCCCAATGAGACCAGACACTTTGAGTTCTTTTGTTGTCTTTTTCGGGTGTCAGCGGTGGACGGACAGAAGCAGATATGCGTACCTGAACATCAAAAGTCGCATTGAATCCCATCTGCAGGTGCCCTTGGTCGTCTTTATTGAATAGGCGCAAAAAGCTTTGCTTGAATATCGACGTAGCGAAAGAGTCAGACAATACAATCACGCCGTTTGTGGAGTTGGGCAGCGACTTCATCTCAAGAAGTCCGACTTGGTCAAGACATCCGGCAAACAGATCGACTGCGTGTCCATTGTTTGAAGCGCGCTTAGCGAGACCTTCATAAAACTATGTGTGGTGAGCAAGTAAACCCTATGTACTGTTGCAGTCGGGCTCACTTTAGTAGCACGTTTGAAGTGCTTGACACTATCTCGATCAATATCATGATGAGACCGAATGGGTTCCTTCAGCTCATTGCTAACGACCATTCCAGGACCCTCGGTCGCAGGTCCGCCGGTAAATAGCATGATACGTCCGCCAGTGTTGGGGTATGTAGTCTACCAAAAAAAATGAGGTTTATACGACGACACAGAAATTTAACCACGCACCTCCAACAGGCCAACGGCGACGCTCAGTGCAACACCGGTGCATCTTAAGGGACGTTTGTCATTAGCGACAGGCCAAGGGTCGCGAGTCAAGCCTTCGAGGATACCAGTCAGCTGGAACTCGCACTGCTGGACGGGCATCAGGAATCTTGACGCTCCGAACGACTGCTGAGGCATCGGCTGGCCAGGACGAGGGGCTGCGCGAGATTGCGAGCTCAGTCCAAGCATATCCTGGATTTGCTTGGGTTGGTATTCCTTCCCGCCACGAAAAACGTAGGACTTGTGGCATTCCGCATAGCCTATCTCGTGCACTTGAGTCTATTCGATGACGTTAGAAAGGCGACGGAAAATGAAATGACCAGGTACTCGCCATGGTTCCAAAGGTGATAAGGCCGACGAGGGAGTAAGGGGGGATGAGGCTCAAACTGACAACAAGGGCGTCTCGGAGAGCTTTTAGGTCTTCTTCGTCGAGACAAGTATCTACGACGAAAAGGAAGATGGGGGGGACCTGGACTGGCCGGGAAAGCGTGTATTCAATAGTAGTGTATTTTGGTAAGAGTTCCGCGGGGAGGTTGGTGTTGGAGATGTCCTTGTAATGGGGAGGAAATGCATTGCGCGATAGACAGAACGGGCAAATCCAAAGCTTGCCCCGAATGTCAATTTGGCTGATTTAGATATACTTGCGCGTCAGAAATCCATTATCGAAGCCTCATTAGGTGAATTAGACGAACCAGTAAGGGTTGAGAATGGCGCGACAGGGCGGCTTGCAGGCCACAGGCTCATACAAGACCGGAGGCAGGTCTTCTCTGGGTTTCAGGGGGGTGTACAACGCTGAGATCGGCACGACAGTTCTGGTCGCTTCTATACGCGACGAAGGCCACACATTCCACGATAACCGCACGCCTGCGTATTAAAAAGTCAGCTGAGTAGATTTTGAGAATCGCGCGAAAAAGAACTCGCCATCGCGTTCTTCGACGTCTTCAAAATCGAGCATGATAGTAGCTTGAAAGCGTGTATCGCAGAGAGAGTCAGAGACTCAGAGGGAGGTTCGCGGCTGCTGCTGGAAGTTCGTCACGGTACACGTAGTGATCAAGTCACACGATACCGGGCTTGGATTCAAGCACACGTAAACAAGTACTTCGTGTTTGCAACGACAACGCGCAACTACTACAATGGTACGCCCTCGAAGACAGACTCGATCACAGCCTTTTGTTGAGCCCCATAAATCTTCCCAATTCCCGGAGCAGGGAGCGCACTCTCCTTTCTGCCCCTATACACCACACGGCTAATTCCCAACTCTTCCAAGATGAGGTCTATCCTGGGGCCAACATGCGTAAAGGCACCCTGATTTTTGGGCTCCTCTTGCAGCCATATCACCTCCTCGACTCGAAAGTAATCTTTCAGCACCTTCCGCAACTCGACAAAAGGGAACGGTGCCAATTCTTCGAGTCGAATGAATGCAACCTTGTCGTCCAGCGATCGCGCCTGGCGTTCTTTAAACAGCTCGTAGTAAATCTTGCCTGCCATCAACACAACTCTTTTGGCAGATGCCGTATTTTCGGCTGGGTCCTGGAGCACCGCTTGGAACGATGTGCCCGGCTTGAGATCAGCGAGGGACGAAGATGCAGCCTTGACTTGCTGGTGAGTATACATACTCTTAGGATGAAGTTCGACCTACCGATAACCGCAGTAGGGCCTTTGGTCCAGCTACGATCAATGGTTTTCTGAAGTTTCGCTTCATCTGCCGTCTTAGAAGATGGAAATATTGTGCTGAGGTCGTTGGAAAGGTAACGTGCATATTGATGTTGTGGAATGGTTCCGACTCATTGTACGTATATCGATCATTGGATAGCTAGTTACGAGGTGCATAAGCAACAACAAGGCTGAACAATATGCCAGACGAACTTGTAACATTCGTTCCAAACGAGACGATGAGTGCTCTGGACCAGCGCCATCGAGTCCGTGTGGAAGGAGAAGAACGATCCCACTCTGTTTCAGCCACTTGGCTGTTCAACAGGTTGGTACAGGGGGAAATACAATGAACGGATAGACGTACTTTCGGCAGACGAGATGTATGTATCAATTATAACCTGTGGTGCATACATTGGAATGATGATACGAAGGTCACCGGTTGTAACGCACTTGTGCACCATTGAAGAAATCTCCAAACTTGATAGAAGATATAAGCACGTGACTAGAAACCGAGGAAGCAGAAAAAACGAGAAGGAAACACTCACCTGGGCCTCCCAAATAGCCAGAAGATTTGGTCGCTCCCAGCTTGCTCCGTATTCAAACTAGGGTTGTAAGTACGTATTGTAATGCTAAAAAATGTGCTCAGCAAACGCACCCCAAGTACAGCCATCTCGCTCAGAGAGCCTGAAGGCGTTCCGTGAGCCTGGAGTCCACATCACTACGAAAACCACCTACTATTGGCAAGTTCTAACTTTCCCGTAGCTTTCAAAGCGTCGTTCAAAGGCACCACGACACCCTCGGTCTTTTGGTTGACGAGCATGGAATGCCGCTGACTGAACGTTCCGCGCCCGACATCTTGGCCTGAAGAGAGAGAGAGAGATTATACTGGCAGGGTCCCAAAAGCTTGGAACAGCCAGTTTACCTGAAATGCGTACATCGAAGCCCTCTTGCATAAGCGACCCAAACGCTAGAGCCTGTGATTATTTAGTACCTTTTTCTTTTGCGTTTAGATAGTTAGACGACCTCTGCAGTCGCCCAATCCAACCCGGCCCCCGAATCAATGCTTGCGAGCCGATTTTTAACGTGCCGTTGCAATTTGGGATGGATTTCCTGCGGAAATGTTAACGTCTTAACGATCAGCTTGCGGCTTTGACACTTGCAAATCCCTCAGGAATTTTGACACTCGCTCTACCGACATCCTGCAGCTGCTCTTGTTTGACGCCGGTTTCCGGATTTCTTTCCGCAGAGGAACTGGCCGGCCAAACCATGCCCTTCCACTGCTTCTCAAGCATGGACGCCGAAGGAACGTGAGAGGAAAGGCGGAGCAGCGCAGCGTCGAGTTCGGATCTGTAGGTAGTGCGAATGGAGGTGATTTTGTTGGCGTCAAGAACCTCTTCGGTCTGAATGGAAAGAAACAGGTAAGGTATATGTTGATGGATTTGAGTATCGACGTACCATAAGCCTCTCCTCGTAGAGTTGGGGCACGGATCTGCGAGAACTGATTTTCTCGTACATAAGCGGGCTGGTCAGATTAGGAAGATCCAGCTCATTGTGACTGTTAAGGTATCAGCTCGTTCAAACTATTTACAGGGAGTGGCGTTACCCCCTGAAAGCAATTTTAATAACAAAAAGGGAAAAAAAGGAAAAAGCATATTAAGACACACCATCTGCGATACACCAACAAATCGACGATTATGTCCTACAGGAGAGTGTGAAGATTGCGCGGGAGATGTTCGAAGCCTCATACCTTGCGGAAATAATTGCGATACTGGAATGCCACTTCCATCGCCCTTACAACATCTGGAGAAAGAGTTAAGTACAGTTTGCGGACTTGCATGCTATCCCACCCTCCGGATGATCTGTTAAAACAAAGTTAGCCTTCAGCGTTATCAAAACAACACAAGAGGAAGCACCTCCATTGACGTGCAGTATAGGGGCATTGACCATTTTTCCAACGTCGGAGCAATAAAGAGACGACCTAGCGCCTGTCGCAGGAGTAGTGTAACCAATACTAGCAAAACGCTAGGGTCACGATGTCAATTGTTAGGGACTGGTCGAACATACTTGTTGCTGACGAACGTTGTTTAATCACTTAAATCAGATAGAAAACATGACTCACTCCACGACGATATGCACACTTCCGCCACTAGTAAAATGGGGAAGGTTGCCTGGAGGTCGAATTGAGGATCCGTTTTTCTCTCAAAAAATCGAAACCCACTCAATCCGAGGCTTTCCATGACGACTCCCTGCCCTGCAAAGCTGCCGTCGCCATGCAACTGGACGCACATAACTTTGTCTCCCAAGTTGCAGTCTTCGGGTGAGGTTTTCAGGAGAGAATACTGTTTTGCCCGCGTTTTCCCTAGCGCCACCGGATTGACCGCCTCTGCACAGAGGTTATTCGAGGAGCGGAACCATTTCAAAGATTGCCTACCTAGATGAGATGGATTGGGAAGAAGAGAGACGTGGATCGGCCCCGAAGCACCATCGTAGTACAGATCGGGTGAAGCAACTAAGTGAGACAGTACATCGCCCTCTGCTCCCAAATCTTCTGGAATTTCCGCGCCTCCCTTAATTTTGTGGAATAGTGCGGTTGCGGGATATTTGAGAAGATCGGTGAGGAGATTCAGCCGCCCTCTATGCGGCATGCCAAGTACAACAGTCGATACACCAGCTGAATAACATTCAATGTCGCGTGGCTGTACGTTTTCAATCTCTGCAAACCTTGCGCTGCAATCGAGAACAAGGAATCCAGCGCCGGTAACATAGATTCGCCACCTGAGTGTTATTGGGTAAGAAACAATGGAGTCTCCTGCAAGTGAGACTACCTTCAAGCCCATACTAAATCGGAGATGTCAGAGGACTCAGATGGAGGTGATCATTGGAACTTACACGTTTCAGATTTGGAAACTTGAGTTGAAGGAAATTGTCAAGGACCTCACTCCTGGCCAAAAGTCCATGAATTCGTTCCTTGGAAGAAATGGATAGTGAAGTTCCGGCCGAAGCTATTTGGTTGGATTCCAAGGTGTGAGAAAACCATAACCGTTCGGTTTTCGACGGGGAGTGCATATACTCATACGCTACCCGTCCAACATAAATCGAGCGGAGGTGCTTCGAGGATGAGAAAAGAGGGGTTGTAACCAATAGAATGACTTACCGCCGTTATGTCCTTCATAGTCCACCACTCATCCGCGTCCTGTCGCTCGAGTGTGTCCACGGGCCCTGTCCACACGATTCCACTGACGTTGTATTTTCTTGCTTCATCGACTAGACCATATCGGCGGGGATCGAGGGCGGCTACTTCCTCACGTTTGATGAGGTCCAGTGGATCGATTCGCGCTGCACGATGACCATGAGTCCTGACTGAGTCTACATAGCGAAGAAGTGGAGCATTTTCGGCTCTACGATGTGTAAGAAATGAGATACTTCAAAGAAACGACCACACGCCTATTCTTCAACTGAGCTGGGGTGTCTGAAAGAAGCCAGCGATGTCCCTTGTCGGGATCAGAGATCGATTGAACGACATTTGCAACGCACAATCAGGGAAGCTGAACTCGCGAGGTTTGCGAAAGCCAAACGACTCGTCGTGGTAGTATCGTCTCGAGATCTTCCCCACGAGCCTTCGGTTCAGACGGTACATGTTCCGAATGATGATTGTGGGGAAGAATTGTCGGTTGTTTGGCTTGCTGATTAGATCCGGATCAAAACGCCGATAAGATAACCGGTGGCTGTGTCTGCTTCGTCCTGTCACAAAAATTCGTCGGCTGCCATGCCCAACGCTGACTCACAACTCCATGGCTCCCGTTGATATAAGCACTTCTCGTCGACCAATCCTCAACGTGCATCCATGACCGAATTCAAGCTGCCACCGTATTCACTCTTCGGACTTCCTACCGACATTCTCATTCTCATTTTACACCACTTCCTTCTTGTCAAAGATTTGGCTGCATTATCTCGTACATCCAGATATTTTCATGCTCTCGTTAGTCCAATGTGATCATTTCGATTGACTGACTAACTGGCCTGGCGCAGGTCAACGAGTTTGGGTGGCCTGGGTACAAGCGTCACAATCCCAGGCCCGCGATGAGTCTGACCAAAACACGCATAGAATGGCCTGCGATGGCTTGTGTTAAGCACGATATCATCACCGACAGGGCCTGGTCACACTCTCAATTCATGGCGCGGCCTCTTTCTGCCCCATGGCCGGGAAAAGAACAGCCCATAATGGCAATCAATTCTTCACGATTACTCGTTGCCGCTGGAACCATCCTCTATTCCTACCTCTTCGGAGTATCGAATAGTGAAGAAGCTCCTCCAATTACCCTCGAAGGGTCATTTTCTCTGGCCGCGCGCCGTGATAGATGTATCACAGCCCTCGCATACATTCCCGACGGGGGTTTGGATCAAACTTTTTTTGTGGGATTTCAGGATGGAACATGTGAACGCATTGTTCTTGCAGGACGGTCAAAGCACAATTATATCACCACTCTACATGTCCAACGATCCACGGGACGCCCCTTGCAGCCCCCTCACAAGGACCTTCTAGAAAGTCTCTCATCATTACCTGCAGCCGCACCCCCGCCAAATGCAAATCACATGTATTTTCCCATCACGTTATTAGCCATCATTTGTACACCTCAGTCTAAATACATCGTATTTGCGTTGTTATCCTTCCACGTACGCGCGTTCTTCCGTCTCCCTCTATCCCGGGCAATATCCCCTCCAACATTCTCCGCTTTGCTCACCAGCCCCTCAAGTATCTTGGCTAATTTCGGGTGGACACCGTGTGGATTGGCCATCTGCGCGACGACCTCGTCGATGCATTCCTTGAAGTGGGTTATTCGGGCGGGCGAAAAGCGAACCTGTGGTGAGTCAGAAATCGTTGTCTTTGAGGTATATCAGTAAACTTACTCGGTCACCGCCGCTCTCGTCATCCGAATAGCAGACATCCTGCTCCGACACACGTCCACCACGAAGATCGCCTCCAGCAGCATCCGTTCCAGGTGCGTGCGTTGGGCCTGAAGTGCCTTCCACGGGCTCACTGTGTCCATTCCCTTCCCCCGCAGTGCCCGAACGTATCTCTGCTTGCGCCTGAGCCGCGACTCGGCCTTCGGTTTGCCCTTGCGACGCCACGACGGGGGCGACGGGGACGGTTTTCTCTGCCAACGCCTCACCGCGTAGCCCTAGAACGACAATTCGACGCTCGGGCTCCTCGTCGTCATCGAGTGCTTGCTCGTGAATGCCGCAAATGGAGTAATATGGAGGATAGTGGTTGCGGCGTAAATCAAGGAAGAAGCGGAGGTCGGTGAGCGGTCTACCCTTGAGACGCTTATTGGCTTCCCGGACCAGATGTTTACAGGTCAAAAAACGCGTTTTTGGAAAGGCTGGGCACGGGCACACCCACTTGGTGATGTCCGTTGCATACGTGCCGGGGTCCCGAGTCTCTTCAGCCTCAAGAAGCTGTAGATGCTCCTCTCGACCCTTGGTATTTCGGGGCGTCCGCAGCCACTTCAACTGCTTCTCCGCGAGCCGGATGTCGTCTGGACGACTCATGTCGACCCATGCGGCTTTAAAGTCTTCCTGCCAACCTGCCAGCGCTTGCGGTCGGCCAACGCGACGCAGGCCACGGATATAGGCAAGTGTCTGCAAAACCCGAGGAAGCAGACCGATAATAACCAGGTATAGGACCAGGTCGAGCCGCGGGCGGTTAAACTGAGCAAGATCGCGGCGCTTGATGTGCTTCCACATGCTCTCCACGACCATCGTCGTTTTGAGACGAGGGATCGCCTCGCATGTTACTCGAGTCCAAAGCGGCCACTGTGAAGAGCAGTACCACCGATTCCACATGTAAGCCCAAACTTGCGAAAGGTCGTTCTTGAAACAGTACTGATAGAGGTCCAGTACAGATCGCCGCCGAATCTCGTCCGCCGATATGTACGGCTCTTCACGGTTGTTTCGCGGGAATGAGGGATGGTCGTGAAGGTGTGTTCTGAATCGCTCCACAATATGTGATCGATGTTCTAATGGACAGAACTCATCGCGCATCGGGCCCTTGACCTTTGGGGGGTTCGGATAGATAGGAATTCTGCCGCCGTCGCCTTGCGTCAACACGAAGATGGGTGGGAGACAGGTCGAGGGTGGTGTATCATCATCGCCTGCGGACGGCTTGTCTCCATCATCGTCTATGTCGTCCTCCTTCCATCCGGACGAGACGCCGGGTGCCCACGTCGGGTCGATGAAGCTGAATTCAGCATGGGCGTGTCGCGGATTGTAATGCGCCGGCGGTCTATTCTCCGCCAATCGTTCGCCGACATATTTGATCCCATGCCAGTAGCAAAGCTGGTGCTTCGCCTGGGAGATTTCCTCGCGACACGCAATAATCTCGGCAGGCTCCTTGTCGGAAAGGGTGAACATAAGGTTGGGGCAGCGCTTGTTCAGGTATCGGAGAATGTCGCTCAATAGCCGAGTTTTGGCGCCCGCTAGTGCAGTCCCATCGGTCGAAGTAGTGAATAGAAATGCGAAGGGGATGGCCTGGCCGTTGCCTTCGCCGACGAAACCGTACAACTCGTAGCCCGCCTCGTTGGTCTTCCCTGACGGAAGGTGAGTTTTCTTCCCCTTCAACATAGGCCCAAAACTTACAGGTCGAATCCATAGCGAGCTCCTCGTTCTTTTCCGCCCAGCCGTCCAGCACCTCCTTGAACCCGAAGGCGATGCAATGTACGCCGTCCTCTTCGCGTATCGGGATGTGCTCCACCTCCTTTCCGCACATTTTTTCCAATAACATCTTCGCAGATATAACTTGGTCCTTGTGCAGCTTCCACGCGTCTTCATTTATGGCGGACCAGAACGTGTAGATCTGCTTTTGTGTGACTTGGGTACCAGGATAGTCCTGGAGAACCCGGCTCCAGATCTGACGCAAACATCAATATGGACGGAGCAAATGGGCAGGTAAGCGACAAACATTTGTGGCGGGTTGATCTTTCATCTCCTCCACCAGCTTCTTTATTTCGTCGGGCAGCGAGATGTCGACATATTGACAGTGTGGGTGATGGTGTTGCGCACGCAGTCGGACAGCGGTGGGAGTGTTTGGGTCGACAGTAACATTAAGGTAGCCGTTACACGGGAAACGGTCCATTTTCATTCGAGCGCGACGCTTCTGCACGTCTTCGGTAAGCCGTGTTTTTGTCACTTCTCTCTCGTTTTGAGCGCAAAAAAAGGTGTAAGTGCTGGCTGTGGAGCTACGGCTCTCGGTCTTCTTCTTGTATCTGCTCATATATCATAATCAGGTATTGCCACGCCGAAAGAAAAGTGATACGGACATGAAACGGTACTGCGTGGCATCCCACAGCAAAGCAGCAATCTTCTTTGCCGTTTCCTGGCCAAGCTCGAGGTCCTCAAACTCCTGGCGAGCGCTTTCCCCGTCCATTTGGATATAAGCATCAAGCTCGAATGCCTGGTCCTTGTTTTCCGAGACAAGGGTGAATATTTCTGACCATTCAAGATGCGCAAGACCTTGGACAATTACCTGCAGCCGCACCCCCGCCAAATGCAAATCACATGTATTTTCCCATCACGTTATTAGCCATCATTTGTACACCTCAGTCTAAATACATCGTATTTGCGTTGTTATCCTTCCACGTACGCGCGTTCTTCCGTCTCCCTCTATCCCGGGCAATATCCCCTCCAACATTCTCCGCTTTGCTCACCAGCCCCTCAAGTATCTTGGCTAATTTCGGGTGGACACCGTGTGGATTGGCCATCTGCGCGACGACCTCGTCGATGCATTCCTTGAAGTGGGTTATTCGGGCGGGCGAAAAGCGAACCTGTGGTGAGTCAGAAATCGTTGTCTTTGAGGTATATCAGTAAACTTACTCGGTCACCGCCGCTCTCGTCATCCGAATAGCAGACATCCTGCTCCGACACACGTCCACCACGAAGATCGCCTCCAGCAGCATCCGTTCCAGGTGCGTGCGTTGGGCCTGAAGTGCCTTCCACGGGCTCACTGTGTCCATTCCCTTCCCCCGCAGTGCCCGAACGTATCTCTGCTTGCGCCTGAGCCGCGACTCGGCCTTCGGTTTGCCCTTGCGACGCCACGACGGGGGCGACGGGGACGGTTTTCTCTGCCAACGCCTCACCGCGTAGCCCTAGAACGACAATTCGACGCTCGGGCTCCTCGTCGTCATCGAGTGCTTGCTCGTGAATGCCGCAAATGGAGTAATATGGAGGATAGTGGTTGCGGCGTAAATCAAGGAAGAAGCGGAGGTCGGTGAGCGGTCTACCCTTGAGACGCTTATTGGCTTCCCGGACCAGATGTTTACAGGTCAAAAAACGCGTTTTTGGAAAGGCTGGGCACGGGCACACCCACTTGGTGATGTCCGTTGCATACGTGCCGGGGTCCCGAGTCTCTTCAGCCTCAAGAAGCTGTAGATGCTCCTCTCGACCCTTGGTATTTCGGGGCGTCCGCAGCCACTTCAACTGCTTCTCCGCGAGCCGGATGTCGTCTGGACGACTCATGTCGACCCATGCGGCTTTAAAGTCTTCCTGCCAACCTGCCAGCGCTTGCGGTCGGCCAACGCGACGCAGGCCACGGATATAGGCAAGTGTCTGCAAAACCCGAGGAAGCAGACCGATAATAACCAGGTATAGGACCAGGTCGAGCCGCGGGCGGTTAAACTGAGCAAGATCGCGGCGCTTGATGTGCTTCCACATGCTCTCCACGACCATCGTCGTTTTGAGACGAGGGATCGCCTCGCATGTTACTCGAGTCCAAAGCGGCCACTGTGAAGAGCAGTACCACCGATTCCACATGTAAGCCCAAACTTGCGAAAGGTCGTTCTTGAAACAGTACTGATAGAGGTCCAGTACAGATCGCCGCCGAATCTCGTCCGCCGATATGTACGGCTCTTCACGGTTGTTTCGCGGGAATGAGGGATGGTCGTGAAGGTGTGTTCTGAATCGCTCCACAATATGTGATCGATGTTCTAATGGACAGAACTCATCGCGCATCGGGCCCTTGACCTTTGGGGGGTTCGGATAGATAGGAATTCTGCCGCCGTCGCCTTGCGTCAACACGAAGATGGGTGGGAGACAGGTCGAGGGTGGTGTATCATCATCGCCTGCGGACGGCTTGTCTCCATCATCGTCTATGTCGTCCTCCTTCCATCCGGACGAGACGCCGGGTGCCCACGTCGGGTCGATGAAGCTGAATTCAGCATGGGCGTGTCGCGGATTGTAATGCGCCGGCGGTCTATTCTCCGCCAATCGTTCGCCGACATATTTGATCCCATGCCAGTAGCAAAGCTGGTGCTTCGCCTGGGAGATTTCCTCGCGACACGCAATAATCTCGGCAGGCTCCTTGTCGGAAAGGGTGAACATAAGGTTGGGGCAGCGCTTGTTCAGGTATCGGAGAATGTCGCTCAATAGCCGAGTTTTGGCGCCCGCTAGTGCAGTCCCATCGGTCGAAGTAGTGAATAGAAATGCGAAGGGGATGGCCTGGCCGTTGCCTTCGCCGACGAAACCGTACAACTCGTAGCCCGCCTCGTTGGTCTTCCCTGACGGAAGGTGAGTTTTCTTCCCCTTCAACATAGGCCCAAAACTTACAGGTCGAATCCATAGCGAGCTCCTCGTTCTTTTCCGCCCAGCCGTCCAGCACCTCCTTGAACCCGAAGGCGATGCAATGTACGCCGTCCTCTTCGCGTATCGGGATGTGCTCCACCTCCTTTCCGCACATTTTTTCCAATAACATCTTCGCAGATATAACTTGGTCCTTGTGCAGCTTCCACGCGTCTTCATTTATGGCGGACCAGAACGTGTAGATCTGCTTTTGTGTGACTTGGGTACCAGGATAGTCCTGGAGAACCCGGCTCCAGATCTGACGCAAACATCAATATGGACGGAGCAAATGGGCAGGTAAGCGACAAACATTTGTGGCGGGTTGATCTTTCATCTCCTCCACCAGCTTCTTTATTTCGTCGGGCAGCGAGATGTCGACATATTGACAGTGTGGGTGATGGTGTTGCGCACGCAGTCGGACAGCGGTGGGAGTGTTTGGGTCGACAGTAACATTAAGGTAGCCGTTACACGGGAAACGGTCCATTTTCATTCGAGCGCGACGCTTCTGCACGTCTTCGGTAAGCCGTGTTTTTGTCACTTCTCTCTCGTTTTGAGCGCAAAAAAAGGTGTAAGTGCTGGCTGTGGAGCTACGGCTCTCGGTCTTCTTCTTGTATCTGCTCATATATCATAATCAGGTATTGCCACGCCGAAAGAAAAGTGATACGGACATGAAACGGTACTGCGTGGCATCCCACAGCAAAGCAGCAATCTTCTTTGCCGTTTCCTGGCCAAGCTCGAGGTCCTCAAACTCCTGGCGAGCGCTTTCCCCGTCCATTTGGATATAAGCATCAAGCTCGAATGCCTGGTCCTTGTTTTCCGAGACAAGGGTGAATATTTCTGACCATTCAAGATGCGCAAGACCTTGGACAGGTTGTACATTAGGGCCTCGGCGCTGAGAGGGGGTGTCTGCGTCCCGTCGCGCCTGCTTCCGAGGATTTCCCTCAGGGTCTTCGTGGCCACCATCGCGCGCTGATCTCTTCGCAGCGCGCCGCTCACTCTCTTTCTGTGTACATGCATGGCATGCAGCCAGATATTTCAGCCCACGGCCAATGGGGAAGGAATCCTGGGGACCATGGTAACTGCAGCGATTGCATTTAACGTCTGCCACCGCTAACCAATTATTATAGCGTCAAAACGATGCCACCATCATCACTTACCCGGCGCGGACATGAGTATTGCGTGGGTTTTAGGCGGGAAAATAGGGCAAGAGGTGCTGGCGAGGAAGGAAGTGTGTTGAGGACAGTATTTGGGTACACAGTCGCGAGAATGTAGCAGTACGACAAAAAAACGCGAGCGCGATGTATTCATTGTGCGAAACGTGACATGAAAACGTGATGAGAAAATGAACGTGATCTGCATTTGGCGGAGGTGCGACTGCCCGAGACTCTCTCATCCAGTGGCAACTTCCTACTATCCCTTTCTGCGAGCGGACGGGCGACACTTGCAGACACAGAGTCCCTCGCGTCGTCAACAATCGAGCTGCAAGCGCGGAGTTGGGTATCTCACCTTTCCATGGTCACCTCACCTTACGCCGTGTTCGGCACGTCCTCTGCGACGCCACTTACCGTACATTCGATTGCAAATGACCGAATGGTTGGGCTCCCCTCTGCCGTACTTGAGGCAGAGAATCCCGGATCCGCCGTATACGGCATCTCACAGGGCCCTCCCTCTTCGTTGTGGGGCTCGTCTCACCAGGTCGTAGTCTCGGGGTGGTATAACGGAACGGTATCCATTCACGACCTCCGCTCCGCTTCTCGCAGTTTTTCCACCGATGATGCTCAGTTGCCTGCTCCTCTCCGTCCAGTGCTCACCCTTGTCAATTCCTGGTCCGTAGAACCAATTTATTCCGTCTCTTGCGGTGGTGGATCCGGCAGTCATATTGCAGCGGGATCCGCCCGACATAGCTTAGTCTCGCTGTGGGACATTAGATTCCCTGCCGGAGGATTCAGCGCCCACGCGCCACTGAACGATCCATCACCCGTGTACGGTGTAATTCTAGAAAGCTCCCGTTTGTTCGGTGTGACCCAAAGTCGGCCATTCGTTTTCGACTTTGTACGTTTATATTATCTTGCCGTTGTCAGAATCTTATCCACTGATAGGGCCCAGGTATTAGATCCAAAACATATCCGTACCTGGCTCCTAGCTCTCGGGGTTTCAATCATATTGACCAAAGCGGCGCCGTGGACGGTATCGGCTACTACGTTACCAAGTACTTGCATCCTCCAATCCGTCTTAGTGTTTAGAACCCGATGATGATTTTGAGACAGTGCACTTCCTAAGTCCGTATAAGGTTACAAAAGAAAAACAACAGGAATAAATGTAAAATGCAGGACAGATATGTGACAGATGAGGTGAGACAAGGGACCGGATAGAGACGGCAAAACCCATCGGTGATGAGTATAGTATGTGCATGCAAAGCGAGATGATGAGATAAAAGAGACCCCCAAGGCTATGACGGCGTCGTGGCTTGAGAACGCGTCGCCCAGCTGAACAGCTGTCGCATGTCGGCCGCTGCTGTGTTATCAGCGGCCTGCCTGGGTTCAACGAGAAGACTGAGGAATGGTGTAAATCAGAGTCCGAAACGTGGCAGTAAAAAAAGAAGAAGAAAAACAAACCTTCGACGGTATAAGTCTTGAAGGTCGCCGTGATGCCGCGAAATTTCAAAGGCCCCGTTGAGGTACTCTTGAACCTCCGGGATTCCCCGTAGCTGATAAGGCACCTGGAATCGCTGCATATCTAAACGAAGTGATCAACATCAAAACTTGATTACAAGATTATGCGAGCAGCTTACCCTGGACAATCCTGGCTAGTTTGTGGTACTTGTTGAAGTTGAGCAATTTTTTGTCTGGATTCATTGGCGATGCCCTATGGGATGGGTTTCCTTCTCGGCAGAAGGTGACATCGGTCAAGTAGAGGCCTGGTGAGTGTTAGTTCACGAACGACTGCTCGATGACTAATAATGAATTACCAAGGAAAGGTACCGCAGGGGGAGCAGTGTTGCGGAGTTTTGAGCGGTATTCGTGATAGTTTCGGGAGTGATCGGCCAGCCGTCTGAGGGAATCTAGCTGTGACCGATTTTTCTGCGGAAGACCCTGAAGAAAGGTATTGAGAAATGCATGGATGCAAGGGCACCGGACTTACTGTCCAGGTCTGGTGTAACCGGGAGATGGTCGAAGAGTCCAGGGCGGCAAGCATTGAACGAGGGGTGCTATAATTACTCAACGAAGTGCAGCGCTGGAGGTATGGGGTGTCAGTGGTAATATGGAGTGGGTCGGAAAAGTACATACATCGGCAACCTTGATGAAGAATTTGATCAGGTGCGTCCGTTTTTTCGTGTCCGGCTCGCTGAGAATGCTCTCCGCAACCCAGCCAGTAATTGCCGTGCTTAAAGACGAAACTGCTTTGACATTGGTAGCAGGCCTCACTCCCTCCTGCCCCGTTTCCAAAACCTCCTCTGGTTGTATGGAACAGTAAAGGTTGCACTCCATGATGGTCAACTGTCTCGCCAGTTCCAGAGGGTCGAAATCTATAATGGTTATGGCTGTGAAGTTCTTGCCGCGCAGATTCGCGAGCAGAGTCTTCGTCATCTGGGGCCGAGGAATCTCTCCCATTGGCATTGTACTTGAAGGCGGATTGATCGACATTCCAGGATCCCGAGTGCGCTCGCTCTTGGGGCCGATCACTGACCTGACGGTCTGCCGGCGTAGTTCAATCAAGTCCTTGATCCGTTGAGCGGGACCAGGGAACATGACTGCCAGCCCATCTTGAGTGAAAGTCGCCAGCGGTTCGAGAGCAGGATCATCCACGCCTTGTCGCCAGTAGATCTCGACCCAGATTTTGATGAAATTGGATACTCGAAGCCGTACTGGAATTCCCTTCCGCTGTTGCCACAGTTGCACATCCTCATTCGATATACCCTGAGGTGGAAGGAGATTGTATCGCTGGATGATAGTGTCCACAAGTTCGATCGGCGATGAAAACAGCCGAAAGGTGAGAAAGAAGACTGCAGAGAACGCGGGGTCGACGATGCTATCGTGTGGCGTCATTTTCTCGACCAAAACATCCATAGTGGCACCGACAAGATGCCCGTCCGTATTATATGCCACGTCTTCTAGCGAGTAATCGTGCGACAGCATCCACGCAACAGGATCCTGCATGAACTCCGGTATTGGTTCAAGCTGCTCCACGGGAACGGAAGGAAGCTCGCCATGGAAAATTTTGGCTTCCAGGGACTTTACTTCTGCATGTGCGCGACTGCCCTCCCAAGTAGTTCCATCCTCGTCGGTTCCCACAAAAGAAGTCGGCGACGGCAGATCTGGATCCACTGCAGAAGCTTTAGCGATGCTAAGATACGGGAGTGAACTGTCGGGCGACGTCACATCGGTGTCCTGCGATTGCATAGAGGAAGATTTGGACAATCCACTGCTCTCAGAACCGGAGGATGCCTCCGCAATCTTGCGCCCGCCCGGAAGGACCGGAGATAGATGGGCGCGTTGTGTCACGTCCTCTTCCTCGACGACACCGCTGAACCGATACGTGTTAAGCGCCCCCATGCTGCTCGACCGGGCCAATGTTGGCTTCGCAGTCGCAGCAAACTTGCTTGGCGTAAATGACATTCCTTCCCCTGCGTTTGGCAATTGCAAAACAAATGCACGTTCTCCGAGGGAACGATGTAAGCACATTTTCACCGCCGCGACACAATCCGCCCCCGCCTTCAAGGCTCCCGTAGCCGACCGCAACAGAGTTTGTTTCTCCTCGTCCTCGGACATGGTGTGATCCATGTTGACGGTGAGAAGGCGGACCGACTCCGCCAGCGTGCTCGTGACATTGTACAGTCCGTCCTTGGCCGCCTGAAGGTTACCGAGCTTGTTGGTCGGTACATCCGGATGCTGAAGAACTGCCTCCACAATGGTGAGCAGCTTGCATACCATCTCCACGATCTCTCGAACAAGCTCGTACATGTGCCCTGTGCTCGATGCATGGGAGGTCCGAGAATGAGAATGTGCGTGTCCAATGAATGCCGCGATGGTCGAGAGATACTGATCGTGCGTAAAGCGTAAAGCATCCATGACTTGTGCTGTGCTTGTGGGACCGACAGGGAATGGTGGCCGAGCAGGGGTGGATTCGAGGGACGAATAGGACGAAGATGACGACGTGCTGCTCACGGACAGTACCCCTGCCTTGTGCCTAAGAACACGCTCCTTAAAAAGATACTGTTCTTGCTTAGTCTTCGCAGGAATATTAATCCCATTGGGTAAGAGGGGAACGGCCGAGTCCGAGTCGTCGTCTATTGACGTCCTCGGAGGTTGCCGCAAATCGACCATGCTCCTTGCACGGAGAGCACTCCCCTGGTTGGCGACGACGATCTTCCGCGGCGTGGGTGTCCGACCATGAAGGCCATCCAGATCATACGTCCCAGCCCCTCCGTGGCCGTAAGAAACTGTACGAGCTTCGAGTGACTCAGGATTACTCCACGAGTGGCCTTCGGTATCGGTCGACCCAGCTATTGAGCCGACCGACTGCCGACGCTCTGGTAGCTCTACTCCGCATTGAACCGCGACAGCCAGGAATCTCCTGACGTTGGCGAACACTTGGCCGCCGAGTCGCACCATAGCGTCCACCTGAGCTTCCTGACTTTCCTCGTCTGGCGTCTCATCAGACGCTTTTTTCGCCTGTGCTACAAGTGATGCCAAGACGGACAATATTCGCCGTCGTTCTTGTGCTAGTGCGGGAAATCGATGAAGAATGGGGGCGTCACGAACTAGTGTGTCCGTTGCAGAAAGTACGGATCGAACGCAGGAGATGATGCATGCCGTGGAAGGCTGGAAGTGAGAAATTCGGTTGGCCCGAACAGCACTCTGTAAGAGCGAAAGGCCATGCAGTAGGGGGACCATGATCGGGGGACAGTATGAATCGATATCTGGGCCTAACGCCTCAGACAGCGACGGACGGCGAGTGTGCTGAGAGAGCTCTTGAGACGTCGTGCTAACCCATGATGTCGTGGAAGCGGCGGACAACGAGTGGGCATGTCCTCGTACACGCGTCGTCTTTTTTTAATTAGGTCAGCTGTAGTCTCGACAAACCGTAAGGAACGCACCGGGGACCCAGAATACTCCTCCTCTGTGAGCGCGTTCACATCCACGTTCACATAATTGCTCGGAAACCACCCTCTCCGTCCTTCCAGTTCACCGTCCCACCACCCGCTCGAATCCCGATTCAGAACATGAATGACCTGGCCGGCGCGAAAGGACAAGCATGTCGCGTTCTGATGTTGGGGGGCGTAATCATGCATAGCCAGAACATATTCTGCTCCGACCCGCACAGTCTCGTCGAAGACGGAGCCGGCCGGGCTGCTTGGCCGCGACTGAACCTGCACGGAGGGCTGCGCAGTGTTGACCGGTAACAGGAGAGACGACGTCGAAGCCGAGGCCGAGGCATTAGTTGAGGAGGACTCGGGGGATATTACGGAGATGGACGATGAAGATGAGGCATTCGAAATGCTCCTGAGGCGCGAAGTGAGAGCACTGGACACGGTGAGCGTGTTTGAGGACGCTTTCCGCTTGCCGGAGTAGGGGCCCGGGACCACCGCAACGGAAGTGTCAATATGAAGCCGAGAAGAAGAGTACATGGGCGAGCGGGATAGTTGGTGTTGGAATGCTCCTGTCCTGTTGAAGCGTTAGAGATCTGGCCAAGGCGCGCCCACGTCGCAATACATACCAGGGAAACAAGTAAGGTCTTTTGTGGAATTAAATAATATGGGGATCTCGGTGTCGTCACGAAAGGAAGTAATATCCTAATATTTGGGGTCGAGCAGCGGGCAACGGGGAATTAGGGTGCTTGGCACGAAAGCAGGGGCCAGCCAGGAGTCGGGGGTGAGACGGGGAGAGAGAGAGGTGGTATCGGGGGATGGGGAGGTATTGACAAGGCCAGCGAGAGGCGGCCGAGCGCAAGGAGGCTGGGGAAAGGCCAATTTCAAAGCCGATATTATTTAATCGAGGGAAATGATGTCGCCCTTCGATTCAACCTGCACCCACAACACCAACTTGGTGGCAAATATTCGTAAACCACAGTCATCTCTTTTTCCTCTCCTCCACCTCCATCAGCTCCTCCGTTCGTCGTGTCTCTTCCACATTTTCTGCTTCATCAGCACAACCGCACAAACTGCTCTATTACACTTTTGCGGCGCATCACAAACTCAATTTCGTGGCGCTTCTTTGGCGCTTCCATCATTTGACTTATGCGAGGGATGGCTTCCTACCGCCGTGCCGGGCGTAACCACGAATAAAAGTAGTGGATAACGATGCAAAATTGTGATCATCTCGCCTCTGCATGATCGCACTTGCAGGGCCGACATTCGTTAAGTCTCAGATCTCGACCCAGAAAAACCGACGAAACCACTTTTATGACGAATGTCTCCGTGGAGTACTTAGAACTAATTCAATGCTTTACAGCACGGCAGAGGATAGTGTTGGACAGCCTTCGAGCCTCGATATCCGAAGAGAGAAAGGAAAACAGCACTGTCGAAAGGAATCCATTCTCACCGACGCAATTCGAAGGCGAACTGGCTCGACTTCGGGTTCAACGTTCAACGCTGGACGCGGCGCGGCATATAACCTCAATTTCACGCGAAACGAGCGCGCTTGTCATCACTGCTCAGACAATCACCGCTGTCGGTGTATAACTCGCTTGCGACCTGCGGCTGGCATTCAGCTCGGAAGTGACCATTGAACACTGCCGTCGGGGATAAAATATCTTCTAGGCGGCATCTTTTTCTTGTCCTTCCTCAACTTATGATTGCACACTGTGACAAATTTGCAGTTCTTGTCCGCGGATTTCGAACATTCCGGATGGCAATTCTTGGGGCGTCGGCATGTTGAAGTAAGCAGAGTTCCAAGCCCATGCGCGATTGATATCAAGTAGGCTCATATTTTTCTTTGGAAACATGAGTGAATTCTGAGGCTTCTTCCTCAATCTAGCTAGGCTAATGCAGCATATGCTGATTTGCTGGTATTCTGCTTCTTCAAGGCGTCCACAACCAACTGTGTCATTCCAATCACGGCCTCTTCTTCTTGGGTGCCCCCAATCAGCTGCAACGCGACCGGGCATCCGGGAAATAAATCTGAATTGTCTACACGATCGCCGTTAAACCCCAGCCATAAGCTCAAGTGAAGGTCTCACAAAGCTTATAAATGTGTTCGTCTTCATGGTTGTAAAAGCGGTGCGGAGGATGAGGGTCGTCTATCTCTGGATCCACAAACGTCACCGGGAAAACTGAGCAGGCGTAATCAAGTGCGTTGCACAGTGTGGTGTAAAATGAATCACTGTCGAAGGCAGATTGGGTACATATTCCATTTCGAAACAGAAAAAACAAACGTGTTTAATCCGTGCGGTACAGCAGTATACGCCACAGCTGGCGATATAATGGCGTCGACTGGGCGTCCAGTTTCGGTTCGAGTTACAGTAGCCTGCCAATGATCAAGATGAGATTTGCGCAATTCCCGTTTCTCCGCATGCAACTGCCAAAGCTGCCCGAGGGGTCAAAGCTATGTACCATATTCCCAAAAATGATATTTTTACCTCGTAAGCAGTGCGATGGTATGGTTTCCCCACCAGTCCTTTGACCAAAGGCTCATCCAGCGCATTTTCGTGCGAATCTGTTGTGGGGCTCATTGTTTGAATGAGAGGCTCGGCTCCCTCGCACTGTTGACGATAGTCGTGACCGCCATCCGCAGCGAAGATGGTTTCCTGGGCAGCCATGTCAGTAATCAGTTGGAAGATTTAGAAGTCGCGAACAGCATTTTTATAGATTTCGAGATGACGGTGAGGTTCCCAGTCAATGACTGCGATGTAGTATGTAGTAATAGAAAAATTGAGAAGCAGCCGTGTAAGCTACCTTGATGACCGGCAGCTTCCAAGGCCTGTTTTGTCATGATCATAGCACGGTGAAGGGGTGGGTGTGGCTTGACGACTCCTGTGGTAGAATCGAACCTGCACTAAATACAACGATGGTGCAGCATGGCACCTACCGTTATCCCACATAATCGCAAAGCAAAGCTTTCCTCCGCTACCGTGGTGGGCTAGTCGATACTCATCTTCGCACCAACCTTTTCGGAGAACAACAGGATCCTTGAGCCAAGGTTTGGCATCAAGTATAGCCTTTGTAAATATTTTAACACCCGACAGTGAATTGGCCATGGGACCAAGGACGGAAGAGATAGATTCCTGGCCCTCCAACGCGTTCATAGCACCACAATATGGCAGTCTGGCATGAGAAGGCCGAAGAGTGTAGAGTCCACAAAACGCGCTGGGAATGCGTAGAGATCTTGAGGTCAGATAGATATTAATTTTCAGTACGTAGGCAGCGCGGAATAACAAACCCTCCAATGTCTGTGCCGACACCGAGACAGCTACCCTTCATTGCAATAAGGGCACCTTCGCCTCCAGAGGAACCCCCTGGAGTGAAAGCGAGGTTGTAAGGATTCAATGTTCGTCCAAAGACGTGGTTCATCGTCTCGCCCCACTAAGGAAAATAAATGCATGCCCAGTTGATATCAGGAACGGGAAAGACCATTAGTGTTTGGGGAACGTTTGTTCGCACGAACGGGACTGCACCGCATTCATGCAATATTTCAACCAAAACGCAGTCTGATTCAGCGTATCTGCCGATCCATTTGGTGTAACCTACGTACGACAACGTCAATTGAAACCCACTGCGTACGACAAGAATCATCACCCATGATTGTCTCGAGACCCTTCATGGTGAACTGATCTTATATTTGAAGTCATCAACCCCGCAGCCCAATTGTCCGGATGGATGCAGTTACCTTTCAAAGAAATCGGGAGACCGTGAAGGGGTCCCACGATGTTCCCCGTCCGGATGAGATGATCATCCAGTTCGCGGGCTCTTTCTAGTGCGCGGTCGACAAAAATCTCGGTCAAGCAATTCGTCTGGAAAGCAATGAGGATTGCGACGAGGATCAAACTCAAGTGGTGACTCCTACAAGCTGCTGTGCGATAATTGCGCGCTTGTAGAACGCAGTTGTAACCTGTACAGAGGACCACTCCGCCAGCCGTAGTTTGTCCAGTATGATTTGAATGTCAACGGTCTCTGTGATTTCCAGTTCAAGGTCATTTAGCAGTTGACTCTGACGCGGTACATTCATGACATTGAGTTGCGCCTTGGAAGGTGGTTCGATAACCCATTCTGGTGGGATGGAGTTCGTCTGGACGAGTTTGCGACGGGAACACACTGAGTGCCAATCGGCCGGAGGAGATACAGATGTTTCAGATAGTGGAGGCATGATTCAGATGAAGGGTGTACAATATGAAGAATAGTAATTGTAATTCTGTCGGACTCCGAGGTCTTCCGAGGTCCGACGGAAATGCGGTGACGTCATTGTATACTTGATTGTACCCCTATTAAGCTACCCCTATTAAGCTCATGACCTGACAAGGTTTTCCGACCAATCAGCTGGGTCCCCAGAAGGGGAAAACGATGAAAAAGAATTGAAAAAAGGGAAGATTAGTGAAGATTCAGTGGAACTCAGTAAAATTGTAGTAACCTTGTCTTCGGAGCTCAGAAATGTTCAAGAATGGATACTATTTCTGCTGCAAGACTGGGAAGGCTTCGAAATGATGCTGTAGAAGATTCATTGTATTGATTCAATGACTGCCAAAATTGAAGAATTGTTTACATTCCGTGCATTATTATTTTATCATTTCCATGCGGCAGGAACATTCCGAACCCGATGAAGACAGGAAACAGATGTTGGCTCCCATATCAAGTATGGGATTATATTATCTGGAAATTGTGTCTGAAACCTTGGAGGGAAATTGGAGGGAAATCACGGTGTTAAGGTTCATGCGCTTCTTAATACCTGCAGGGAGATTTCCTGATATGCTGCTGGTTCACAACCTTGCAGAGGAAATAAAATCAAGTATACCAAGTTGGATTGCTGGGTTTTCCAAAAGGAGAGAAAAGACCTCTGTTGGATATTCTACAGCTTCTTCAGTGCAGATTCACATGTGTAACAGAGTTAAAGCACCCAGTGAGCTGTGAGGAGGGGGAAAGCAATGGGCAGCTGAAGCCCAATGGAGTTGCAATTTTCTCTGACATTTTTTTTCAGGGGAATAGGAAGCCGGAAATAAAGCTCTGTGAACCTGTTTCAAATGATGAGCAACGTTCTTCGGGCATACTGGCAGCTGCTATCGGAACAGCTGCACTTCCCAGCTTGGTTCATTTTTTGCAATGCAGAAAGCAGAAACTTATCAGGCTTGTAGATGTGAAAAGAACGTGAATTTACGCGTTTTTAACTGTGTTCCGAGGTGTCAGATATAGTCCAAGTCCTCCAACCAAGTGCAGTGGCAATTGAAGCAGCTAGAGGTGAGCCGTCGAGAAAGCGACGAGAAAGTGCACTTAACTAACGTAAGTCTCATCTGGAAACGCCTTTTGGGCACATAGAGACCGGGTTTCCGGCATAGATTACCGGTCACGAGGTAGAGCCCAATAGAGTCGCATCACTTTCATAGAGCCACATAGAGGCCCAGCGTCTACAACGACGATGGGTCTCCATCCTGCTCCCTCCTCGCTATGTTTCTCTACAAACTACCGTGCCGTCTACTGTGTCTACTGCCAGCGAGCAGCGGCGATACTCAAGACTCACAAGTCCGACTCTCGTCTTGCACTCATCCTCGTCTGCAAACTTCACCCCACTGCTCTTTCTCGTCTGCCTGACCTCCGATGTCAATGATGGATCTAGTGGCGACATCCCAGCCTCTGTATGAGCAAGAAATCCTTTCGCCCTCGGATCTCTTGGCACATCCGGCAGTGGAACCCTACGACTCGGAGCCGGGCTCAGACCACGAATGGGACGATGAAATTGTTCCCAGTTCCCAACCCTTTGAAGATGGAGAAGATCTTCAGCTTCCTCTTGGCCCTATGGTGTGTGTGAATATGTCGAATTCGTGTGTATCACTGACTTTGTGGCGCCAATTCCGCGTCAGGGTACTACCAATCTGCCGTTGTTCTGTCTTTCCAAAGCAGCGAGTCCACCAAATTCCAGTATGGACCCCAGTGCCCCGCATCCTCGTCGAGCCCACCTTGTCTTCCGGGCTTCGCCGGTGGTATGTCAGTGCCTTTATCCGTGTAACCGTTACTCACCGAGTGCAAACAGAAACCCAAGGTGGCACCAACCGTCGTGCAAGGGACCGGCGTACGGTCTCGCAAGTTAGTGAGGCGTGTTACGATGGTGAGTACAGCCATTATCTTCCACTTTGTGGTCTTACACTCTGCCTTCCGTCGCTGACTTGCATGTAGGATGCCGAGATCGAGAGGCGACGAAAACGAGCGTGCAGGAAAGCCCGCCACATTGTCAAGAAGCTTCGCGCCCTCGCCACTGCTACCATGAAGTTGAAGCGCCAGCATCGAGACCTGTGCAAATTTGTCGGGGACACGTATGCAGTTAAAATCAAGCAGAGGATAACTTCGCTATAGATTGTTTTATATGTATCTATTCTATTGTCTTATAATGCATGTTGTCTCTCCGCATTTTGCCTCCAACTGAAAAATCGTCGGGCGCTTAAACTGGAATGGCTCCGAAATAAGCGCTCTACGCTTTCCCAATTTGGATGCGGGTCTGTCAAAGCATTTATTGCGCCAAACATGGGGGCT
Organism: Mycena crocata; assembly: GCA_029281795.1. Classification (NCBI taxonomy): domain Eukaryota; kingdom Fungi; phylum Basidiomycota; class Agaricomycetes; order Agaricales; family Mycenaceae; genus Mycena; species Mycena crocata. The sequence continues at coordinate 173,190 of JARJCP010000057.1, forward strand.
CCCACCAATGGGACACTTGAGTATATAATACGATAGAATACATGACGCCGCAGGTCCTACGCAGAGGAATCGGCAGAATATGTTGAAGAGCCTGAGAAATACAGCTTTCTTGCCAGGGGCATGAATGGATGGAAAAGCTGAAATGAATATTATTTTGGAAGAGCGTCATGATATCCTAGCTTGTATAAACAAAATGCGTGGCCGTCCGAATGAGAATTAAGTATGAATCCTTTGTCCTGACCCCATTTCTGGGGTATCAACATAACACTCCGAACAATACGATCCGCAGTAACAATTTCGGCGTATGGACCTTGCCGGCGGGAGGAACGTGTGAGATGGTAATAACCATCTAGCTTGTCTGGAGTTCTGAGTGGGGTGAACCACTCGATGTAGGCCAACGGAACATCGGACTTGACGGGGTAATGTGAAGGGAGTTTGAAAATAACCTTGACTTGTGCAACCCGAAGACCTACACAGTAATTCAATTCATGTAGTGGAATACAGCCAAAAGGAAATACCTTGGAGTGCAGTGCCTACCGTGAAGACGTTATGCTCTCCAGTGCGAACGAGAGCAAAGTCTAAGTGGGCAGGTTCAGCAGCTTTTCGGCGATTGATCGAGGCGGGTGAAGGAGCCGTTGCGCGAACCAGGTTTGTTGTGTGTCGTCCCCCCACCTCTGGTATACGAGGCAACTGAAAGGTTATGCGTTTCCAGGTACCAAACATATCAAAAGCGCGCGGAAGATAGTTGGACTGGCGCTGGGAAAGGAAAGTAATTAAAGCAGGAATAAAACGGACAGCGTTATGGCCTTCCGAAGAAATTAAATGTGAAGCGGGAACTGCACGCGTGGCAGGCTGTTTTGCGACAGAAAAGCTATGGGCAACTACGACCAGCGAGTCATGAGCCTGAATTGAAGTAGCTGCTGGTTGGGTACACAGTGCAGCCGGTGCTGGAGACCGTGACCATTCGAGATACGCGCTGAATCTGGCAACACCTTCCTGGCGCTGAAGCCACATTGTCATCTGGTCGACATAATCCTTGCGGTTGGTGGCGCGGTAAGCGTTCTTGGCGTAGTCAATGTGGAGTCGTTCTGGGGATTCTGTATTGAATCCGTCGGCAGTCCCGAAAAGACGAATAAGAAACTCGTAGTGGTCGAGGGAATGGATTTTGGGTATATTGAAGTGATCTTTGCGTCCCTTGAGGTCGATAAATATTTTCTTATTGGTGTGGAAGGTATCAAGTGCGTCCCGCATCGCGAGAAGGGTGAGGGAGGTGTGGGACTGCAGTGAGGCAAAGTATGCAAAGTCCATCAGGCCACGTACTGCCGTCACCATCTGCGGATGGGCACCTGCCGCCACGAGCCCGAGAAAAACTTTCTCCATCTCCTTGTGTTCCGAACCCGTCCACTGCGAAACAGATGAAATGCCATGCTTAAAGTGCCGCACACCATGATGGTCTGGCATTGCACGGAAGCGCTTGTCGGTCTCAAGCTTGCCGATGATTTCAGTGCACCAACTCACGAGGTGGTCCTTAAAAACACCTTTGTGCAGCTGGTGGAGCAAGTCCGGAGTGAACGACTGGAAGATGTCGGCGTGGGGTAGTTTCGCCCAGAAAGGAGGGTATACGGCACGCACTCCATGTGCTTCGAAGTCGGGATCCTTCTCGCCTGCCTGCTGCCGTTGCATGAGGTATAAAGTTTCTTGCACATCTCGCGGTGGATGCTCTACATGATTTCCGCGTTCATCGCGCCCCACAGTACAAATCGGGCAGCGATTTTCCTTGCAGCATGCAACTAGGCACTGCTCGGGATAATCTGCAACGTAGGCGGCAAAGATTGGGTAAACTTTGCGAATCATGCTGTCGGCGCAGACCATCTGACGACCAACCATTCCAGCCTCAATCACAGAGTGCATGATGACTGCCATGCATTGGTGGAAAAGGCGGTACTTGGCCAGGGAGCGTGTATTCTTGTCGAAGCATTCAAACTTTGGAATAGGTAGGTATCCGATTAACACAGTTGCATGCGATGAGACTTGACGACGAGTTTCTTTTCCAATGTTTCCAATTGTCAGGTAGACTGGCCAAGCCGAGTTGTCGCCGCGAAAGTTCGAGAGCATAGTCTTGTCAGATGAAAGAATGAGCGGTGCAATGGTTGCGCCAGGAGGAAGTCGCTTCTGATCGTCAAAACGTGGTTAAGTGTTTACTCCTGCCGAATTGATGCAGAATCTCACTTGTAGTTCCCACCACCAACTCGCCGTCCACATCTCATTCACAACCTCGTTACTCTCAGTCTGGTCGGCAAATAGCTTTTCGGGTGCGTATCTCATTGCGTCACGAAAGAGCGGATTCCCCATCAACTCCTCCACACATTCTACAGGATCTCGCCACCACAACTCGTTCTGCTCACGGCGCATCGTAGTTCCGCTAGGGTCCTTCTCGAGGTCCGGTAAGTCACCCTTCGTGTCGAGATTCTTGCAATGCCATTTAACACCGCCCGGAAGACTGTCGATCTTATCGAAAAACTCTGCTTTCCCACTGTACGATGGACTGGCACCGTTGCTAATCTATCTGGAAGTAAGTAATCGATTTTGTTCTCGTGGCTCGAATAAACATACAATGGACAATTTCAGGAATTCATCCGTGGCCGTGTGTCCCACATGTTTGATGAGCCATTTCGCGAGTTGCCACTCGTCGTCATCCCGAAACGGTCCAAGTACCGTCCCACCAGTCAAAATTTCCTCATCCCGGATGATCTCGAAGGCAGTCTTGCCTCTTCCATATGTCGCCCCAGCTCCGACTATATCGCTAGGTTTTCTGTACCACTGTGGCCGAACACCGGGGCGCGCAATGGGTGGTTCCGTCGGAATCGACGCATCCTGATCTGGTTCTACATGCTCAGGGTCTGAGGTGGAAGGTTCTTGGTAGGTCTCGACAGGGATATCATCTAGCATTGCGGCGAGATCGCTGGCAGTTGGCAACTCGCGGCGCCGCAGACTCCAAGAACTGGGTGCACTTGTCGCACCGATCACCATATGGCGTCGCCGAGCGTTGGCGCGACTAGCCTCCAGTCTTGGGCGACATCCCTCGTCCTGCAGCTGGTGACGCCTGACCACACCGGCATTTGCAAAGTGACTCTGGCAGTACGCGCAGATGGCCATGGCGGGATCAAGAGGAATATTAAAATTTCAAATGTGCTACGGCGGCACCGAAACATGTGGCCTTATCCGTGTTTCAAGGTTTGTTGATGCCTTTTTTTTCAAAGTCCGCAGCCTCTTCGTTCTCACTCCCATGTCCTCTGGCAGCAGCATCACATTTCCTCAGAACCCGAATCGTCCTGTCCTCGTTGGTCGTGGCAATCGCACTCCAGTCCCGACCGCCGGAATGATAAACCACAGTGAGTTCTGCCTGAAACTCGCCTCACCCTCTTCCTAATCTGCCTGGACGATAGACGCTCAGGTGGACAAGAACAAAAAAAAACGAGAAAGAGCCAATGACACCCGCGAGAAGAACAAGCAATCCCAGTCCACCGTACACCCGTCCCCTGCTCCTCTCGCGTCGCCACAACTTGCTCAGCAACTGGTCCCCAATACCCCAGCAGTCGCTTCACAGCAAGCATCTCGCCATTACAGCCAGACTCCCAGCAGCGCCCGCCGGCCACTCATCAATCTGAATCAGCAGCAGTCATCGCCGCTCCTGCACCACCCAACGTCGTCTCCATTCTCTGCGATGTCGATGCGTCCTCCAGCCCAGCCAGCCTTGCCAGTGCCTCAAAACTACCGGCCTGATTATCCTGACTATTCGGGGTCTGGGGCTGTACCTCAGACTCAGCAGACTCAGTCCGTCGACGCTGCTCAATTCGCGGCGCTGTTGTCTCGCATGAGCGAGGAACAAGTTCAGCACTTAGCTGCTGGATATTCAAATTCTTGTACGTCTCATATTCTGACTTAACACAATGTAAAGCTGACTACCTTCTGTTAGTCTCTGTATCACCAGGCAGTGCTGAGGGTGGCGAATACAATGCTGACTACAATGGCAGCTCTGTCGGACTCGATAGTTTCCACGACGCCCAAGAGTTTTCTCAAAATCCCAATGGAGATATTTCAGGTTCGTCGAATCAGTACATTCTTCCTTTCCTTGACGGTGACTTGTTCCCAGGCAGTGACGCAGACAACGACAAGCCATGGAACGAAGCACTGGACGACCACCCGGCTGAGGAGGATGACCTCCACGCAAACGCTCAGAGCTCGCTCGAGGTAAGCGATACTTTCGAGTCGCCACTGCCAAAAACGTTCACATAACGGTGCTCTAGGTTACAATGCATGACGTGAATGTGCAGCGCAAGCAGCACGCTCGCCGGCATAAGCGTAAGGCTGTGGACGTTGTAAGTGACTGCTTGCATGTGCTCATACCACTCTGATAACATTTTATAGAGTGATGTCGAGTCGGACACATCAGAGGCGGTTGCAGCCCACCGTCGTGCACGTCGCGCGCACGGCACTGCCCCGAAGCGTCCTGCCACAAAGCACCAGCGTAAGAAGCGTCCGAACCGCAGGCAAAAATCACGCAGCATCAAGGACCTATCCCCGCATCGCCAACGCCTTGTCGCCGCAGCATTTCCTTTCCTCCAGCAGCTCATTGCTACCTATATCCCTTGGCCCACCGCCAGTTCGTCTAACGATCCCGAGGACCAATTCGACGACGAGTTTTTGGAGATCCTCAACGAGGCATGGGCGCAGGCTATAGCTTCCCTCGGCCTGGATCCTAGTGATGTCGAGGATCGCACTGACGAGGAGGATCAGCTGGTACGTCGTCGTTTGGATCCCCTGCCGAAAAGTAGTCACACCCATCAACACAGATAATTGCTCGGATTTCGCAGCTTCGCTCCGCCGTCGTTACTGCAGCTGACGCCTTGGTGCCCGCTGCGTATGGGTTTACTGATCCCCATGATGCAGATGATGCTACACCAGAGACGGTTGCAGCAGGACGTGAGACCAATCGGGTGCTCGTCGACAACCTGCACGGCGCCTGGATGTATTCGGTAAGCATGATCTCATGTCAGCCAAGCCTTACTGATGGCCGTACTAGAATCCTAAGGATATTACAGACCTGTCGACCGCCTGTCGCCACGCCGTCTTCCAGAAGGTCCTCAACGCTGCATTCTTCCGCAAAACGGGCCTCAACAAACGGGCCCATTACTTCAAGAGTATGGATGTCTTACCGACGGAGACCATGGCACTCATCATGGCTGCGGTAATATCATTGTTTTTCTTGCATATCTTTATCTGACCAAGCATCTGATTAGGTGGCCTGCAGCATCGACCGCTGGAAGACCGGTGAATATGTAGTCAAATCTGCCCCATTCGACGCCGAGGTGTACAGAGATGTCCACCTGCAATCCCGCACCTTCCTGGAGCACTGGATCAGTGAATACGAGAGCGACGTGTACCCGGTCAACATTGCTGCAGTACACCTGAGGGAGATGCTCACAAAGGCCCGGTACGTCGTTGTCTCAATGTGAATGCTTTCTCCGCTGATGGGCACCCGCTTCATAGACTGGCAGCCTCTGTCACGGAGGAGGAGCCCCAGGCCAAAGCCAGGTTCCCCATGCATGTTTTCTCCAATGTTAGCCGCCAGTAATAGTACAACTGTTACCATGATTGCCCGAATATATCATTTCTGCATAAGTCTGAGCTGCATCCCGATTAAGCAATTTAAATGCCGGAAAGCCGATGTGCGTGTAGATGAGCACAGTTTCCATAGAGCCCTGCATCTATGGTAGGAGCACGGTGGCTATGTAGCTCTATGTGCCTCTATGACCCTACATCGCTATGATCCTACGCTCCTATTGCCCTCTATTATAGAGGGGGCATGCCTTTGACCCCACTGCTCTATGAGCCTCTATGTGGCCCTATATGGGCATGTGTTTTTTCCAGATGCTGATGCCATCAGTTGCACTTAACGTTGGCAGAGAAAACTTACACGATACAGTGCTTACCCAAATCCTTTGCCTCCAGATATTTTTTGACTTCTGATGACCTTGATATTCAAGAGTTCTACTTGAATATTTTCAGCATTTGGGGTATTCCGGGGAGCTCAAAAACAGGATGCCGGTTAAGTGCCATCAGTGGCTGTGGTTAAGTGCGTTAAGTGCACCCAGCTGATCGATCGGTAAACCCATGACGGTTTTCCGACCAATCAGCTGGGTCCCCAGAAGGGGAAAACGATGAAAAAGAATTGAAAAAAGGGAAGATTAGTGAAGATTCAGTGGAACTCAGTAAAATTGTAGTAACCTTGTCTTCGGAGCTCAGAAATGTTCAAGAATGGATACTATTTCTGCTGCAAGACTGGGAAGGCTTCGAAATGATGCTGTAGAAGATTCATTGTATTGATTCAATGACTGCCAAAATTGAAGAATTGTTTACATTCCGTGCATTATTATTTTATCATTTCCATGCGGCAGGAACATTCCGAACCCGATGAAGACAGGAAACAGATGTTGGCTCCCATATCAAGTATGGGATTATATTATCTGGAAATTGTGTCTGAAACCTTGGAGGGAAATTGGAGGGAAATCACGGTGTTAAGGTTCATGCGCTTCTTAATACCTGCAGGGAGATTTCCTGATATGCTGCTGGTTCACAACCTTGCAGAGGAAATAAAATCAAGTATACCAAGTTGGATTGCTGGGTTTTCCAAAAGGAGAGAAAAGACCTCTGTTGGATATTCTACAGCTTCTTCAGTGCAGATTCACATGTGTAACAGAGTTAAAGCACCCAGTGAGCTGTGAGGAGGGGGAAAGCAATGGGCAGCTGAAGCCCAATGGAGTTGCAATTTTCTCTGACATTTTTTTTCAGGGGAATAGGAAGCCGGAAATAAAGCTCTGTGAACCTGTTTCAAATGATGAGCAACGTTCTTCGGGCATACTGGCAGCTGCTATCGGAACAGCTGCACTTCCCAGCTTGGTTCATTTTTTGCAATGCAGAAAGCAGAAACTTATCAGGCTTGTAGATGTGAAAAGAACGTGAATTTACGCGTTTTTAACTGTGTTCCGAGGTGTCAGATATAGTCCAAGTCCTCCAACCAAGTGCAGTGGCAATTGAAGCAGCTAGAGGTGAGCCGTCGAGAAAGCGACGAGAAAGTGCACTTAACTAACGTAAGTCTGATGCCATCAGTTGCACTTAACGTTGGCAGAGAAAACTTACACGATACAGTGCTTACCCAAATCCTTTGCCTCCAGATATTTTTTGACTTCTGATGACCTTGATATTCAAGAGTTCTACTTGAATATTTTCAGCATTTGGGGTATTCCGGGGAGCTCAAAAACAGGATGCCGGTTAAGTGCCATCAGTGGCTGTGGTTAAGTGCGTTAAGTGCACCCAGCTGATCGATCGGTAAACCCATGACAACTCGCAAACTCACGATGATGTACAAATAAGTACACTTCGAGAATATTTATTAAATGTCGATCCTCTACAGTAGGAACATGAAAGGAAGGGAACAGAAACACAGGAATCGCGCTGGGACCATAGTGAGTCGGCAATGCTATTTTAAAGGATCTAAAAAGTAGTCATCTTTGTACCAATACGAGACCAGGCGCAACGCGTCGCATCTCTTATGCAACCCTAGCCCTCTCTGAAGAGATATTGCCGGTAACGTCGTCTGGCGATTTCGACACCCTCCAACTCCTGGCCACAGAACGGTCGTCCCTCCATCGCGACTCTGTCCGCAACATCATTGTCAAGGGCATGCGGCGGTCTGACCTCAAAACCATTCTCACTGCCTTTGTTGGTGTTGCCTGTACTTTCTCGGTCTTTTCGAAGGAGACTGTTTGACTGGCGGGTTCAGGATTCTGATATGGTCGATGGTCGCATTGCACACGTCCTATGCTGCCTTGGCGCCTTCAATCCGTTCTCATTCAAGGAGAAACCCAGGTCAGGCGAGAAGCGAGACTCACCCTTTTGGCGGATATTCCAGTGAGAGAGAGTGAATCTCACTTACGCAAGAGCTCCCAGAAGTTTTCCCACACAAGCCCGGGGAAAGACCAGTTTTCCGGCGGCATCGTAGACGGGTAGATGATTGACTCGATGAGTGGCCTTCATTTTAGTGATGGCTTTTCTGGCTTCTTCAGAGTCCACGGGCCATTGGTCGATGGTTAGTTTGGCAGGAGGTTCATCTGCAGGGGACGTCAGTCTCGTATGAAATATGTTTTACTAGATTGTAATTCACCGTCGGCTTCGCTTTCCAAGATTTTCTATGGAAGCATTGACATGAGCAAATGATTTGTTACATTTCAACCACGTATTCACCTCGAACAGTCGGGGAGTAAAGCACAACTTCGTACCGCTTTCAGGAATCCCCGGACGTTTAACAAAAAACCCATGTTGAAGGTGGGCGTCTGACGTCTTGCATAGCCCAGGACCTTCTCCAGTTTCATGCAGGAGTGTTGAAAGTCTCTGGCTAGCTGAGGGTCCGAGGGAGCTTGGCCAGTGAAGGTGAGTTTCACATCGGCAAATTTCGGTGGTGTAGATTCTTGGCCGCTCCAATTGCCACAAGGTTTTACGTAGCAGTCTTCATACGCAATGAAGACGATGATGGAGAATACAAAGGGATAAGGAGGATCCGATTCTGGCTGACTGGGGTCTTGAAGACACTCTTCCTCAGCTTTCAAGGACCTTTCCACCACTTCAATTGAGACCACTTGACATCACCAAAATTGTCCATTCGATGCAATCTGTTAAGACTCTGTCTTAACTACTGGAGGGAACGACAGCGAACCAGCACAATATAATGTATTGGTCGTCGTATGTAGTAGTTAAAACAAAGTATAGGTCCCCGAATAGCTACAAACACCAACAGCTATATAAAGTCACATGACCGAGGCCTAGCCAAACATTGGCAACTACTGATTATCTAAGTAAATGAATAACTGGGAACTAGGGTCTTGCCAGATGCCTAACACTCTCCCGCTCAGACGCTAGGCGTCAACAAATAAATATTGGGGCGCTCTGGCCACAAAAAACTGCATTCAAGAATTATACTTGACTATAAATAAGAACAACTGAGCACGCCGTTCACAAGAATTGTAAGAGCGACGTATCGTGTCGCTAACCGTCACGTAGAATAACCACCACAAAGACATTGCTCTGAATGCCTCCCCATCGTTACTGTGGATCGTCGCGCGACAGCGGTAGATCACTGACACCAACCCCCGTAAGGAGCGTTTGCGTATGACATCGGGCTGACCGTGGGTCCGTTGACTTGACTAAACAATTCGGCGGCTGAAACGGTGGCAGGTGTCGCAGGGGCGTGAATAGAGTCGGCAATTGAACGTCCCGTTCCTCGACCACGTGGAAAACCTCGATATCCTCCACCATAGAAAGGTTGAAACCGCCCACGAGGGTTACCACGAATATAACCCCGATATGGGCCGGCGTATCCATGCTGATTCGGTCCGGTCATGGCGTAGTTGTTATGATGAAGATTGTGGCCGGATTGGTAGGAAATTGTGGGCACACTCGGGTACTCGTGCACGATAGCCGATGGAGACGAATTGGACGATGATGGAGTAGACGATGTGAAGAGAGAAGACCCCGACGAGATCACCTGTCGTTGCTCGGCGATGGCATTGCGGTGCGCTTTATAGTTTTTCTTCTCATTCTTGATCGCGTCACGCTGCTGCGCGAGAGGGCTGTAGGGGCTATAGTTGTGTACCACGCTGACAGCATTGGTGATCAATCCGCGGCCGGCGGCGAGCTCCTTGGTGATGAATGAATCGGCAGGCCGTCGCATAAACCGCAAGTCTAAGTGCCTCCAGTCATGGAACTCCGTCATTGCCGCCTGTTCGTGTCGATTGGACCAGGGCACACTCGGATGTCTCGGGAAAAGTTCGTTGCTACTGCCAAACACTGAGTCCGGCGTATTCAACTGTTGTCCCAGCGAAAATACAGTCACCGCTTCGGAGGATGACCATTCTGCCCCATCTATATCGGGTGTATCTATGATCTCTTGCAGATATGCTCGAGCGAACATGCATGCATCGTCCGCGTGCTCGATCGTTACTCCTGAATCGGCCATACGATGAACGACCGTGTCCATGGTCACTGATTCGGCCAATGTATCCGGGTCGTATTGGACTGGCTTGTGCTCATCCGCAGGCATGATACCCAACTCGTTGAGTTTTAGCACGTATGATCCCGGCTGTGACAGGATCTGTATCAAAATTTTGTCAATCTTCATGCGAGTGACTTTGGAAGATCGCACGGGCAACGCCCCGCGCTTAATGCTTAGTGCCTCAAACAGCACAATACCTCTAAGTTGACGCATATTCAGCGTCCAGGCTGAATCCACGAACCGACATCCGACAGAGTCCTGCTCGCAAAACTGCATGTTCCGACCTAACTCCTCCGGTTTGTATCCGGGGGTATCTCGTTTCGTCGCGTTGTAAAACTCCAGCACCGTGCGCCAGGGGCCCTGTCCAAGTGCCGTACGCGTCTCTGCCATCCAATCATAATGGACGTAGTTGTCCACGGTGTATTGCTGTACTGCCGTCCGTTGTGCGGGTGGCCTGTGAAATCCGTACAGATAGTCGATGAATAAGTACGCGCCATAAACGTAGACGCGCTTCTCGGTGTATATGCGGAACATCTCCTTCCATGTGGGAATGTCTAACACATGTCCTCTTGCATCCACCTTGTACGGGAATGCTTGTGGCGGGGGAGCTTCCCACCGCACTTTCTCCAATATTGGCTGCGCGGGTAACCCGCGAGCCCCCGACGGTGTTGGCGCTGGCTGCGCTGCACTCGACTGCTGTTGCTCCACTTGTGCATCGCGCATATCGACATCATCTGGTGCCGACGCTTGTGAGCTCGACGTGGTGATTGATTCATCTGTTATCATTGCATCGTCTGCAACGCTTCGCGTCAACTTGCGTGGCCGCTCATAGGTCGCCAATTCCATCTCCAACTCGGCAATCCTTTGCTTCATATCGTCCCGTTCATCCTGGTATCGCCGGGCTTCATTACCCAGCTTTTGTATACGGATTTCAAGGCTGGCGAACCGGTCTTTCAGCACGGCATACGCCTCGCATTCTTCCCGTAGTTGTTTGGACAACTCCTTTACATCGCCCTCGGCCTTCTGGGCTAGCTTTTCCTCCACCTTCACTTGGATCCTCAATTCGAGAGTCTCGCCCTTGAGCTCGCGTATCTCGTCTTTGAGATCCCGTATGTCATCTTCGCGGTCATCTAGTTCCTCGGATAGCGATCGCACGTGCCCTCCCCCATGCACAGACGCAGGGCTACCAGGCTGTGTAACACTTCTGCCACGGCTAACTGACCGCGACCCATGTCCTATGCCATCGCCGGTATCCGCTTTAGGAACACCCATTTCGACATCCTTTGGCTCACCGTTTCCAATTGCATCAAAATCGACGTCTTCTGGAGGAACAAGTAACTCGGATTTTGGAGAAGCAGCGTCGTCTGGTGCCGCCGTATTAAAGACACCAGTATCAGCATCTACCGACATGGAAGTAAAAAGCAAACGAAAATTGTTATCTAATCCTCAAGTCCCACAGTCTCGTGGTCCTAGCAACTCCATCACTGATCTACCACTCCCGTGATTCCTCCGCGGAACCATTATCTGCCTCCGATTACGCTCCCTTCCGCGGCAATTTCTGCCACTTTGTTACTCCGTGAAGCTGGTAATAGTCGTCCAACACAGCCAACAGCTTGACTGCCCCGAACTTCTCCCATGTAGTGTCCCCTTGATTCCATTTTACATAGAATTCTATTGATTTATTATCCCAACGATGAGCAAGGATTGAATCAACGAGCCACTCGTCTTTCACAGGTGTTCCAAAGTCGTACTCCTCTGACACTTCTCGGTTAGGGAACAACACGTCACAGCTTGCAACGTGCGGCCTCAATAGGCTAACATGGAATCGATTATGTACCCTCCGCGACGCCAACACCTCGGGCAACTCAAGTTCATAGTCGGAGCAGTGTGGCAACGCCCTCTGCACCCTGTACGGCCCGACAAACTTAGGCAACAATTTGCCCGCCCGTCCTTTGGGCATCGACAAGTTCTTTGTCGATAAATACACCAACGATCCCGCCTCAATAACAGGATCTTCGCGGCGATGCTTGTTCGCCTGAATTGTCGAGAATACTCGGGCTTCAATTAATGCATAATGTGCCTCCGATATGTTACGGATAGCCTGCAGCCCAAACTCTCTAACTCCCTTTGGCGTCAGATTTGTAGGTTTTATTTCCCGTATCATGGTGGGCATATACCCTCTGGCTACTTTGAACGGCGCGAACCCTGTGGCTGCACTGATACTCGAGTTCAATGCAAACTCCACGAGCGGTAACTTCTCCTCCCAGTCCTTTTGATTCGCGCTGACTAGCGACCATAGCATTTGCCCAATCGATCGATTCACTCTTTCAGTGGCACCATCTGTTTGCGGGTGAAATGCTGTGGACATCAACAGTTTAATTCCCAGCAACCGATGGACCTCACGCCACCATATTGAGGTGAATTTCGAATCTCGGTCGGACACGATGCTCTTCGGTAATCCGTGCAGCCGAACAATTTCGCGCACAAACAACACCGACAACTGTGTCGCCTTGGTAGTTGTGTTCACCGGTATAAGATGAACTTCAGAGGTGAGCCGGCATATCACCACCCACAGATAATCATATCCTTTAGATTTTGGAAAGGGTCCAATGAAATCCATCGCAATCGACTCCCATGGTCGACTCGGAATAGGCATGGAATGCAACAATCCAGCTGGTCTCTGAGTACTCGCTTTATTCTCCAGACAGCGTTTACAGCTGTCGCAGTACGCATGTACCTGCTTCGACACCCCAGGCCACCAATACCACCGCCTAAGATAATCTCCGGTCCGTTGTGGCCCAAAATGCGCGAGGCTTTTATGCGCCTGCTCGATTAACGCCCCACGCAATGTTTGCTCCCCCAGCATCACTTCTGGCACGCATAGCACCAATTCCCGTCCTCGGTTATGCGTAAACAGCATCCGATACTCAAACAATGCGAATTGCTTCGGGTCGGCCATCACTTTCCCAAAGAACAGGTCCGTCTTATACCCCAACTTCACCGCTTCAACAACATCATCCTCCAACTGCGGAGGCGGACCGACTATATCCTCGCGCGCCCTCGAATGGAACACGTCAGGGTCGTCCTCCCGGGTTCCCTCCCGCTCAAGAGCGACTCCGGACTCTGGTTCTGCGGCTGCGTCCAATGCTGCCACTTCATTATCTCGCGTCTCCACATTCTGATTTAACCGCGCACTTTGGCGCGGCTCCACTACCACAGGTTGATCCTTCTCGGCTTCAACCGCCGCGGCCATTAACCGCGGATTCTCAGATAGCTCTTGAGCGCGGTCCCACGGTATGTCGTCCAATTCTGGATCGAGGTGTATATCCGCATTGACATAATCCTGCGCCGGATGAGTTTCATCCCACTCATCATTCTCATAGTAGCGTGACAGACAATCAGCCACTTTATTCATCTCGCCCTTAATATAGCGAATATCGAAGTCAAAACGTGATAGATATTCCATCCACCTCACTTGTCGCCCATTCAAGTTTCTCTGCGTCTTGAAAAATTCCAGCGCCTTATGGTCGGTCACCACATGTATGCGATATCCGTGTAGCTTATCCTCCCACTTCAGGAGTGCTTCTAATATGGCGAGCGTCTCATGCTCCCAGACTTGGTAATTATGTTGCGCCGATGTAAACTTTTTCGACATAAATCCTGCCGGTCTACACGTCTGCCAGGTGGGTCCTTGTCCATACATCGCTCCAACTCCCGAAACTGAGCCGTCACAGATCACCCATATGGGTTCGTCAATTCTCGGGTCAATCGGCCGTAACACCGCGGTGCAACAACAGAGAACCTTTATGTTCTCGAAACACGCCTGATGAATCGGTCGCCAAACGAACACATTCCCATTCCGGGTCATACCTGCCAACGGCGCCGTGTACGCCGTCACGTCCGGTAAAAACTGTGCTAAGTATTGTACTAGCCCGAGAAACCGCTGAATATCATGATAATTGCGTGGTGTCCGCCATTCTCGAATCCTTTTCATTTTATCTGCGTCCGCATGTAATCCGCGATCATCAATAAGATGCCCTAAGCAGTCCATGCTTGGGGAGTACAAATCACATTTTTCCTTCTTCAGGTAGAAATCATTCTTTCACAATGTCTCGAATACTTTCCCAAGATGCAATTTGTGCTCCTCAATCGTATCCGAATATATAAAAATGTCGTCTAAATATACATGAACGAATCGACCGATGAACGACTGGAACACCATCGTCATGATGCGCTGAAATGTCGCCAGCGCGTTACAATCCCCGATCTGCATTGTATGGCTAACAAATGTGCCATATACTGTGGTGAACACAGTTTTCCATACGTCCTCAGCGACAATGCGTATCTGTTCATATGTGTCTGACATGTCGATCTTTGATCTGAACCGTGCTCTTGCACAATCCATCCTTATCTGGTCCTGGTCCGGGAACGGGGTTACGTCCTTCTTAGTATTCTTGTTACGCTTGCGGCAGTCGATAGCCGTTCGCAACAGCCCGGTTTTCTTTGGTATACAGAGCATAGGTGCGGCTTGATCGGTCTGCACCGCCCTCCACCATCCGGCCCGAACGTATTGGTTGATTTTTTCTATCAACTGCTCTTTCATCGCGTCTGGACACCGTGGTAAGTGATAATTGTACACTTTCGTTTCGTCTATCAATGGTATGCGGTGGTTAACTGCCCTCATAGGCGGCATCTTCTCCGGCACTCCCGACATAATATCTTTACTTATTTCCATCCATCGGTCTCTGAGCCTCGGGATATCCGCGTCCATGAGCTTAACCTTTACGGACTTGATTTCTGCCGCATGCAACTCGGTAGCTTCCCTAAATATGGCCGCTAGTCTTTCCCGCACGTCTACTGGTAAGGACACATTGACCGTATGCTTGGCCATCTCGACTCGAGGTACGTTTTTTACCTCCCGTAAACAATTCACGATTACCGGGTGTCGCCCTGGAAATCTCACTCTGGAAAATTCCTGTAGTATCTCCTCATGGATATCTCCATCCTGATCCTTAATCTCCCCCAGCTCCTGGAGAACGGGTGGCTTTTCTGGCGGAGGTGGTGCGCCAGCTATATAATTGACTCTCTCATCCTCCTCATCCTCATCTTCCACCGTGACACTTCCATTCCGCGTAGCTCGGACACTACTGACCGCTCTTTCGGGCATCGGTCGTATTGGCGCGGGCGCATCCTTACCCGCGGGAAATAGTCACTCGTCAATCCGTCTCGCAGCGTTTCGCCGTTCAACCTCGGAGGTTTCCTCATGCTCAGTCAATGTAGGCGTAGGTACTCCCTTTATCCGAATAACATTGTACTCGAAATCCAATGCGATACCATGCTTTCGCATGTACTTGGTGCCGACGATTGCGTCAAACTTGTCCAGATTGACTATATCCAAATATTCTTTGGATTTGAGATGTGCATATTCGACCATTGTGTTGGTGCCATGGTTTATTTTCGAGCGGCTACCTGCCGTTCCCAGCTGCAACGTTATGGCAGATTGTATGGGAAACACGGTGATTCCTGCTACTCGAGTGAAATCAGGACTAATGGCTTCCGTGGTACACCCCGAATCGAAAAGTGTGAACGCCGCTCGCCCATGAATATTCACATACGCTGTTAAGCAGAAATTGTCTGCCTTTGTCCGCGGCGGTCTGACCTGCACCTCCTTTGACCGTTTCAGATGCACACTCCGTTTACCCACGGTCTTTTGCGACAGCGACGCTCTATCCCCCGTAGCGAACAGGAACTCCTCGACTTCCCGGGTATCTCCTTGCCTCACTATATGCTGCGCCATCTCCTTGGCCAGCTGATCTAGCTGTCGTTCTGACACTGGCTCTTCACCAAACTTGTCCTCGGAATACTGATTGCATAACCTGAACAGTCCCGCGTCAGGCTCCTCCGCGCCAAACTTGAACGATCTTGGCAATTCATCACTCTCGCACCGCGAGTCAGACATTGCTCTTGCCACCAGTTTCCTTACTGACTCGTCTAGTTTTGTTTGCCGTGTCGACATCTCGTCCTCTTCATTCTCCGATTCTTCATCTGATGAGTCTGCATACATACTAGGCGGCCTTTCTTCGTCCTCTCTCTCTGCAATATGAGCTATGCGCTCATCCCCCTCGTTCTCCGAATATTCACTCAACTCGGCCCATGTGTATCCACCTTCCGATGTGTACCCATCATCTTCAACTTCTTGCGTTTGCCGCAATTGTTCTGATGTTCCTCCTTTCTCCGGAGAATTCTCGTTGTCATTCACAATTGGTTGGGCCGCGAACATTGCGACCCCCTGCTTGTTCTGCGGACACTGATCCCGATAATGGTTTCCTCCACATGTAAAACACTTCAATCCTTTTGGCGCCGATTTTTCACCTGGTTTCGGCCAAACGGGAACCTCTTGTCTCGGGGACGCTTGCCCTTGTGCACCCCCTCCCCCCTTGTACCCACCTTTGGGTACAAATGGTTTTCGGTTGAACACCGGGTTGGCATTCCGGTCGTTGCGTTTCACCATGTGAAACACTCGCCGTTTCAGCTCCTCCCGATTTACCCGTGCCGAATTCATCTGTGGCGCCTCCGCGTTGGGCGGTGGCTCATCCTCCTCTGTTTCCGCCATCTCTCGATGGTGTTCCTCTTTCGATCGCGACGGTGGCGTGTAGCCGGCACCTGCCCTCCTTGAGTCCCCGCCATTGGCTCTTCCGCTAGTATATCTCTTCAATACGGCCTCCTGCCATTCATAATTTACAGCCATTTGAAGTATCACTCGAATGCCTGTATATTCGGCTGTAACATCTCGCGCTATTAGCCATCTGACCATCTTTTCGGGCAGTCGCGTCATGAACTGGTTCTTGAATGTAAACGAGTCCGGTCTCTGGATCATGCGATTCGTCGCGGCCATTAGCTCGTTATAGAACCCGGTAACCCCAATATCTGGCGAATATTTGGTGTGCCAGAATTTCTCGGTTGCATGTTGTACCGCTGCCGTATCCACAAACCGATCAAACATCTCCAGCAGCATTTCAAGGTAGACTCGTAACCAGTCTGCCTACGGTTTTTCAAAGTGGCGGGCAAGCACTTTGCCGTAGGCAGACTGGTACTTTTCGGATCGATCGATTGGCCTGGGCACGGAGTTTGAAATTCTCACTGGGGCGATCAAAGTTATCCGGTGATCTCGGACCGTGACTTAGTTTTCCTTGTAAACCGCCATTAACGCTGTGGTCCCGTCCTCACTCTATGGAAAGTCTGAGGAGACAGAAAGCTAGATATATACATTCGCTGTAATCTACACGTTTGGATCTAAGCAAATGGACCTCTTTTGAGCCCGGAGCAATGAGAGGAAATAAATTCAAACTCCGTGCCCAGGCCAATTGATCGATCCGAAAAGTACCAGTCTGCCTACGGCAAAGTGCTTGCCCGCCACTTTGAAAAATCGTAGGCAGACTGGTTACGAGTCTAATTTCAAGGTGCGTCCATTTGCGTTTAGGCCGCAGCATACCATTAACCTCAGTCTCATACCACTGTTTAGCAGCACCGGTAAGTTGGAAACTATGAACCAGCATTCGCCGTTCTTCAGGTTCTGGTCCCGCCATTCCCGTTATATTCATCCATCGGCACACCCCCGAAACGTGCGACTCGAACGCCGCTAAGTCAGCAGTGCCGGCATATTTCTCTGGCGCGGGGATTCGAAGCATACGAAACTCGTCGAATAATGACGACGATGAACATGGGTTGGCTAACATCTCTTCATAATACTTAATTATTGGTGCGTGCAGCGATGCCACCCACTTCTGCTGCTGTCTAATCGCATTACCCGCTAACCCAGGTAATCCTGGCTCCACCAGATGTAGCCGTTCCGCCTTCCACGCCGCTGGATGATGATTGCGACGTGAGTTACGCGCCATCCGCTTCTTACGGCTCCGCTCCGACTCGCTGGGATTCCTGCGAGGCGTAAATCCTTTGCTGTTTTTCGGAGGCGTATCGTCCCCCGATGTAGACTCGTTACCGGATGGTCCTCCTCCAGCACCTGCCGCGGCGCCCCCTGCGTGGGCCTTCTGCCTATCCCGTCCGGCATTTTGACCAGTCGCTTGCTTCGATGGTCCAGCGCTCGGGCCTTTCCCCTTTTTTGGCTGCGAAGCACTAGCTGACTGTTTAATAGGTACCTTCGTTGTGCCCGCTGAGTGCACACGATCTTGTATGATCCCATGTCCACCCGTTGTTTCAGCGTTATGTGTGACCTCTTGCACCACTGTCTGTGGGTCCTGATCCCAAACGCTGTCCGTATCATCCCGCTCATTTGGGATGAATATGCTATCATCGCTGCTACGTTCCGCATACGATTCGCGCACACGGCGATTCTCCGCCTGTGCCTTTTGAACTGCCCGCGCTTTGTGCACATGTTCTGGGTCATCGACATCGTCAACTTCCTCAATGGTCACCGCTCGGCTGGAACGACTATTACCGGTGTGTTCTGGAACCTCTTTGCCCTTGCTTGTTGGCACCACACTACTCTCCGTTTCAGTAGACGAATCACTCGGTGACGACTCATCGGGCTGTCCTGCACCACCTGCTACCCCCGGCTTCGACACCGCTGATGCATGGGGTACCGTTGGCGCAGTCCCCGGCCGTGAATAGTAACCGTCGTTGGGGCTACTGTTCGAAACTTTCATCGGTCTCCCCATCAGGGTTTCCTTCTTCTTGGAAATCGATGATTCTGCGAACGGTGTGCCCAGCTCCTGCGACTCCATCCTCCGAGTTCCCCCCATAGTACCCACTGAACTTCCGCGACTAGGAGCTGATCGCAATTCAAAGGCCTGACCGTGTTCATCCCACCCAATGCCTTGGTCTTTGAGACCCGACCAGCCCTTCGCTGCAATCTCCTCTCCGCGTACACGTTGCAACACAATTCTATCGTACCACCCGTGTTTTGGGGACGCCGAATTCGCCACCGACGTTTCCGATTGTTTGCCGGCCGCCGACAACGCACTTTTAGGAGTCAAAAATTGTCTAACGTTTGATCCGCCTCTGTGCACTCCCCGTACTACCGACGACTGTGTGGTCGTTGTTGGGCGACTTTCACTTCCCTCGCTACGTGTCGGTTTACTCGACGTTTTCGAAGTCGCCGTTGGTGGCAACGGAACCTTGGCCGCACGCCCTTGAGTACTGGACGTATCTCCACTCCGACTCGATTTCTTTGATTCCAGCGCCGCGCGCTGCGACGCCGCTATCTTTTCCAACTCACGTACCTGTTTTTCTTCGCGTTCCATAGACCGACTCGGTGTTGGAGACGGTGCTGGTGGTCGTGAGGCTCGCGCAGTACTAGCATCTATACGAGCCGCTTCTTGAATATATTCTGCTTTCTGCTCTTCCGCAAGCATTTTTTCATACACCTCTTGGGCCATTTGCCCATCTTCGGCGACTCTCAAATCAGTGAGGCTTTTCAGTGCTCGACGCAATGCGGCATGCCGCTTATTGAATTCTTCAGTGTCCTCATGCACCGCTCTCTCGCGCCCCAGCGTTTCATACGCCGCTTTGATATTACCATCCACCCAAGTGGTGGGTGGCAGTTCTGACTGTTCCCTACTGTTGGGAATATCCTTCATACTGCGCGCCACAGCTTTTTTCAGATCATCCGACTCGATGGAATCCGCCCTTGCCCGACGACTTTTCTCCGCCCGCCGTTCAAGGCGTTGTGCCTCGGGCATTTCGCTAACCTGACTGCTCGGTTCGGGATATGGTGATGAGCTTGGCAATTCACTCCCGTGGTCGTTGATCTTATATTGTGGCGACGGCCCAACACTGGCCGGCGCGCTCTGAGTTTGCAGACGCTCATGGGTGTTTGAATATGAATATGGTGTACCTTCGACCCCAAGCGGGCCTGGCGAAGGTTGGCGTCTGCGCCCTCCCGATACCGATGGCGTTAACGGTGGTAAAGACGATGATTCTGTCTGTCCCACCACACTACTGGCAGTCTTCATACTGCCGGCATTTTCTCTCGATCTAACCGAGATAGGTGATGATTCTCGACCCACCACTGACGGGGGTTCTTCGTCCGGTGGCACTGGCTCCATAGCATAGTCACTGTGCATAGCGATATCATATACCGCCATGCTAGCTTCTCCTACCTTACGCGCCAGTTTCTTTGCCTTTTTCGTGGCATTTTTATTCTTTCTCGATCCACCACCCATCTTGAATTCGTATTTCAAGACTGTTTCAACGCTCTACAGTTTCGGAGAGGTATTGACTTCGTCTTTTTCAGACGACGTCGCTTTCACAACACAATTATTCGTGTGGTTCAAAAAACTGTTAAGACTCTGTCTTAACTACTGGAGGGAACGACAGCGAACCAGCACAATATAATGTATTGGTCGTCGTATGTAGTAGTTAAAAACAAAGTATAGGTCCCCGAATAGCTACAAACACCAACAGCTATATAAAGTCACATGACCGGGGCCTAGCCAAACATTGGCAACTACTGATTAT
This sequence comes from Mycena crocata, assembly GCA_029281795.1. Classification (NCBI taxonomy): domain Eukaryota; kingdom Fungi; phylum Basidiomycota; class Agaricomycetes; order Agaricales; family Mycenaceae; genus Mycena; species Mycena crocata. Next base: position 193,774 of record JARJCP010000057.1, read on the forward strand.
CTAAGTAAATGAATAACTGGTCTCGCCAGACGCCTAACACAATCTCAGTTTGGATACACCGAGGATCTTCGTGTATCCTCTGTCGCAGTCTGAGGATTCGATGAGTTTCTTGCGGGCGTTGGTTTTTGAGTCCGTCCAGATACGACATGGTCCGGAAGCTTGTCACTGAGCGCTGTATGTTGACTCAGAAATGATAGGATGGCTGTAACCCTAACCCTAACCCAAAGGCCGCCTTTTATTGAAGTTTTATGGTTTTCTGAGACGCGATCACGTTATCTAGGAATCAATTCAATCCGTTCCAATGGGACCAAATTGCCTCAAGCGTTGCAGAAAAACACACAATTGCGGTTGCAATGCGGAGCGAAATGGCTGGGAATTTGGAAAACTCGCCCCGAGGTACTGTAACCTGTCCGCCTCGGCGACTCGGAGCCACAACATGACTCATTGTTTTCACAAGTCATATCCCACTACGAGCGAAAAAAAAATGACATGGATTGGGCCTCTCCGAGGCGGGTGCTGAACCTTTAGGTCCAAGTTTGTTTTCCTTTCTCAATTTTTTTTGATGCACCTATGAATCCCGAGCCATGTTTCCTCGGTTCGAAAGTGGATACATTCTAATTTCGCTACAGAGCGTCAGCTTGGATAAATTCATAAAACAGGGGGCTTCAATTTATGCCACTTTAGAGCACAATTTTCTGGTGGATGATTTTCCAGGCTATTGTGCTGAGCTGTTTTCTAGAGCACACAGCGATTGCGGACTGAGAGTCAGTCAAGTTCACGAAAAAAAATTAGGCTGAGATGTTTTTTGGCCAGCAGTCGTTGCATAAGTAACTCTAGTGCAGAAGGCAGATCTATCTGGGTGAAAATCGGCAGAGAAGGGTGAAAGGCAAAGTTCTCGCCTCTTTGGGTTGTTTTCGGGCCGTTACGGCGCCAACGAGTAACATTCTCGTGACAAAGAGTGACCGCACTGGCAACTGATTCGGCAATTGATTTCCGAGCTCCAAGGCCGATGCCGTCAGCTGATCACAAAACAAATATGACAAATGAGAATGAAAACAGCGTTGGGAGGTCAACAACTCACTCACCAAGCCGAAGCACCAAGTGGTATCGGATTGAAAGCGAACAGGCCCTTGCAGAGTCAGAAACTGAGCCTACAACGATGGAAAAAAAGATAAATCAAGTATACATCGATTATGTGCGATGACCAATTCTATATGACAGAATCTTTATTTGTCCTTGTAGCAAAAGTGCCCGAAATCCATCTTCTCCTGGGTAGCCAAACCTAAAGGTTCAGCAATTACATTCAGAGTTTGGTGGCCCTTTCTTCTAACTAGTGAATGATCAACTTCCATTGAAGAAAACATTCTCAAGTCGCATGGTCCCACGCTGAACCGACTGACTCACTTCAGCTTAGTCAAACTCCAACCCGTCAAAGCGTTCATCGCCCATTCTGTACAACATCAAGCCTGGAGAATACTTGGTCACGAAGTCCGACAATGCCACTTGAGATGGCAGAGGCCGCTCGGTTTGTTCAACAGTTCCGCATATTGATTTATGTTTCTGCCAGTGGGCTTTCTGGCACGTCGTCCCACAATAGAATGTCTACATTCGATGAGTGAAACCAGATGTGGATGGCGCCGTGGCATACCATTTTACACCGAGCACAGGTTGTGACTCTCTCAATGCCACGGCCCTCTACTTTATTGCAGCCGTCTGCTTCGCATGCTCGGTACATTGCCCCAAGCGATATACCGATCTTGGCCGCCTCCTCGATCTCGGAATTTGGCCGGGAATCCACGCCGCTAGCAATGTATCTGTCTATGGAGGCATTCCATTCCTGATGTGAAGAAGTCAGTCTCGTTCGTGGTGCATGATGTCAAGTTGCAGACCTTTTGTTTTTGGCGGCACCAGTGCTTACTGCTAGTCCGACCATGAGGACTGAAACAAATTGAGCGAGCCCATGTTCCAGTCGACTGTCCAACTCACGATGGAAAGAATTTGGCGTCGAAATACGCAAAGTTGAAGGCCGGATCTGCAATGTCCCCCTCGCGGCAGGCAAGTTCCAAACATTCTGTGAAGACAGATCGAACCTCGGGGTTGAAGATAGCTTCCGAGGCCATATCCATGACCTTTTCCATGTCGCCATTTTGTCTGACCTGCTCCATGACAGCGTGGGCCTCCGGAGAGGCAAAAGGCGGCGGCGCAAGTGGAAGACTGAAAGTGCGCGAAGGTTGAATCCACTTTGTTTCTTCGTCCCATATTTCCGTCAATTCGATACTACGTGCCTTGCAACATTTGCCGTACATCTTGGTAGAGCCGCAAGAGCAAACGAACTCTTCAGGGTAGGGAAGTCGATGACTGTGGCATACCGACATGGCTTTACCGGAAAAACACGGACAAAGTCGCGGAGGACGGGTGGATTTGGTGTTCGCTTTCAAACCGATGAAGCGACGTTTAGCAGCGGCGGTAGCCAAAAAGGTCTCCACATCTGCGCAAGCAGGAGTGGGTTTGGGCTGAGCACCATGTACCAGTAAACGGGTGACAAGATCCCAGTCCTCTACGGCGCAAGCGAGGTGAAGGGAGGAAACGACTTGGCCCTGCCATTGAAGAGTCGAGTTGACATTTGCATGCTGTCCAATAAGCACGATAGCGATGTATCGAATCCTTTTCTGTGCATTTTCAATCTGGTCTCTGTACACCTGGACCGTAGGAGGTAGGCGCTGTTTTGAATGCCTTTTGAGAACGGAATGCAGATCCCATATCCTGTCTAATGCCTGTAGCAGAGGTGTCTGTCCCTTGCCATTCTCCTTTTCAATGAGTGTTCCATGCCGAATCATCTCGCAAGCGAGAGGCGGGTCGGTATCATCTACCGCCATGTGAAGGAAGCTATATTGCTCGTAAAGGTCTGGTGTTGACTCGGGTTTTCCCGGTCGTTTGACTGAAATCTGTTTCGAACTTGACGGAGCCCGCTTGTCCGCGTCTATGGTTTTGAAAAAGCCCCCTGAAAACCCCGCGATGTTGGATTCGGCATTGGTTTCGTTGTGGTTCTGATCAGCGAGTTTCAAACGGATGGTATGGAATTGTTTCGAAAAGATGTAGGATTTCTTATCTTGCATGCATGGCTCTGCGAGCAAGCTCGAAAGAAAGGTGGATGGTAGATGTGGTCGTGACTCGGATGGCATTACAGCAACCAAGAGGTTCCGACGATAACGATTAGAGGGACTGATGGTGACACGTGATGTTCACCAAATCGGGACGCTTCCCCGTTTGAACATCGAGTGGAATTCATGATTCTGCCCTATTCTGCCCTCGCACGCGTTTCTGAAGGTCTCGGAGGGCATCAGGTAGACAACTACCTGCGGTTTCCTTTCCCAGATCGAAGTTTTTCGAGGGAGGGAAAAAAGTTGTTGTAGCAATGTTGTAGAGCCATCATTTGCCCCGTTGTTTCATGCCAGAACATCACTACTCTGGAAACTGTAATGCCAGTGACTTTGATGCTCTACTCGTGTTTAACTCGGGCTTTCAAAGAGAATCAAGACCAGTGCCTCTAAAAGATGCATATGACACCTTTTCTTTTACTACCCAATGTAACAGTATTATTCTACTACATCTCCCCATTTGTTAATAACATCTGCTTTGACTTTCGCTCTCGGGACTCAGGACTCAGGAGCCTTCCCAAAGGCAAAAAACTCACAACTATTCAGAATGCCACTCGATGTTCAAACGGGGAAGCGTCCCGATTTGGTGAACATCACGTGTCACCATCAGTCCCTCTAATCGTTATCGTCGGAACCTCTTGACAGCAACAAAAACTTGGAGAAGATGGAGAGAGGCATAGCCACATGCTTGTCCTTAATATTTTCAGTCGTCTTCGGCTCTGCGGCTCCATTCATCTCAGATCCGATGCTCAGCGCGACAACAAGAAATTCAATCGCAGAGGTCCTTGGTCTCATACAGAAGACTGTGCTAAATGCTGTCGGCTCTTTTACTCATCTTCCGAATATATCTCATTCCATCCATAGGCGTCTGAACTGGAAGATGAGGCCCAGTCGCAGGTGGCACGCATAAGCTCGGAAGCGCAGGAGGCCCGAAGTGAACGCGACGAAGCCAGGCATGAACGCGACGAAGCACTCAAGGAACTTCACACTGCTGATATAGCAGCTGCAAAACACGAAAATGAGGTGCATTTCAAATATAAACACCCTTTCGCCACAAAATGACCTTTCGTGCAGATATCAAAACTCCGGGCGACAGTGAGGACCCCTTCGCAAAACAGAGTGGCATTCATTAATCTCGAATAGGTTGAAAGCCTTCAGCGGGAGGTGGTCCACTGGAAGGAACAGGCGAAGAACTGGCAAGACCATTATACACGAGTCGAGCAAGACCGTTGCGGTTTATCGACAGAACTTCTGACAGTACGTCTGCGCTGTTCTAATCTTGTTGTCATCCGTTAACCTTGATTCACAGCTATCTCGATCTGCCTTGACAGAAACCCCACCCAAACGCTCAGACGCTGCACCTATTTCCGTGTCAAAACGCGCGTCAACGTCTTCTAACCGCCCGCCCGCCTACAAATCTGCCATTCCGCCCAGTCCGACTGATTCCGATTCCCCTTTACAAAGCATAAACACGAATCGGAACCCGCGCACCCCTGCTTCCAAGCCGGCGAAGCAATCCGCATCCGGTCGAACCGAGCTCCCTCCTTACCACGCTGCCGATCCTTCCACATCTCTTTCCGGCGGAAGTCAGGGTAGTGCTCAGCAATCGCGGTCAGCGAAAGTAAGCGCGAAGCAGACCCAGACACAGTCTCAGCCCCCGCGCCAAATATTTGTGCGTCGCGTGCATGCTGTCGTTCATGTGAAGGAAGAGGAGGGAGATGATGACGAATTTGAAGATGAAGAGGAGGCCTCTGGCTCTGTGCGGCTAGTAAAGCGCCGCCACAGTGGCTTAATGATACAGGACGATGAAGACGGAAGTAGCAGTGACGATGGAATTGGGGAGGTCGGGCATAGCAGAGACGAAGAGAGTGGGGATGAACTCACGATGGTATGTACTACCCAATCGCAAGATGGGTCAGACTAATAGATGCTACCTCAGAATCTTCGCCAAGAAGTTTATGGTGGTATTCATCCCGTACTTCGCACCCCACAGGAAACAATCCGGGTTAAACGAGCTGCAAACGGGCCGCAACAGTCCGAAGCGACACCCACTAAGCGCCGCCGTGTGTCGGACACGGGACGCGCAAAAGCACCGGCAAAGAGAAAGTAATTGGAACGGCTCTTTAACTTATGTATTATCTTCGCATGTACCGTGTACCTGTTATAACCTGTATTCCACGCGTTTTGCGGGGTATTCAGCATTGCTGTCGTAGTCTAAGTAGACAATAAATGAGGAAGAGAAGAGCGGAGGCTTAGACCGCTTTGTATAGATAATATCACATTGGCATCCGGGGTACACACTACATAAGTTTACCGCCTCCATATGCTGAGGCATTGCCGTTCATACTGACCCCACCTCCAGACTTCTTCAATGCGCGGCCCGTCGCAAAGAGAACGCTGTCTAGTAGTGACGCGACAGTCAGGACCCCTCCAATGATCGCGCAGGTTCTGCGGAAGAAAGTGAGCGACGAGGCTACAACATATGGAATGAAACCCACGATGTGATAAAATGCGCAAACGATTGTCGTGTGTCAGAGTGGACAACGAGAATCGGCGAGATTTCGAAATTGAAGAAGGCGCCTGAAATATTGTTAATCCAGGGGTAGCAGTCTGGACAGGATGTAAGCTTCACCGGGTACGCCGTTTACGCCGTGCTGGATGTGAACACCCTGCGGGCTATCGCCCTGACCGCCATCTTTAAGGTCCCGTTCAAACTGAGTTGTGCTGTACTGGTGGGTGTTGACCTACATACAGGGCACTGGTCAATACGGTGCCGCAACGGTCAGAAAATTTTACCCACAATCTTGCCATCGAGTGTGCGGAACTGTGTAGATACGACTTTGAGGAAGTATTGGAACATGTATTGCGATTTCGATGTCTATCGAATGGTCACGTCAATGGAGACTCAGAAAAGAGAGCAAAAAAACCCACCCGGGCCCGCGCTCCGTCCAGCGGATTGGCACCAATCCCCATGCGCTCTTTCATGGCTTTGCCAGTTTGCGCCTTGTAAACATCATATTCGTCATCGCCTGTTCCATTCATGATCAATTTTGGCATTGTAGAACAATATGGACACCTACCCTCAAAGGAGAACTGGTGAATAGTATGCGAAAAGTCGTGGCGGTTGCCGTCGTCCCGAAGGTAAGGTACTAGCTCATAAATATTCCGCGAGTTGGTCTGGAAGGACCGGCCAGGTGAAAGATGTATGTTGCCGATGACCTTGTTAACACGGATACGACCAGAAATATTGCAGCCCTCGTTGGATTGCTCCTTCAGCTTCTCTGACCAGCCCTCATCTTTGCACTAGACGTCTCATGATCAATACCACCAACGTATTACAGCGGGTAGAGAGAGGAACATACCTGCTCGATTGCATCGGGGTTGGAGAAACTCCACCCTCGGTTCACGTATGCCGTTCGGACATCTTCGCAACTGTTACAGCACCCGCCTTCCGGCTCAAGACCGCCGTAGCAGGACCCGCAATAGTCTGGGTCTTTGGCGGCATTCATCTTATCAATGTCGTTACTCAGTTCCCGGCTGACTGCGTCTGCTACTGGATTTCCGAGGGTATCCAGTCGGGCTTTGAGAATATTGTGTGTGAGGTCGCGCTGCGTCTCGCCGCTAATATCCATGACATCCAGACTGAGGACTGGCACGAAAGGTCTTGAGCTGGCATGCACGCGAGACTATTTTGGCACGTACGGTAACATGGCACCCTGGGGAATGTAATATTCATCTTCACGGTGAGTTTCTCTCCCCTGCTCTTGTCCACGACGATAGAGGTGTCAATGTTAACCCGTCGGTAGTCGAAGAACTCCATGGTTGTGAATGACAATATGATAGCGGCCGCGATGATGGTCACTGCGACAAGCCAAAATAAGTTGCCGCTCGAGGCGCTCGGAGGTCATGGCACTCACAGAGTGCGCCCGTGCGAGTCTTGACCTTCACATCGTCCGTAGTCTGGGTCCGAATGAGTACGGCCTCGATCCGGAGCAATGAGCGGACGTACTTTTCCAAAGGCATCAACACCCTTGAGACCGGCGAATAACCCTTTTGCCATAGTGACCTAGCGGAACGCAAAACCGCGGGTAGTGAGGAGGGAACAGAACGAGCAGAAGAAAGCAGAAAAACAAAGTTACAGCAGAGAGCCAGATGTGTAATTCGCGTGATCTGTGATCTGTGATCAATATAAGTACCGACGACGTGTTCCAAAGGACACAGGTGAACGTGGCACCTTCTGCCATCCGACAATTTCCCATCCAAAGGAATAAATTACTGGACCTGCCTCAACGCTATGGAATCGCAATACGGTCTACTCCCTGCTTCACCTTCCCGATCAGATTCATCACACCGTCCCGAATCCCGTCAGCCTGGACCCCGACCGCCTCCCCGCTGGTCCGATACACACCCGTGTTCGCCCCGCCTAGACTGACGTTGACGCCCCCTAGATTGAGGTTTAGGGCCGGTGCGTTCGACGCAGACTCTGGTGGAGGTTCGTACACGGCAGGCGTGAAAGATGCCGCCGCTGCACGCATCATCTCGACATACGAGGATGAGTTGTGCACGCAGGTGCCACCAAGTAGCAAACGTGTGCCTGCAGCGGTGGGAATACCGCCGTTCGAGGCAGCAACGGGGTCTTGGTTGAAGAGCGTCACAGTCCGTGCCTCTTCGTATGTCGTCCCACCAATCATGAATATAATCACATCCTGCGGTCTACAGTTCGTTAGCAAAATGGGTAACCCACTTAGGCGAAACGCGCCTCTGCAGAGCAGCATTTGGGCCAGGGCTTTCCAGGAAGGGATAACTGGCTTCCCGCAGGCGGCCCTTGAACAGGTTTTCCAGCGTTTGAGACAGATGTGGTCTATGTTGCGTGTAAACGTTCTCCACACCCTGAACAAAAAATAATGAGCTGCGAAAAGAGTCCTGCGGGGATCGATACCTTGAGGCCCTTCAGCGCAGACCGCCCTTTTGCGAAAAGCGACTCGGTTGAAAAGAGATCATCCTGCCGTTGATCTGCGCCAGCAATGTTCAAAAACACGTAAACCAACTGCAAATCATAAATGCAAAATCAACGGTGAAGAAACAAAACTGCATACGCGGGCATCTTCCCGTGAGACCCCATTTGAAAGCAAAAGGTTAATTAAGGAGGCGATATTGCTCGTCTGCGTCTTTTGATAGCGTAGAGCAAACAGAATAACCAATCGAAGCTTATTCCACGGAGGAACACCAGGGTTAGCGATGAAGGCTTGCACACTCTGTACGTGAATGAATAATATGCATCACATGAAGGTAGATTAACGCACCCGTAACTCGGCCCCAGCACTAGTCGCGAGCCCTTGCTCCACCTCACCCACTTCGAGCAGTTTATCACGGCTTACCAGCCGACTGAGTTCGCCTACGAGGGCGACGTGCTTGCTGACGTTGCCGCCGAGCTTCCTGAATTCGGGATATTCCTCGACGAAGCGCTTCATGTCCGATATTGAATTGATCGAAGACGGCGATTGAGCGAGCGAACGCGACTGGTACTGTTGTACGTAGTCTTTGAGGGATGTGCCTAGATCACCGAATGTGTCGAGAAAGTGGGTTTGGAAGAACGGATCCGTCGAAGTTGTCAGCGTTATTTCCTGCTCCGGCCTGTTTAAAACTCTCCGTCGCACATGCGTATACAAAGACTGACCGACAGCTCTGCACGTATATCAGGAACCAAACTAAGGTCGACACGGCCATTCTGGATGCCGAGCAGCTCGTGCACCATGGCCTGGTAGGTCCATTGTGAAAGTAGCGGTGTAACGGGATCATTCCGCCGGTCAAGAATGAGTAATAGCGGTGGAACCTGCGTCAGTCGGAAATCGAATAGTGTCGATTCGTTTTGAATACGATGCTAATTGTGTATAGAGTTGGAATACGCTGCGCTATGAATGCAGCAGAGATTCACCCACATGCATTTCTAGCGCAAGTTTCTTCGCCATTCCACTCATCTTCTCGTATCGAATGATGGGTTTCTTTTTTAGGCTCAGCAGGACCGCAGATATTCCTTGGACAGAACGTTCAAGAGCGGTGGGGTCCCAAGAATTGAAGGTTGACCCATACAAGGGTTTAGCGGCGGTAGGTGTGTGATTTAACGAGAATAACGCTGGTAACAATGGGGAGTAATCCGCGAAATATTCCTGGTAAACCAGAGTTGGAAGTAGACCCTGGCAAGACAAGTTTTTCGCACCTGAACCTCGCGCACGACTTCATACTCATCCACCTCTGCTAGGCGCTCAATTACGGATTTTGTAAGGACGTTGCTGAAGTCTGTGGACACGCGTGAGCCACGATCAGGGCGGCGCGAGGGACAGGTAATGATTCACCCACTGACACAAGTAATACTCTCCATATTTAGGTTCACTGAGCTCAATCTGGAGCGCTTCCAGACTGTCGTCGCTGCTCTGAAGGAAACAGACACATTTCATGTGAGGCATGCGATCGCGTTTCTTGTTGTCGATGCGGTCCGTGAGATATACCTGGTGGGATAGCAGGGTCGACTGGGTTGACGCAAGGGACACTATTGGCGTCTGCGCCAGTTTATTAAATGAATTCACGCGAAAACTGTAAGTGCAACTCACAGTGTGCGAGTCCAGCAGAAGGACCTTGATTGAGTTTGGGGTTGAAACGAGCTTGGAAACATATGTCTCGACGGCTTTGACGACGTCCATGGTGAAGGTCGGAGGAGGACTTTGAGATTCTGGCCTCCAGTCCTTGACGAACGCAGTCGAGCGTCAAGCGATCATTCAATAGTAATAGTCACGTTTCGAAATCGCTACTCCTCTCTTGCCTCCGCTCTGCTTGCATGCTGCGTCGTGTCTCATGCAATCCTCCATCCCGGCCTCGGAAATCGAGTCACCGCAGAGGCCCCGCCGCGACCCCTCCCCGCGCGTCCCCTCCGATTATTACGCCATAAAGCGCCAGCTCGGCAAGGGCCACAATGCCGTGGTCTACCTCGTCGAGTACAACTCGGACCCCACCCCGCGAGCGGTGAGTGTCCTGCTCGAGATCCGCGAACAATTCCGAGCCCAATCGCATCGCAGATGAAGAAAATACTGCGAAACAACAAGAAGACCGAGAACATGAATCGTTTGCGTGCAAACAACCCCGCGCGCGCCGCTCCTCCGTTGCCGCGCACTGCCGATCCCACTGCCCTCGTCGACCGCCGTGGGACGGAGGAGGCCAAAATCCGCAAAGAAATCGCAATCATGAAAAAATGCGACCACCCGAATATCATCAAGTTTTACTCGTTCATAGATGACCAGATGTCGGCCAGCATATGTTTGAGTGCGTGGCGGTCTGTCGCCGTAATATGAGATTGCCTGACTGTTATATTTTTTGCAGTTATGGAATACATGGCGGGCGGCGAGCTGCAATGGGCAAGCGATAATGAACCATACCTCACAATGGACCAGACACGCCGCTGCATGCGCGACGTCGTCTTGGGCCTGCAATACTGTGTGTCTACTTTCCTGTTGAATTGTTTCACTGTTTTCTTTAAGATTGGGCACGGCCTATGTTCTTTCGCTTTGCGACACGCATCAGCGTTGCTATCCTTCACCTCCTCACCATTTCCTATTGCCTAATTCCTCCCACTAATCTCTCCTTTTGTAGTGCACCACCAGGGCATTATCCACCGCGACATCAAGCCTTCAAATATAATGTGGACGGCCGACCGCTCGCACGTCAAGATCGGCGACTTTGGCGTGGCACACCTCGCAGGCCCCGATGCAGAGATTGGCGACATAGAAGGGCCGCGCCATGCCGGCACCCCCGCGTTCCTTGCGCCCGAAATTGCTCCCGGAGGCGACGCCCCCATGGGCGAAGTCACCCCCGCCGTCGACCTCTGGGCCCTCGGTGTTACTCTTTTCTGCATGCTCTTCGGCCGTATGCCGTTCGAGCCCCACGCTGGCGTGGCGGGTCACGTTGCGGCCGAAGCCTCCCTCTACCGCACCATCCGCGAGGACCCCTGGACGCCGCGCTCCACCATGTGTGCACAACGCCTCCCCGTGAAATCCGCCGACTGGGCTGCAGCCGGTGTCCTGCACCTGCTCACGAACCTTCTGCGCAAAGATCCTGTCGTGAGATTCGGTATCAACGACGTGAAGGCGAGCACCGACGCCCTCCGTTGGCCACGCGCCGCCGCAGTACATCCCCAGCTGACCGCCAACCCTCCGCAGGACAGTGCGTGGCTGCTGCACGGCGTGCAGCGGCGAGAAGAGTGGATTGCGGGCACGACGCCCCGCATCGTCGTCTCCGCCGCAGACGAGGCGAACGCAATCCTCGAGCCCAAGTATAAATGGAACCTTCGCGCGGTTGTTCGCGGTGGCTTGGGCCGCCGCTTCAGCAATCTATTTCGCATAGTACGCGACCCACCTAGCGGTGCCGATGGGACCGGCGCAGTGCGCTCTGAGCCGAGCGTGCGCATCGCGCGCCGCAGCAATGAGAAGGGCAAGGGCAAGGCGCGCGCGGACGACGACGAACCGAAGGACAGGAAGGTCGAGAAGAAGCAGAAGCAGAAGCAGAAGTCGCGTTCTGTCGACGCGCAGCACACGTTGATCGCGATCGAAGGTTCCGCGTCCAAACCACGCCGTGGGTCAGACACGGCACCGGTGCCACTGTCCGCGTCTACCACCGGGAGCGTGTCTGCGACGAGCGACACGGCGCCAACGCGCCCACGTGTGCGAGGCTTCTTCCGTTGGCCCGGGCGCGATTCGCCCACGCAGCCTGCGAACGCCAGCGCGACTTCGCGACGGCGCAGCGTGTTCCGTGGGCGTACGACGGCGGCGCGACATAGCACGGAGGCGCTCGGAAGCGCACCAATGGTCGGGCCCACTGCTACGCGATTACAGGCAGAACAGAGGACAAGGAGTGTGACGACGGGGGGTGGGGGCCGGATGGGCATGGGGCTGGGTGGGCAGGAAGGGGGTGAGCCGGTTGAGATGGGAATGAGCATGAGGATGGGGCTAGGGGGTGACGGGGATGGCGAGGGTATGGGGGAGGCGGCGGGCATGATTGCGGTGCCTCGCGCGGCGACAGTCGCCTCCGAGGGTGTGGAGGATGAAGATCGGGGGATGATGTACGACAACGACGGGAGCGGAGAGGACAGCGAGAGCGTCTGCAGCTACGGGTCCGACGCCCGGGCGCGCGGCGACTACGCTCAAGACGGGGACGTGTACGATGGGGAGGAGGACTACGATGATCAGGACGACTATGACGACGGGCCCAGGAGGGACGTGTACGACAGTACAAGTAGTGGGGACGAGGAGAATGTCCCCATCACATTCAAAAGTGCGCGCGCCCGGATAGTGCCCGTGCCTCTTCCGCAGCTGAACGGGCATCCTGACGCGGCGGACGATGATGCGCATGCGCCTCCCGATAGTGAAGATGAGGCGCCGTCTCGCGCAAACGGACCTGGACTTTGATATGTACACACTATGCTCGATCTCTGTACCACCATCTTCGTATACCTTCCCCGCTCATACCTCACACTCCCTTCATACCTACCTGCGCCGTCTCCACCCCACTCTTGCCTTCGCAAGCCGTGCCATTTACCGACATACATCCCTTGTATTCACACCTCCCTCCACTCATGCTTCACCCTTAGACTCCACTATCCCCCCACCATCGCTTCCTACCAAGCTTAAAACCACCATCCCGTCGGAAGGATATGTAACTGTTCTTCTATGATTTAGATCACTCGGGAATGGACCTTGTTTGGATATCCTCACCTCATGCGTTAGGGAAAATGGTGTAGGCGAATTGCGATGTTGGACTCTGCGCTGATTGGTGAAATAATAATCCACGTATAGTCCACTTTTTTGCAAGTGTTTCATCAAAAATATGCATATCATGCATGGCGCAGGACCGTTGTCGGGAAAAAAAAGACCTGTGTATCACCACGAAAGGTCTCCTTCATCTCCGTTGATCTTCAATTCAGCAGTGGTGCTTTATTATAAGCTTGGCCGCCCAGTCCAAATGGAATGCATCCCGCGGCATCAAAACGGGGCTTGCCGCATCTTTCATGTCTGACATTTTCGACCAGCTTGCTGCCATTAAGCATCTGCTGCAAGAGGAAGCTGAAGACAGTGCACAACATATGAAATACGAGGATGAGCGGCGAGAGCATGCTGATAAACAGCGCGTGGAAACCGACGCGATAGAGGCTCTAGTGAGAGAAAACCTGAAGAAAATCATAAATTCGCGAGAGAGGGTCCTCTCGGAAAGGAACCAAGCTGAATGTGAGCTGGTATATCTTAGTGTACGGTTGCCAACAAGTCCGAGCTTTGGCTCGTTTTGGTAATCCATTTTTGTTTGTTTTCCAACACATTTACCGTTCCTTTATGTGTCCCCAGTCGCGTTCGAGGCTTCAGGGAGCACATTAAGTGGTATACAACATATATTCAGATGCCCCAACGCAGTTGAGACACATTTTTTTTTGCCGCACTGCAGCGGTATAAACCCATTGCCTCCTGAATACTCTATGTGTAGATACTTGAGAGCTACAGACTAGATTTGAATGGACTTATTCATGGGGAGCAGTCCACCGTGTGAGCACTGACCGCTCCGCTGAGCGCGCCCGACCCGTGAGAGCAACATATAGCCGCCCCGACGCGCCGGGATTCAATCAAACGCACAGGTACCCGGCAGCGGTGGCATAGCGAGGCGCACGCCTCTGCCCGGTGCAAAGATGAGCCCGCACTCGACGTACGCCGATAGGACACGTGGAAGTGGGACGGGGGTTGTCGACGGAAGCGCGGCGCCTCTTGCCTATACGCTCCGGGACGTGCTCAGAATGAATCTAGGCGCGAGGACAACCTTCGTGGGCACTCGCGATGTACGAGTCCAGTATAAGGCATCGAGAATGCATGGGAATGAGAACTTGAGTGAGGAGAATAACAAAGATGGCGCACTGTATATCCCATTGCCTATCAGCGATACGTGTAGGGCCTCTCGGCGGCTGGGGAGCGCCCACTGTGTTCCCAGGCCAGCGTAGACGGCCCGATGAGCCTCGGTAGTGCGGAAGGTGTCTAAAAATGAGCTCGAGGGCCTGCGGCAGTATCTGGTGAAAAGTACAGACTGACGGACCCCGAGATACTTCAGGAACATCGCGAGGTCGGCCAGAAGCTGTAGGGTACGCGTCAGAAAGTCCATGAGACCTCACGCTACCCCACGCAGCAAAACTATGCGAGACGGAAAGGTGGAAAATGAAGAAATGATGGCATATCAAAACGAGCCAAAGCTCGGACTTGTTGGCAACCGTACTTAGTGTCCGAAGATTTTATTTGAATGTGAATATCGAGCTGCAGCCTCACTGGATGCAAGTGCCATTGATAATATCGTGCAACTTATCAAAGAGAACCATGACCTTCGAATGTCAGCGATCCAGGAATCCGTTCAGGGTGTGTGGCAGATGTGAATGAATTGGGTCGCCTGCAGCTGGGTCAAGACAGGTGGTTAATGATTCAGAATTTTAGGCTGGGGAAAACTCCAAGACGAACAACGCACTGCGTTGTTGAAGGAAATATCTCGTCTGAAAAAGGCTTGACGGAATTCAACTTCGATGGTTGCAGGGGGCCAAACCGTAAGCTTCTTAGTGAGAAGGCAGACTAGTCGTTAGTTTGTGAACAAAGAGGAAGCAGCAATTGCGACCACTCCGGTGCATGATGTACATCTCGGGCAAAGATACCCAAGGCACCGCCATCCGGGGGCGTCCGATGCGGCAGAGATCAAGGCGCGGATCAAGGCGCGGATTGATAACCCCGTTTGAACCATCACAAATATCGAGCCAGTTTCCTTTTCGTCTTTCCCGCCTGCTATGAGTTGGCCTCAATACCCACGCCCGGTCATCTTCCAGGTCGCCCATCACCTTACTCCTCCTGAACGAAGACACAGACTGAAGCAGAGCAGGTCTGCAAATCCATATCGACGCGCACGCGCACTCGAATGAGAAATTGCTCAAAACTTTCTGCCCTTCCGCCGCTGTCAGGCCACTCAACCACGAGCCCGACTCCCCCTTGTTCGCCTATCCACGTATTACCCACTGACCCTTGCCGGCAAATCAGGCCGCGTTATTGGGTTGCCTATTTAACATTTAAGCGTTCAACCAGGTCACGGAGCAAAAAATGTGAATGTCCGTGACTGTGGCGCATTTCCGGGCTCGGTTAATGCTGATACACACTCCGCAGTTCTTCCCTCGTAACTTCTGCGCCTTGATCGCTTGGTTGACCTCATATCACCGCCGTATACTCCCCAGAACATACGGGAACGTTCGTTGGTCTACGAGTCAGATCGGTCATCCGATGATTGTGGCGCTACCGGACGTGGGAGGGCGCACAGGCCTCAGTGACAGGCGCTACGGGCAGCTGAAAAGGCTCTAAAATGACCCTGAAATATTTCGAGACCACCCAAACCCAGATACTCCAACCGTTCTCAGGCCCTGGTTCTTGAAGTCTCCGAGCTGATTCTCATGGATGAACCCCAGCTGTCCCCCTCAAAATCCACTTTAATTCCTCCAACTCTCATTCTCAAGACCAAACGCATATACGCCTTACGTCCGGCTCGCTCGTAACACCCGATCAGCACCAACATGACGCTGCGCACGACTAGTATCTGAAGCTGTTTCTCAACCCAGAATTGAAAACGACGTCATGGGGCGGCACACGATGAACAGCTTGAATTTGCTTCAACTACCTCCCGTTCATATCTTGGTGCTCGGATCTTGACACAGCTATGTACCTGCGGACGTTTTGTCTACCCGCACACAAAATACACCTGATTGACCCCCTCGTTATCTCGTACAGCCCCGACACCCACTTGTCGCGATTCTCCATGGTATTTGGCTGTTTGATCTCTGCGCGCCGGTATACGCATCGCCGCGGGCCTCGGGCTGGGTACTCAATTCAACATTCCGTCGGGCTCCCGTTCTGACGCACTCGAATCAATTTATATTCCTCCTCATCCCTTGTTCATCAACCACTGTCGCAAGCAACTGCGCACGAAACGCATACCCGCGCGGCGCTAATCTTGTTGGAAGCCTTCCCCGCAAACACACCGCTTTGCGCCACCTATGGTGTCCAAATGTGTCATGTGAGCGCGCATGCCGTTTGTCCATAGCGTCGAAAGTCGGCCACAACTGGTACTCGCGAAGTGACAAGCCTAAATGCTATAATTTACAGCATCCGGTCATCCCACAAAGACCGACAGGTGATACCGACGCGCATGAAGCGCGAGGACAAACATGGTTGTCCATGGCCGGGCAAACCGCTATCTGTCCGGCAGATGTCCGGTCACAAAGGTTTCAACTTTCCAGCTGCTTCGATTTATTCCCGCGAGTCCGTGATATTCGATTCATGGCACGTCGGTCCGAGGCAGGGCTGACGGGTCACGATCTGCGCATTGCTGAGCGAAGCCAGCGGCGGGTTAAACGAGGTTAAACGATGGGCAGCGACCATCGATTCCGAATCTCTCCGAGGGGCTGCCCATCATTCGGGATACGACCGGGCCTATCGCTGTTTCCGCAAATCTGTCTCACGCATCACTCAGCCAGCGGAGGCGGAGCTACCCCCACGGTGCAAACTCGGCGGGCGATAGGCCAGGATAAGCGTGTGGCGCTCGGGTTGAGCTCCTTCAGCCATGAATGGTGTGGTGGGCTGCTGACCGCTGTAGGACATGTCCGCTGGAGCAGGGAGTAGGCCCTTGCCCATTCGATCGGGCCATAAATTCAATAATATTGTTATCTATACAGTGTTCATGCCCATGTGGGCCAGGGACGCTTGACCAGGATATCGACGCGAGGCGGTTTCACGTTCCCAGCACGTTCGAAGTGGGGTTGATGGTTTAATTATTGCGGCAGGGGGATGCACGTTCGCGTCGCCGAGAGAATGAAATTCGACCGACAAGAACCATTGGTCCGAACTAGGCAGCGGTTGTTTTCTTGTGGGTCCACCATGCGCAAGTCAACGCGCATCTATACAGTAAATTTAATGCGTCGTTGCCTTTGTTCTTCGCCATATCACGAGCACCTGTGTAGTGTTTTCTCGCGTGACGTTCGTGGGCACTCATGCGGTGTTCGATCCGGATTCCGGTAGTACGCGCCCGAGCTGAGTCCAAGAGATCCCACGTGGGATACCCGGTTGGTTTATCGCGAGAGGACACTCCGCCGGGTGTGCAACTAGCAGCAAATCACAGCAAAATCACAGCTGCAAAAGTTCAACACAGTCCAACAGTGCACCAAATCACGGTTGCCCTATAGCAGCCTACAGTGCATGATTGACACCGTATATACGCGCGATACAGAGGTGTCTGCATCTGCGTATCTATGATATCTGCATCTGGGTTTATCTGTCCGCATTCTATCTGGGGCGGTAACACACGCGTATTATGGTCTCGGAATTACTATCCGCCCCGTACTATGTCGCATGGCCGCGCAAGATTTCTGTGGAGACGAAAACGCGCCGACATCGGGACAACCGCGAAATTTTAAAAACCTGGAAAAACATGACCGGAAATAAACACAAGTTGCAATTGGAACATAGTTGAACAGTAAACGTCCGACGAATCCGATAGACTTTCTGCAGTCAAAGTTGCTCCTGGAGCCGGGAGTGATTCACAAGGCAAAGTACCCCCTTTCACCGTGCCAGCGCAATTAATAATGATAAAAAGAAAGC
This sequence comes from Mycena crocata, assembly GCA_029281795.1. Classification (NCBI taxonomy): domain Eukaryota; kingdom Fungi; phylum Basidiomycota; class Agaricomycetes; order Agaricales; family Mycenaceae; genus Mycena; species Mycena crocata. The sequence goes on from JARJCP010000057.1 coordinate 211,628, forward strand.
AAATTTCACTAGCACCGCACTGCGTATAGAGAGGAGGACCTTGATGAACAAACTCGGAACGAACCGACATTGGCGACTTGCATATGATTTTGCCACGCGAGGCGGATCGATTATCGCGAGCTGCACGTGATGCGACGGGACTCGGCGCGTCAATATGCCGGCGCGTCGACAATCGTTTTGTTGTGCTCCGTTGTTTTTGATCGTTCTGCACCCGCTTCCACCTCCTACGCAAAAATCCCTCTGCTCGGGCCTATTCCATCTCCTGCGCCTACTTGCGCCCGCTCTGTTTTTCCGCGCCGCGATCGTTTCGCGACCGCAACTCAGCTCATGACCTCACCCTCTGCATCTCAAATAATTCGATTTGCGAACCGACTACGACGCACATTAACAGCGGGCGCACGCCCCGCCGTTCCCGCCGTCTCTATTCGTAGTTCCGTCCGTCGCCCCGATCTATATAATTTGGCGTTCTGTTCCGGTGGCTGTCCTCGGGCGATCGTCGCCTCTCCTTTACCTTTCTTGCTTTGAAAAAAATTCACTACGCCGGGGGCGTGTCACAGGCGCCGGTAACGCTGCACAGCGCCCGGAGGCGGGATCGAACGGATAATATTTTCAATAATATATGGAGGCCACTGCACAGGCCGTGGCGAAGAAGATGAGAATCGACGCGACTCGACGCGACCTATCCTGTGATTCTAAAATTCCCGATGAAGATCTAGAGTTCTCTTCCTGATGAAAATACAGGCGACGGTCGCGATTTGGACTGCACAAAGAAGAGCGAATCCGATTATCCTGAGGATCAGCAATTCTAATTTCTTTCGAGATCGATGCGATAAGTTCTTCGCTCGGTAGATCCCATTCGGAACGACATCGATGCTGGATTCGCGGCGCGACGCATGATATGTATTATCGGGGCGTCTCAGAACGCCATCGGGACTGGCCCCCCGCACATCGATCCAACGAACGCCACGAAATTAATCGCATCAGCAGCTGGACAAAGAAAAGAAGAGCCTATCCGAGTTCTATTCGAGGCATGAAAGAGATTTAGATTCAAGATCGTCGAGTTGCCACCCAATCCAATGCCAATGTCAAGTCGAGGCGGCCTCTTTGTGGAGATTAAAATCAATCCTAATCGTTCATCTCGCGGCGAGACTTTTACTGCTCGGAAGATTTACGGCCGTCTGTCAGTCACACAAGTGGGTCCACCCTCGGCCTCGAGATTCGAAGCTCGAACAAAGGCAATCTCCAATGTCAAGGTATTTCGGTATCCCCCTGTGACTCTCAAAGCTAGAAGAAAGAGAATGTGTGTACTATCTTTGGTCGGGGGTTCCTCAGATCTTCCGATTTAGCGGGCGAAAATCCCTCCCTCTCGCATATGTACTCAGGAGAACAAAGAAAACGCGTCGCGTCGCGTCCCCTTTCGCTATTTACGACTCCTAATCTCGATATCCCTTTGTCCTGCGCTTGGTCCGTTCATCCTATCTATGCGGTCACGATCCACGACTCACGACGATAACAGCCAAGGCTGGCGGCACACAGGGACTTTGCCAATATTAAATAATCCGGATCCTAACTAATTTCTGCCAGTAATTCGGTGACTCAGTCGGACGCACAGGGACTCGATATACCCTGTGTGCATTAACGCCGGAGCGATCTCGAGTCTCGCGTCCTTCATTGGCATCGGTGGCGCTGCGTGCCCTTTCATCGAGGCGATCGTCCCGTCCTGCAGCTATTTTCCAAGCCTTCGCGCTCGTGCCTCCTATAGCTAGGACTTGTAGTACGCCGTACGGCTCAAGGCGCGTTCGTTCTTTACGGGGCGGACGATCTAGGCCCCCGCTCCTCCCATTCTCCTCACCTCGTCCCTCGCAACTAGTTACTATCCCCCTCACGCAAAAGAAAGAAAGCAAAAAAAACCACCCTCGATCGCAGTACGGCAATTTCGGGCATCCCTCATCCCTCATCTCAAAACTCACAGCCCACCGTGACGCTGATCGCCCCGGCACCCCCCCGGGCCCGTATCGTATCGCCCCCGTCGGCGATGGTGATGGCGGCGGGCGGCGCGTCGCGTGGCGCGGAGGCAGATACGCTGCGCCAGGCGATCTCAAGTTGCTCTTGATCGTCGCCGTCATCGTGATCGTTCAGAGGAGCGACGGACGACAGAATCACAAGCTTCGATGGACTGTGCAGGAGGAATTCAATTGAGTGCGCGATGCTTGTGATTCTTGTGTCCTCCTGCTGGATCCTATGTTCGTATATTCGTATATTCGTATATCTGCGATGATGGATGATGACCTGTGTGCAGACGAATCGGATCGCATTCGTTTCGTTTCGTCGACGTAGTCGCGAGGGTGCTCCTCCTGTTGAAACTCTTGTGCAGCTATAGGTAGGTACTGGTTCGCCTTACTATCAAATCGTCATTATTTTCGTATCTGAATCCTTGTGCAGGTGGAAACTGAATTTAAAACTGGCCGACCTCTTGGGCTCAAAACTGCATATGCTGCGCTCCACCGCTATGCTCCTCTACCATCGGTCTACCGTCTACCATCCGCAATTATACTCGATAGCAATATAGTATTTCCGACCCGGACCGTCTCCTCTGCCCGATAAGTAACGGTGAATTACTCGTCAACCGTATCCGTCGACGTCATTCATACCTTGGCTACTACATAGTCGCCATAGTACCTTCAGAGTACTGAGTCCTGACTCGACGACGACTGAAATCGAATTGAATTGAATTGACTCAGAAAGAACGAATAACTTATAAATAAATCCACGACGCAGCGTCGAGTCGAGTCAGTCAGTCAGTCGGCCGGGACTTGAAATACATTAACTTGCAAGAGCGCGAGTCAGAGCGGGAAGTAAGTAGTTCCTGCCGCCCGGGCCTGCTGCGCTCCGACACTGGCAGTTTTCCCTCCTACCTCAAGCCAAAGCAATGCAATCCGGTATACGTACCCACTCTCGCCGCCACTCCGTTCCTCCGAGTCCGAGTCGTCGAGGAACGCCGCGATGCCCGAGTACCCGTACCCGTCGTTCGCGCGTGTCTTTCTTCGGTCCGCGTCCGCGTTCGAGCCTGTCTCGCCTTGCCTTGCCTTGGTCTTGCCTTGCCTTAGTCTTGGTCTAGACTGGATAAATTGAATAAAATAGTGTTAGACTTTAGACTCCGAGTCGCCCCCAGTGAATAAAAGCATCGTCGGTCGTTCAAGTCTCAGAATTATTCGTCCGTGTCTCGGACGTGCGTGTGAGACATGTCGACCTCGACTAGAGAATAATTTTATTTATTCATTCGAGACATGCACGTAGCTGCGAGACAACGACAACGAACTTCGACGCGCTGAGACCCGCCTGTGCGCCGCGAGCCTGAGAGCTCGCACTAGCATGTCGTCGGTCGAATATTATTTCGCGTCAGAACTCCGAGTCGCGCCTACTCTCATCGGTACACCTTCCAAGTCTCCGAGAATCTTATCTCAAAATCCACCGTGGCAATCGCAGAAAGTTCCAAGTGATAGTATAGTCCTCACAGCGCAATACTGCTCCGAATATTTCGACAGACAGAATAATCCCAAGCTAATTTCTTCATTTCATCCCAAGTTATTTCGATTCATCCCAAGCTAAAGTAATATACAACAAATTCAGTTCAATACAATGTACAAGTCGAGTTCCAGTCTTCTTCTCTCCCTCTTCTCCCTTCTCTTCTCCGTCTCTTCTTCTCTCTCCCCTCGTAGGCTAATCGTGGTGTGGTATGGTAAGGTATGGTATGGTACAAAGTGCGTGCGAGTCGTTCGTGGTACTAGGGGATGCGTATCGTAGGCGTATGGTAGGTTCGTAGAGGCTGCAGGGGAAATGCAGACAGAATAGGTAGGTAGAGGGTAGAGGCGTTCGTAGTGCGGAATAAGGAATAAGGAATAAAGTCTCCTCCGCTCGAGGAGGCGGGGGCGTAGAGGTAGGTAGAATCGTCGTGCATAGTCCATCATCATCAATCGAATCGAATCGAATTAAAACTTTCGATACCAAGACCAAGAAAAGAGAAAAGGGTGAAGAACCGGAAACCGAGACCAGGCGAGAAATTTCGTTCGTTGTTCGTTGATTGCTACCTTGATTGGTAGCTTGTTTGCTACCTTGATTGGTAGCTGCTGCCTCCGTCGAATTCGAGGAGAGAGAAGAGGGGCGCGTCCTGCTGATACGCCCGTAGGCGGCGACGCTGCGAGTGGTGCGAGTGCTTTTGAGTTGATAATGATACGATGCTGCTGTTGTTGTTATTGGTTCGTGCGTGCGTGCGTGCGAGTGCGTGCGTGCTGGATATGAATGAGGAGGATGCCGAAGAATGCTGATGCCGATGAGGATGAGGATGAGGGTGGTTGGTATGAGGCGTGACGTGCGGGTACTGGATGGATGCGATTGTTTGTGTCGTGAAGATGCGATGCAGGGTCATGTCGTTCATAAGATGCGGATTGCCGCGCAGAGCACGCTACGCCCCGACATCCACCCAGCGCCCGTTCTTCGGGATCTCCTCAAACGTGAACAGCTTCTTGAACGGCCGCTGCACCTCGACTTCCACCTGCATGTGTGTTAGCGCGTGCGTATCAGATTGAGAATGGAAGGAAGACATACCTCACGCGTCACCCCGTCCTCGCCCAGCACGCGGCGCTTCTCGATGATCGGCGGGGGCGCCATGACCGGGTACGTGCGCACGTTGTCGTACGACCACGAGCGGGCTGGAAGTGTTATCAGTATGGAACGAATACAAGGGAGAGAAGAACGCACTCTCGATCGTCGGCCGTTTCGGCGGGAGGGCATCGTCGTCGCAGTTGTCGCGCACGTACGCGGCCTCCTCTGCGTCCTCCGCAGAGTGCGGCTCGTCATCGTCCTCGTCCGAGACGCTCAATACACTGCCGCCCGAGAGCGGGGAGCGCATGCGGCGGCCGCTCAACGCGCCGGGGAACGAGCCCGCGCTGTGGCGGCGGCCTGCGCGCTCGGTGGCGGTCATGGGCAACGGTGCAGAGGCAGAGGCGGACGAGCACGTGGAGGTGTTGGAGTTGCGGCGGCGGCTGAGGGCCATGCTGACGAGCGAGTCGGAGGAGGCGGTGCGCTTGTTTGAGCGCATGAGGACGTCGGGGACGAGGAGCATGCCGTTGGCTGCGAGGGTGCTGGACGGTCGCTGGTTGCGCGGGGGCGAGCCCGTCGACGAAGAGGGAGACGTCCCCGCGGAGAAGAGCGAGAGGCGGGAGGAGGTGCGGCGGGTGAACGAGTCCTCGAAGGAGGAGAGCAGCTCGCTGTTCGCGGAGGAGGTGATGGACGACGCGGTGGGCGACGCGGGGGCAGAGTGGGTGGCCGTAGACGTGGACGCGACACCTGCTGAGCGGTGGGGAGACGCGACGAACGACTGGTACGCGGCGCGGTTTGGGTCGAGGATGTCTGCGCGCGACTTGGGCGGGGGTGCAAAAGAGTAGGTACTCGCGCGCCAGGCCTGGCTGCCGTCCGTCCAGCCTGGAACGGGGGCAAGAGGAGGCGCGCGCTCGCCGGGCTTGAGGGCCTTTGGGAGGACGGCCTCGAGGCGGCGGTTTGCCATCATGACACCCGAGGTGAACTCTGGGGGGCGATAAGGGGTGGGCTTTACGCGGGGGGCAAACTCGTCGTAGGTCTCTGAGGTGCGGGCGGGGAGGGGGTCGAGGGAGTACTCGCGCTGGAGGACGGCGAGGGAGCGGGTGTTGGGTGTGCTTTTGCGGGGCTTCTGCGGGGGGACATCGTCGCTGGAGGTGTCGGAGGAGGCGCTGTCGGGGTAGACGGGGACTGCGCCGTGGAAGAACTCGAGGTCCCGTTGTCGGCAGGTGTCTGAGCAGTACAGCGGTGCGGGGCCCTGCTCCTGCGTCTTTGTGGCTTTCAGCTGCCCGTTGGGACGAACACGCCCTGTGCCGTGGACGAGGCCCGTGCGCTGCCGGATGCCCCTGCGGGTAGTCGGGGACGGGGGCGGGTTTGTTGGCTGTGGCATTGGCAGAATTTGGCGGTCGCAGACGGCGCACCAGTTTGCGGAGTCGTCGTCCATGTGTGCGTTTGCCGATTCAACAATCGCCCGTGCTTTTGTACAAACCCCATCTCAGATCTCAGATCGTCCATATCCCCGCGAGGTCCCCGCGGTTGCCACATCGGTCCGTCCGTGACGTGACACCCCCTTGCTCCTCCTCCCCCGATGTTCCTCCGTCCGCGGACCCCACCACCATCGGAACGCCTGTTACCCCCGCATTCATTGTGCCTGCTCATAGCAGCTCAACCTCCGAGGACGGCGGCGCTGCACGTGACCTAACTACTGCTGCAGTAGTTAGATCACGTGCACCGCATTTCGAGACGCGTTCTGCGAGTCCGGCTGTTCAGAATTCTGCGCCTGCCTCTCTCCGTCGAATAGCATCACGTGGTACAAGCCCGCAAAAAGGGCTTGTACCACGTGATGCGACGACAAACCCACAACCGCGATAATGAAATCTTGTCCATTCGACGGTCTCCGTGCTTGTATCGCCTCGACGCGATAACTGCCACAAGAATGTGCCGGAGGAGACTGCTATCCTGAGACTTGCGTGGCTGAGACTGCGATACGCCCGTTATCCAGATCTGCCGCGCGACACGACACGTGACCGCGTTCTGCGCCCGCCGTCCGCCTTCGCAGACTACAGGCACAACTCTTAACTTTGTCGCGTCGCACTACTGGCTCCGACTACCCCACACCGGCGCACTACCGCTACTCGCCCCCGAGCACGCCGTCCTCCCGGCGGAACGCGCATATCCCCTGCGCTACTGCTGTTGCTTCAAACTATTATAATTAAAACTGCCTGTCCGAGACTCCGAGCTACCACCAGCCAAATCCTGCACCCTCGCCCTAACCTAACCCTTGCCCGACATCGATAACCCGCTCAGGCGTGTTTACTAGCGCGGTACACTGATGCGGCCTCGGATTAGCACGCCCACCCCTTATACGGAAGATTAACACACCTCGTATGGGAGATTAGCACCCCTACCCCTACCCCTACGCCTCATCCGGACGATTATCACACCTGATACGGAGGATTAACACACCTGATACGGACGCAAACACGCAAACACGCGCCCGGCGCACCCAAGGCGAGGCGAGCGAATGGACGCACGGAACACAGAATAACACAAGCTGTTGCGCGCTGTTGCCGTTGCGCCGCATGCACCTCAGGGCTGGCGGCGCGCGGCCCGGTCGCAGCGTACACCGTCCACAAGCGGCACAAGCCAACCGCATCTGGTCGCACCTCCTCCGCATCGGGAGCCCATCAGCGAATAGGAAGCCACGTTTAGGACTACGCGAGCGGCGGCGACCTCGAGGGTCAGGCTAAGCGAAATAATATCAGCCTGTTGCTGTTGGCCCGGATAATATTTCTGCATCTGCACTCGTCCAGACTCGAATCCTATGTATCTACTCACTGCTCTTCCTATTCACAGCGTGAAATTCGACGAGCGCGGGCAACCAGAACCTCTCGAGCTCATCCGTGCATATATACCGACCCCGGCAGAGCGAGACGACATTCAACCTGACCTCCGGCCCACGGACAAGCAATACCCGGGTTCCCGCACACCTCCTTCCGCCCGTCGCCCGGAGAGTCGCTTAACTCGGGGCGGCGGCGAGGAATATCTCGCGTAACTATTCCGACTCGGGACTCTGTCGCTACATTCGGACTCGGGACTCTGTCGCTTAACCCGGCCTCCCGGAGCGGCGCCACGAGACAGACGACCATTGAACATTCCGTACCCCATGTTTTTTTTCTTCCGCACATATCCGATATCTCTTCCCCACATTTTTTCATCTTTTTTCGCTGCCCAGCCCTGAGTTGACCCCGGATTTACTTACATTGCCTGCCATCGCTCATTTTCATTTTGTGCCGTGGCGCGCACGCGTCCGAGCCGTGGGTGGCGACGGTGGCGTTAGTGTGGTCATTGGTGGCGTTACTGTAAATTAACTGAGTGCGCCCCGTAATGTTAGATATTAAATATTCACCCACAGAGGCCGGCTCGCGGTTCGCGGAAGACATACTGTATGTTCCCGCCGCGACGCGTCTTATCCCTGGACTTGTGAGCGTCTGGGGATTTAATATGAGATTAATACTCGCTGCGACCCAACTGCGACCGTGGCCGCCAGCAATGCCAATCATATCTTCATATCTTGATTCATTTATTCATTCCCTGCGGCTGGCCAATGATTATGATAACGAGGTTCAGAATCTTGTTCGTTCGTTCTGTGCGCGTCGCGGAATAATCCAGAGATTTTATCGCAATTGCGGAGAGCCTAGCCCCTCGCTTCGCCCCCCGCCAATAAGTCTCGGACCGATATATCATATCATACAGAGGGCCAATGGCGCGGGCCAATGGGTGTCGTGGAAAATAAACATCGGCGTGGAAAGATGAAATAAATCATCGGCGTGGAAAGATAAGATGAAGTTATCATCAATTTCGGGAGGGATGGGGAATCGGATGGGAGACGGGCGCGGCGTGGAATTCGGAAGAAGGATTTATTCAGATTGGAAGGAAGAAGCAAGGAAGGAAGGGAGCCCGGTGCGACACTCCGAAGATCTCCTTCGAATTCGTTCACGGTTCAAATTCAACACAAGACGTCGTCGACGCGCCAATGGGAATATTTCATTTTGTTGGCGTTCATATTTCATTCATTTCATTTTGTTGGCGTTGAACAAGGTCGGCGCCGGCGGGCAGAACACAATAATAGAAATACATGAAGGTGAACAAAAAGACTGGCGTCGCTTAGACTTGCATGGACCCTTGAACCCTTAAATCTCATCGAAACGAACTGGAACAGAACAGAAGGGACCCACAAGAGAACACAACACGGTTGAAATCTGAAACCTGAGACACAATTAGCCCTGAGGCGGCTGACAAATATTCAGCCCTTGAAGACAACATTAATCATATGCATCCGACACAAGAACACAAGAGCGCCGCCAGTGGACCCTGCACTGCACCCTGGAGGAGGAGGACTGCAGCTGCCCACCCCCTCGTCAACATGCATATACCTGTAGATAAACACTTCGGACCGAACATTCATAACTGATATCAAGTGTCCTAACCTAACCGGCTTTCCGACTTTCCGCGCTGCTTTATCAATATTGCTTACTGTCGCTGCCAGCCGCTAATGAAGACCAGCCCTTCGCTTGCGCTTGCGCTGGACTTGTCCCTATATGACAACCTACATACGGAAGAAGAAACAACAAGAGAACAGCAGAGAACAGCCCTAACGAGCGAGCCCGTAGACGGCTCTCGTCAAACAAGCGAACTATGTAGGAGTAACAAGCGAAGGGCCGCGTTCGTAAAAACCTGTAAAAACTTGAACAAGCGAACAGCTCAGTCCGGCAAAGGAAGTAAAACAAGTTAAACAAGCGAACGGCTTACTTCGGTACAAGGACAACCTCTCCATCTCTTTCACTTGCATGTATCGGTTGAACTCTCCTCAGCTAAAGTTCAACACAACTTTCCGTATCTGATATCAACAGCACTAGTACTAGCGGACCTAAAACCAATTAATAGTATAATTCCATGCATTACGCTCAGTTACGGCCCTCTCGGGCGGGGCGGGGCATGCCATGCGGGCATGAATGATCACTGTATGCAACTGAGGGATATAGGCGCCGCCGCGCCAGTGATAAGAAGAAAGATAGCGAGACTCTCGTAAGACGGCGACCTCGCTTAGTAGTCCGTATCTTGTTTTAAGCCTGGCACTGGCGTCCGCCGTCCTCGGTTACCTAGCTATGTTAGCCTGTACACGAGCGATCTCCTCGGTTCGTCGGAGGACGGAGTCGGGATCGGAGTCGGACATGATAGGGCATGATATGGATGGTGTTTCGGACGGAGGGCGTTTCGGAAGTTCGACCGGCACTAGTAGTAGTACTATAGCACTGGTAGATTTGGTGAGTGACTCGGAGGTGAGGTGAGGTGAGGTTAGTTCGACCGAGAGTGACCGTGTCGCTGCAGATGAGAATGTCCGTGTTGGTTGATTTCAAGACATTGAAGACGATATACGAACATAACCGACCTCGCCAGCGAAGCCGAGGCCGATTTTTTCGGGGCGGGCGGGTATTCGTCGGATGCGGGGTGTAAGCTCAAGACGGCCGCAAGACGCAACACAGTTGTTGCGATTTGAAGACGGAGTGCGATTTGCTCGACACTGCTCTCGCTAAGGAGCGCTAGAAGTGTAAGACAGACACAGAAGACAGAAGACGCAAACACACAACTTGATACGAGACACAGAACGAGAAGACGGCGTACCCACGGACGGAGACGAACGGAGCTGATCCCCCGCCTCCGCCCTACCCCGCGTCCGCCGCCCCGCCCCCCGCAACTAAACGTAACGTAACAGGCACGAGGCGGGCCCTGGCGGGCCGCGGCGGTGTAAATCCGAGCGGTGTGGACAGGTGTGGACGCTGAAGCAGGGGTAAGTCCGCGTACCAGTGTACCAGTAAATCCGAAAGGAACACACTGCTTGCACGGCGCGGAGGTGAATCCGACGCGAATCTGTGCTTAGACTAGACTGCAGCCGTTTACGGTAAATCCGGGAGGGCTGAAGCGTTGAAAATAGTGGTAAGGAGGTAAATCCGAACACATGTGCGATACCGCATGAACATTGAGTGGCGAGAGAGGTAAACCCGAGTCGGTGTGCATGGATAGATAGGTAAACCCGTGCCGCCGAGATAGGTTTGTAAATCCCGTCGCCTCGAGATAGGTTTGTAAATCACTGCCCCATGGCAGGAACGTGAAGTCCAAGCCCGTCGGAGGGTGTACGTAGGTCTACGCGCGTGCGGGTGCGGGTCTGCCAAGGGAGGTTTAACATTAATGTTAAGCTCAACTCTCCACCTCCGCGTCCACGTCGTACTCGCGTACATAAATAAAATTGCAACCGCGCGGAGGGTCGTGGGTTGGGGTTGTAATTTGTGGGGTATGTACCTGCACGCCGAAATAAAAATAATTATGTCAATTTAAATGATACGCGCGTCCCCGCCTCGCGCGTATGTATGTAACTTACGATTCGATGATGGCCCAGGGTTTTTCGCATCAGAGGTCAGGGTGGACGGAGGCGGGGAGTTGGATCTGCGCTATGCGGAGAGTTGAAGGCGGAGGTCGGAGGTCGGAGGAGGAGACGGATCGGGGAATGCGCCTTTCGGATTTATATGTATGTATTCAGTGTCAGTGAGGGGGGAATCGGGATCCTCGCTGGTTTTCATACGTCCGCCGACCTCGTTTGTTTGCGCACATCCCCGAATTTGTGTTACAGTTGAAAATGGCTGTCGAAAGTGCCCAGTTGCTTGATGGTTTGTTGGAGACTGGGTTTGATATGCGTTGAGTTATGGGACGCTGACGCAACTCAACCTTGAACGCGTCACTGGGACGCGTAAAAAAACACCGTCGGCTCACGCAGATCTTGTGAGCGCATGCGTCAGTAAGCGTTACCGAGCGTTTTTTTAAAAAAAAGCCAGCATCCCGTTGGCCCTGTTGCGGTAGTTCAACCTATAGGACATCTCTTACTCTCGGTGCCGATAACGCGTACGCCTTGCAGGTCAGTCGATATTCCATAATGAGAGCCCGCGCACACAGACACACGCCTACTACCTATTGTGACCCCGGCCCGTCTGTGCTGTGGAGTAGTTGAGTAGTTTGTGGGTGATTTCTATCTCGTGGGGGGGTTGGTCGATCGTAAGTACTCGTTTTCAGTCCTGCTGCAGTAACCACTTGACTGCAACGTAGGTCCGTGTGTGAGTCAAATCGTCACGGTGGGGCCCTGCGCTTGTTGCATTCCCGACTCTTACCAGTGGAGCTGCATACAGCGTGCGGGAATTTGGCCTTAAGTGAGGCAATTTCTACCGGTGGCATGCTCGATGGCATGCGAGAAAAGAGAGTAGTGGCAGAATTGGGGCAGTGACGATGGCGATGACGCGCGTCGGAGCGAGTCAAAGGTGGGAATTTGGGAAAGAGCGGAAAGGGAGTGGCCACCGTCCCGTTTTTTCCCGCTGTTGCATCACAAATCGCTCCACATCCTCCGTGATCACCCGGACTGACGTCCGACCCGTACTCTCCCGCCTTTTCAAGTTGCTCTCGTGTTTTCATTTCGGACCGCCCGTCTTCCCGCGTCCGCCTTTCCCCACGAACACCGCGGCACCCCACGGCGCCTACATCCGCCTACATCTACTGACCCCGCTTTCCAGGTACCCGCGATGATACCCCGCGTTCGAGAGAAGATTCAATTATCAATGCCGCGGCGGCTACCCCCTGCGTTCCAACTGCAGATCAAGTATCACTGTTCATAGTGTTCAGTTCAAGGACAAGTTTCCGGCCGCGGCGTTGACATTGAAATCACTTCTTCCCCGCATCCAACCAATCCTGATACCCCGCCCCCGTGTTTTATCTCGTCGATGTCCCCCGCGTTTTACGGATGGTGATTGTTTCCCCGCGTTCAATTGAGTGGCTGGCCATCCATCTGATTTGCGTTGTTCAACAGTTGCAATAGTATTTCCGCCCTCGTGGAAATGAATTCGAACGGGGGGTGCACACCACTTCGAGATGAATGTGGAAGACTCAGGCAGAAAAAGGAAATCAGCGGCTCCCCGAAACAAAATTAAAGATACTACCATCGCAGATGAATTCGTAGCGCGAAAAGGAAATGACCTCGGAATGGCCCGCGATGGATGGATACGTCCCTTCATGTTACAGGTATCCTACACTCATACTTACACGATTCATTAACAGCCCAGCGCTGATACTCAACTAGTATTCATACAGCAATGATTCGCCACAGGCGCGCGTTTTTAGGCTTTTTTCTCACCTCCCGTGGTCAGCTGGCCCAAGTACCATGGGCAAGTCCAACTTTCTGCTGAATATTGAAGCGCTGAACAGCCAAGTGGCGCATTCATTCTTGAATGGCATTCATTGGGTATAACACATACCGTCAAACGAGCGGTGAGCTGCTTGCTCGAGGTATCGGTGGCCTTGCCGTACATTTACACTTGGCCACCGCGTAGTTATTTCATTTATTCAGGTGGGCGCATTCTCAGGATTTGGCCACACTGAATTCGGTATTCACCCGAGTGGCCACATCGAAACTACGACTCCGATGGGATCCGGATCGCCATTGGTCACACTAGAAAGCGGTGGTGGTGAGACCTCCCCTTACTCAGTGATGACTACAATCAACCCTCGGTGTGTGGTGTCCTTGCATCAGAAACCCAGCCTCACAGAAGGCAGCGTTTAGGGCGGGACGGCGACCAAGCCTAGGACGCCGGTGGGCGCTGTTGATCTTTTCTCTATGCAAGCTTCCCTGCTCGATGTTCTAAAATAAGCCAATCAGGTCCGAGACCGTGACTCGGGTTCAATGTTCAACGCCGACCGATCTGTATTCAATCAATGAACACCGGTCTCTTTTCGACATCAACAGTCACTGTTCGACATAACATTCATTAAGAGAGCCTTCATCTCAGCCCTGAGCGGCTCTTCATCTACGACTGGCTTTCTAATGACTTCGACGCCGTGTGCGTTGGAGGGAGGGCAGTCACAGTCCCTCCGGCTCAGAGTCGGTGTAGCTGGTGATGAGATGGGGGTTGAACCCACATTTGGTGACCATCCGCCTCCGTCCTGATAATCCGGTTGGTCGCGGCAAGTACTGATTCATCAAGGCGACTATCTAACACCAAGGAGAGAACTATCGCTATCTAATGCTAAGGAGAGGTAAGCATCTGCGGGGCCCCACAGCCCCGACTGCGAGCATCCGATACACGTCGTCCACTGCTCCGACAATCCACCGCCACGAGCTAACATCCTAATAGGTGTGGTCTGAAAGACTCGAACATCCCAATGAGATTGGCAGCCATCCCATAAACATCTTTAAGCATCCACACAAGTCCGCGCGGCGCTCCAGCGTGTCCGGGGCTTACTTACGCCCGCCCGCCCGGTATTGATCATTGGTTCAACTGCCAACCATGATCCAGGATCAACCAGCACCGCCTCCCCCGCTTGAAGCTGCCTGCCAGGCAACTTTCAGCAGAATCATGACAGGACGACTTCGAACATTCAGTCTGGACTCAGGACTGGGAACAGGCACAGAGCGTCTGCATGGTGACGTCGATGCCTGCCCGAGGTACCGTCGTTCAATTTCAACTTGTTGAGGGGTCTCTTTCCATTCACTCTTCCTGTCAACTTCCGTCCTCGTTTGATTTGTTCTAGACTCTCGGACTCTGGGCTGTTGGTCCTGTCACGCCGGCGTCCTCCAAGTCCGAGTCCGTTGAACCTCTATTACTGATTTGCTGCGCCATAACCTTTTGGGTCTCGGATCACGAAACTTAAACATTCAACGACTCAATTCGCCGCGTCGAAACTCGAACCATCTCATTCTTTATCGCAGTCGCATGTCGGCAGGACCCGACTGCATCCGGCCGCGATACCCGCAGGTGCGATGTCTCGCCGAATTCTGGTTGCTATAAACAAACCGCCGAATACTAAACGGGGTCGGTGAAAAAACCAATGAACTAGCGGGTATATAAAACTGGGGTCTTACCACGTGCTAAAATGAAGAGGGCTAAACTGGAACTGGGACCTGCTGTGCCTAATTCAAGTTGTATTCAAAGACGACGAATGAATGCGCATCATATCGCATCACCTGGGGACACGGAGGCAGCCAACGCAGCAAATAAACAGAGTCAAGAGCAGATGCTTCATCGAACTTTCGTCACAGCACTGAAAACGGGGATTGACTCTTGAACTGGAAAAATAATGCCGCGGAGACGGAGCGAACTTGGATCGATGCTTCTCTCTGAGGCAGAATCATCATTGCCATCGTCATCGTTGCTAAAAACACCGGTCGGTGAAGTGAAACCCAACAACGTGGAGCGGACTTCTCTTTCCTGCGCGCTGAAACAGAGAAGAGGGAAGAGAGAAGTACTAGTGCTTACTTCTTGACCTCCGATTCGTGGCTTTACTCTGTGGAATATATTCAACCACCACGGCTTGATGTCTTTTCTGTGCCGTTCGATATCTTTGCTTTGATTTGTTTATTCAACCTCAACTCTCCTCGCCGTAAGAACTGTTCCGTTCTCTGATCTTCTGTGATTTTTTCAGGTTTGGGCTTCCGATCTTCTCAATCTTTCTTTGTCTTTCCTGATCTCCTCTACATCCTTCTCTGATCTACCCTGTGCATATACCGTTCTGACATCCTTCTGCTCTGGGTCCGGGAGCCCCGGGGCTTGCGCTTTGATTCCCGGACATGACAACGTACTTGCTTGCGTACTCGGATTCTGGGGCTGGACGCGAATTCTGGACTCTGGAGGCTGGACTTTGTTCTGAATGGCTGAATAAAGGAACTGCAGATGTGGATGGAAAAATGTCCAGCAACATGCATGGCGATATGCGGAGGAGGGACGTGTGTTCAACATCAATATCCGCAAGAGGCAATTGACCTGGAGGGGAATGGCAAAAATACATGCGACATTCGACGCCCAGATGACAATAATGCATGGCAATCTCCCAACTCGCGCCGTATCCAGGCTCCAAACTACAGCAACCTGGATGATTGGCAAACACCACCAGAACACCCGCGACACCCGCGAGCCCCTCACCCGTTCTATGGATTTGGTCGGCCGAGGGAGAAGGCTGTCACTCGTACACTTGCGGCGGGCACCTTGCACGCACCCCCTCGCTCCTGACCGTGACACCCGGAGGATTAATGCGTCGTTACGCGAATTAGACGCTTGAACGCCCGCAGGGAAATCCGATATTCGTCTCCGTCATCCTGCTTGAATCCCGGCGGGAGGCTCACTCGAGTGCGCATTGAACTCCGAGTACGCGGTGCCTTGGATGAACGCCGAGCAGTTGCACTTGTTACGAGATACGGAGCCACTAAAGTTGATCTCCGCGCCCTACCACGCGTCGCCGAACTCTTCGCTGCTGACTTTGTGGGCATCTGCGGGGATTTTATTACGCCATATAAATACCCGCCTAGTATTCCACATGGACCTCCTTCGACCCCTCATTTTCCTCACCTATATTCTGCGTCCTGTTCATGACATTTCAACCAAATAATTGAACATCGCCATCATCGGGAGGCATCGGGCGGCATCACTTTCTCGCGCAGAAGACTTCTAAGTTCTATGTTTATGCCGCGCCACAGCTAGGAACCTGCACCGCCGCTTGCTTGCCTCTTGGCATCTGTCTATAATGGCAAATGACATATATCGCGCAAAATTCAACGCGGGGCTGGGGGATCTGCTGGCGGGGGTGGGGGATCACTCCGCTCAAGGTTTCATTGTCAATTGGGTTTCAATCACCCCGCTGTTGGGATGTATGCAGCAATCAAAACATTCCAGATATGAGGGCAAGTAACTCCTAGGATATGTTCGGACTAAATCGGACATTTAACCGTGCTCAAGCAAGTTGCAACTGAGAACCAGTAAGCGTACAATCGCCCTTTGCGCGCAGATCACGGCCCCGACGCGCCTCGGAACAACGCGAACCGCAATCTATCATGACAGCAGACGGAATGTAGTATCTCTCCTTGAACTTTGTTCCCCGGACTCCGAGTCCGAGTCACCGCCTGTGACTCGGCCTCGGACAACCTATACACTGTGACCCTTTCCTACCCTTTCCTGCCCAGAATCGCTCCCTTCCCGACTTGCGCATTGATCGCGCCGCTCTCGTCCGCAATGCTGACGACCACAAATCCCGAGTGGCCGCTAATCTTAAGCCGTTATTCAGCGCTGACGGGACAAATCTCTGCCGTCGTGCCGTCGTTGGTTCCCGCTTCCCGCTGTACTGGATCCGTCTTCTCTGCAGCATGGATGCTATCTACGCATCAATTTGAACATAAACAAACTACCGACGGACTTGGGGAACGCCGACACCACTGAGAAAAGCTGACTCCCCGACTTGGTCGCGGGGAGGCAGCTGGCGCATTCAAGATATCTTTGCCTGCACACAGAGTCACAGACGCGACTTTTCCACGCTGATTACAAGATGGCCTGACAACGGAGAGGAATATATATTTCTCACCGGCCCGCGAGAATGTTGAATCCGACGGCTCGTGGGGCGTACATCGCATAACGACGCGTCTCGGCTAGTCTAAGTCTTTCCAAAGGGGATCCTCAACCGTACACCGCTTGACTACGCGCGCGTCCCACCCATTCTCCGCCTTTCTCCGCGCAGCTCCGCGCCCGTTTTTCCTGAGTAAGAATCTATTTTGGGACAATTCAGTAAGTTTTGATTGACATACCCCGCACCCAAAATGGCGACCCCAGACTTGATGCACTACAGCGCTGAGCGCCTAAACTTGTCCTGGGCGTTTTCATTAAGCTGCTAGGCAACCGCGGACTTATGATTGGGTTTCCTGGTTGTGGCGCACAGTAAACCTGCTTCGTCCGTCGATAGCCTCCCGATCACCCAGGTTAGTGGGCTCTGCAGCCGCGCTATGCCTTCCTATTGCAAGTGTGGGTGTCGCGCTCAGGCTGTGCCTCATTGCGGATGCAAATGTACTTTTTTATGCTCATGGGTGAAAAATCCACGTTGATTTTGGTCTGGGACTTGAAGCTTGAAGTGTTTGAATGGCAGGATCATGATTCATTTGCACGCTGCTCGCACAGTTATTACAGCAATATTGGTATATGGTCAGTACCCGCACGCCTTTGACACGGTTCCTTAATGTCAGCTATTTTTTGTCGGCTTTCAGTTAGTTCAATCGCAGAGATCTTCCAAATTTGCGCGGAGATGAATACATGGCAAGTCTACAGAACAGAGATTCGTAACAGGAGGCACATAGCGCTCCAGTCGCCACTACACACCAAGTTAACAGAGGTAAGAATAGAAATTGGAATTTCTTTGTCATGGGATTCAAGACCTGGATGTAAGTATGTTATGCCCGGGCAGACCGTCGTGGCTACATAGTGGCGGATGAAGACTTCAGAGTACATTCCTATACGAGCTGCTATCCAACTTGACTTAGGGAGAAATTCAAGCCGTCCGTCAAAGTCTCTTCCGGTTCCGCTCCCAAACGACCCTTCGTTCATTCTTCGTTCATTAATAGTGAGTCTTTACAACTTGAATTGAACGCCTGTCTCGGGCATGCGATTACCGTTATCGATAATACATGCACGAGCAGTGCAACGATCGTTGCCTCGAATACAACAAACAACTTTAAATGGGAACGCCTTATAAAGGTTGGTTCAACAAGTCGCTGAGTCGTTTGTTCAATATCGAGGCTGCCCTTTGTTACAACTTGATAGTATCTACTTCAACCATTCAGGTTGTTATTTAATATCCGAATCACTTCCCGTATGAATGCAAGCAGACAGCCCCCTTTCTGCTGACCCTGGATGCAGCCTGGATAACCATTCATCCCAACTATTTTTTTCCGCCGAAGAGTAACCTTGTTCGCCGGCGCCCCCCCATAGCGGGTCACATTGATGATAGCCCGAGTCTCCGCGCCGATATCAAAATCTGTGGGTCTAAATCAGCAGTAAGGCGCCCCGACGATTCACCTAGGATCCACCTGTGGCGGCGTCATCGTAATAGGCAGCCCGCACTTCATTTAATAGCACCTAGACTCGACGTACGAAGTAGCCTTGGATCGAGGTTGGCAGCTTACAGGGTGGCGAGTGTGAAGATAGTGGGTCGTGGGCAGCTTGGGACAGGGTATGAATACCGGCGGGGGATCGTCAGGTGGTGGCGCTGCTCAGCACGCGTTTAGGATTCCATCGTGGACTACATCCCGTCGAACATGCTTTGCTCAAAGTGGTCGTCTTTGAAGAAAGGGTATGAATGCCACGAAGCACACAAGCGCTATTCGACACGGAAGTGCGGCCATTTAGGTCAGGTGCCGGTGCGACTGACATGTTTTTAGAAAAGAAAAGAAAACCTAACTCGAACCCGCATGTATTTTCGGGCAAGCTCGGCCGACGCAGCCATTGTACCGTAAACCCCCGACTACCTGGTCGCCGCCCTGTTGTGACTGTAACGTCCGGGCCGGTCGCTTCATGCAGGCTTGTCCACGGAGACGAGGAGGGATGGACGACTTGACACGCACACGACATTCACAATTTTGGTTAGTCCCGGCGGTCGGTGCGTTGCGCTTTGACTGACGGTGTCCAAGCGATTCAATTCGATCGAGAGATGTTGTCTTTCCCAAGTCTTTCCTTGGAGGATAGACTGTTCTTGGACTGTTCGGAACCTGTCTGTCGGCGGCGTGAACGTGAATCGCGATGTCCGTATGCTGGTGGGAATCGCGGGTTCGTTTCCAAAGCCAGGCCTTAATCTTACATGCTAATGCGGGGAAGGCATTTTCGCTGCCGGCAGGCCCAAGCGATAGATCGTCGCACGATAGGAAGGCGGTAGGTTCTTTGACGTCTGGGGAAAAGAACTTGTGCCAGATTGTCCAGGAACAGAAGCCTCAGAGGACCGATTGGAATGCCGAGGGCTTTCAGGCTTCAGCGCTTCAGCCATCGTGGATGAGAAGAAACCTTTTTCAGACTCCGACCGGCTTCTTCGATTCCTTCCTCGGAAATTGAGAATCCTGCAACTGCTCTGTCAGGACAAGTTGAGTGCTGTTTCTATCCCTACGAGCCAGATTAAATTGCAGGACGTCTGTCCTCAGTGGAGATGAACGAGTTCTCTGTGCCAAAAAAGGTTATAGCGTTTCTAGCATTTCTGATTTTATTTATTTAAATAATTTTTCTGAGAGAGGTTGAACTTCTTTCCAGCAGCCATCTGCCCGCCCAGACGCCCGCCATTTCTATTAACGCCCATGCCTGATATCCGCCGCCCTCTTCCAAAGCCACTCACGCGTCGACCGAAGAATTCGCGGCCCGAATTTATATTTACAAAGACTAAGTATATATTTTCCTCGGGGCTCATGAAAATGGCGGACGCTAGTGCGAGTGTCCCTCGTCCCGACCTCCCGTCCCACAAAACTACGGTGGACGTAGCATGGCTTAACATGGCTAACGTCAGCGTCAAACGTTGAGGACACGAAACTGAACGAACGTTGACTGGAGCGCAAACCATTATTCTCTTGAGCGAGGACTCGTATGCACGTTCTCTGCTGTTGTAACGTCTGTATGCTTCAGGAGGGGGTCGACTTACGGGACCAGACTCATCTGGAAGCAGGCGCGCGTGAGGGGTTGATGCTTATATCCGTCGCGACTCTCGAATGTGCGGGCAACACAGCGCCTCGGAATGCCAAAGTATTATGGCATTCGATGAGAAATTGCTCGAACCGCTATTAGAGCCTGCAGGGTCGGAAAACACGAACGGCTTTCCATCGATGACGAAAGACACAACCCTGCCGCGGATATCCGGTAAGAACCTCCCCTTGAAGGCACCGGCGACGCCGAAAATTCCCAATCTTCAAACGACGACGTTGCACCGATGGCAGCTGGACAATGTACATCGAGCTCTTTTCGCCAGAAATTCACGTTCATCATGTGTTGCGCTCATATGCGTAGAGTCGGGCGGATAAACGTCAATACTAGGACACATATGTAGACGAGACGCAATAATTTGCTATCGAAGATGCGGAAGGCGTCGAACCGAGAGCTAAGTAGCAGAATTACCTCGGAGTTCGTGAGATTCAGTGATGTAGAGGCGCTCTCCGGGAAGCTCAGAGGGGTTGGGTTCTAGATCATAGCAAAAGAGTTGTGAAATTTGGACCGCACGAATATTCAAGGAAAAATACCGAGTTGCCACACCTCTTCTATGGCAAATGAATCGGTAATTTGTAGAAAATTTGCAAGGCGGCTGTGTTTCCGTATTTCGTGTAAGATGACAGAACAGGATGCACACAAGGCCAAGGGGGTCGTTGGCAGAGGTCGGGTCAAGCAGCCGACTTTCCGCACGATGAGCTGCCTCGCGAACTTCCGCGCGGCTGAACAACTCGAGAATCAACCAGTTCGGACCCAGAATCCTCTTTCTGCTAGTCAGCCCGCGTCGTTCCGTCAGAGAAAATGAAGACAGCTGGTCTTCATGTCTTCATATGATGAAATGCCTGCCCATCCGCCAAACGAACCGTGGAGCGACGCAAGAATCAACCAGATATCCCATAAACTCGCGACTTCTAGTTTGGCCGAGTCCTTCCGCCAAAGAGATTAACGGGAGAAAAGTCTCCGGAGGTTTTTGAAACGCAGTAGCTATCGCGTCCAGGATTTGAGGTTGCCATTCGTCTGATATTCAAGTTTCCGCCGACTGGCAATAAAAAAGAGTTTGATGGAGTTTCGGTGGGGGCCATAGGCAGCAGCGCAGCAGGGCATGTTGGACAAAAGGCACGACTCACGAGTATACCTCCCCTCTCGGCAGCAGGTTGCAGCGGACATCCGAGTCGTCCGAGTCGATGTCCATGATGGACCTCATCAAGCGCGTATTTCACACTCCGACGCATTCTCTCCTCTCCCGATTCAGCAAAACAGCCACGGCCATGTCTATCCCGCGCGACGTACAAGAATTCCTCGACAATTATCCTCACAGCGGCAACGTCCGCACTCTCGCGGATAACCTGGGCTTCTATTCCAACTCTTCCAGATGCCGCCCCGACGACCTCCTCATCGAAGAGATCCACGAACAGTGTGTCCCCCGCGACGCGTTTGCTCGCCAGTTGACAGCCTACTAATAATGGATCTCAAGGTGGCAGGGTGACTACAATAAGCTAGAGCGCAAACACGGGTTCATTCAATGGTTGTAAGTACGTCGATGGCCAAAACATTTGAGCCCGTCGTTTTACGATTTACTTTGCATAGATTCCCTAGTAAGAATCGCTATGTCTTCTCTTTCTTCTCCCCCTAACCTTCAAGCAGTCCGCGAGCACGGTATGAACTTTGAGTCCCAACCGCTCCAGCCGCATGAAATCACCTCGATGAAGGCGGACCCGCGCGTCCTGGAACGTCTCCTCGCGTCCTATAGGCTCATGCTCGACTTTTACGGCATGCGGCTGGTGTCGGAGGAGACGGGAGCAGTGGACCGTGCGCTCCCGCCGAGGAACTATGCCCCGCGCTACGAGAACCTCGTCCGTGAGTGCCGCTCCCCTACATGCAAAGATGAAGTTCATGCTAAAGCATGCAGGCTCGTCACACAACTACCTTCGCGTCTCGCGCATCCTCAAGTGCCTTTCGGAGTTTGGCTTTGAGCGGCTGAACGCGGGGTTCCTGCTGCATGTACTGAGTGAGCAGAGCGAGGCGCGGGAGCTGAACACGCCGGGGATCCGCAGCAGCATGGACCGCTGGTGGGCGAACTGCATTCGGAACGAGGAGGAGCGCGAGTGGGTTGGCGGCATCATCAAGAAGGTACGTGGGGAAGAGGGGTATGTGTTTACGAGGGAAATGTACGCCGCTGCGCTCGACCAGCGGCAGCAAACGGGCAGCTTTCGGAGCGAGGATATGAAGGTAGAACTGTAGATCATGATGAATAGAAATTCACCGCGAATTGTATAGCAATATGTAGGAGCATAGGTAGAAATAGAATGAATATAGATCTGTCGGATGTGAGCAGATGGTCGAAGAGTTTAGCATGAGCGTACCAGTACATAGTTTAGTCCGACGCCCTCTCCAAAGCCGCTATGAGGGCTTCCTGTCTCCTTTGTTCGTACATGGTGCTCACGGAACGGAGCAACTGCTCAATGCTCTCGAACGTTGGTCCGGTGGGCTCTGCCGCTGCCTGGCTGCCCATATCGCCCGGAACAATCTATTCCCGTTGATTATTAGGTCCCGGAAAAGTAGGGACGACGCACGGAGTACCCATTGGTGGTGAGATTAATCAAAATGGTGCGGCCCTCGAGGAGGGTGACCGATGCGGTCGCGCAGAGGGGTGCAGAGGCGGTGAGACGGAAGGGCCCGATGGCAGAGGTGGAGGACTCCTCTGCGAGGGCGTGTTGCAGCTCGTCAGCGCAAAAGGTGCTCATGCGTTACATAGACAGGAGACCAACGGAGAAAATCAAAGTGCAAAACACAAAGCCGGGTTATCGGCTACATCGCGTTCACGTTATAGACGCGTAAACGTAAATAAACCACCACTGCTCGACTACGCGCATCTGGGTACACAAACGATATCTATTGCACCTGTCCTACATATACAAACACAGCCTATGTCTGCACTTCCTCCATATCGTCGTCGTTCTCTTCGTCCTCCCCTTGCGCGTCAACATCATCATCGGCATCCTCCTGCTCCTCCTGCTTCGCAATCTCCTCCAGCTGCGCCGCCAAAAGTGCCAGCTGGGCCTGCAACTCCGCGCGCGCGTGGTCGGCAAGTGACATCGTCACGGCCTCGGTCTTCACTATAGACAACCCCCGCCCCTCGTCGTCCTCCAGCTTGAACACTGCACCGAAGTTGATCTTTTGGAGAATCTTCTGCGCAGCCTGGTATGCGTCGTTCGTTGGCGGCACAGTGGGCTTGGGCGCCGGGACGTCCGCGGGCGGCGTCTGCTTCGGCGCCACGACAGATGGAGCCTTCGCGGCCACAGGCTTCACAGAGGGGGCGGTGGAGAAGGGGGCGCGCCCATATGGCTGCTGCATCGGGCGAGGCGTGGTGGTAAAAGGGGAAGCAGCTGGCGTGAAGGGGGACGACTGTTGGCGCGGCTTCGGGATCACCGGCATCGAGCTCTGCGTCTGGGGCCTGCGCGTTGCGCGACGCGTCGACGACTAGACATAGATGAGACATGGCCTCCAGAAATAACAATATCTACGCACGTTGCCGCCTTCCCAGTTGGCATTCAGGCGATAGCGACCGTTGGTACTCTTCTCGAATCGACCACGTCTGAAAGCCTTTTGGAGAGCCTGGCTGGCTGATGGGCGGAAATTTGACTGTACCGGATAGCGCGCGGCCATCCAGTTGAAGAGGTCCTTGGGCGCCAGACCTTCTGGATCGCCGACGGCGTTGAGGCCCTCGACGATCATATCCTCGTAGCTAGGGAGGTCGGTGTCCTCCGCAACTTGGGCTGGGGTTGCATGGGTTGAATCCTGGCCCAGAGTCGTGGTAGTGAAAAATGGTGTCGCATGCGATGGATATCCTGGCGGGAACGACGTAGAGTAACCGGCAGGGAAGCCAGGGGGAGGAGCCGCGTACGCAGGATAGGAAAATGGGGCGTAGCCGGGAGGAAGGGCCTGGTAATATGGTGTATGCGGGTACGCAGGCTGCGTAGAAAAACCATACGGCTGGGTGGGATGGGGCAGCGAAGGAGTAGTGGATGGCCCTGCTGTTGGCTTCTTATCCGGCGGTTTGGGCTCGCTAGACGGTTTCGGAGGCTGATGTTCTGCACGCGGCGTACCCGGTGCAGTTGTTGGTCCCGAGCTTGCTGGCGGTATGGTGGCCGGGGTGTCCTCGAGTTTGGGGACGAGGTTTTGCATAGCTGCGATGGCGGCCCTGAAGTCAGTCGGCCATATATTGCGCTTGAGTGCTACGGGGACGTGTATGTCGAGGGCCAGGCAGATGTCGATGACCTGTTGGGGCGGCATGAGGCCGAGGTACTGGCGCTTGAGGTCATGGTCTGTGTAGAAGACAATGAGGACGATAATATGTAAAAGAAAGAAAAGGAATGATATACCTTCGGGAGGAGCATTGTGGATGAAGTGAAGAGGGCCAGAGCTGCTCGCCATCTCCCAGCTATACAGCTGTATAGTTTTGGAAGGTTTGCACTTTCAAACTCCGCTCATAGCACCTTGCTCTGTACACTCATCTTCAACGGCTTAGAAAAATATTCTGCTCGTCTTAGCGTCATTTTGCGGCGTCTTCCCATTCTGCTTGCTAATCTTTCCAAATTCATCTGTTCAAAAGCCGTAATAACAAGCTTATTCTCTATTCAACCTCACATTCAACACTTCTGATATGATCCACCAGGATGGCAGCATACAGCTCTACTCTTCTTGTATGCACCTTTATGAAGGATTTCAATATACACTCAGAGAGTCGTCGCCAACTTGAAGCTGCGATGCGAACTTGCGGTTTGGCACTCGGTACAACACGACGTTTTGACTGACTCCGAAAATAAAGAGCACTCTTAAACTTTACGAGAATATTTTCAGCTCTCCAAACTAATCATGGGCATGTATCCACGCGTTTAGGTCGGGCTTTTCTCTTCGCTTCCAACCTTGAGCTGAACCCACGTTATATTTAATTCTTTGTGCCGTGATGCGGGATGGTCTTTCAACAGCCCAGCACTCCCAAGGTCGCAACCATGGCGTGACATGGATAGCTTCTTCTGAAGCTTCACCTTGGTGTGATTCTTCATCCCATGAGCGGGCTGATGTAAGTTAGCATCGATCTTGGTGATAAATCAACCATATGAAAGTTGGCAACCTGCACGTCGCTTTCCTACCATTCCTTTTCCTTTCAATGGCCGCGCGCGATTGTCGTATCATAATCCCGCTTTGCGCGATGATTGAACCAGGGCCGCTATGTTCGCACACAGAAGCCCGGACGCAGAACCGTTGGCTCGGCGTGGAGTGCGCATAACATTGTTTTTAGCAGAGAAGGTCCAAGAAATGGGTCACATGAAGCTCCGTTTTATATAGCAAAAATAGGTAACGAACAGTAGTCTGTTCGGGTGGGCGGAAATTATCCTCCTGAGCGACGTGTTCAAGAAACATCACCCCGGAACCCAAAGGAAGGCTCATTTTGTCGGTTATCCCTGCTGAAACTATTTGTCAACATTTTCTGCCATTCCCACTTCTTCGGATAGTCTCCGACCTGATCGACAGGACGAACGATGTCGTTGAATTGATACACACTTGCCATTGGAGGCGGGGGTGATAAAAGTAAGCTCTGCTGGTCAGAGCCGGTCACTTGTTCCCAGTTCCATTCTGTGGACCTTTCAAAAGGGGATTATGTCGCTGCTGAAAGAGGTCAAATGGCTGTCCGCGCTTATCTGGTCGCTTCGCTCGTGTCTCTATTCCTCCTCTTCAGCGCACGTCTGTTGAACAAATGGAAAGGACTGTCCCGTCTACCATTCCCTCCTGGACCTGAACCCGGGTTCTTAACGGGGAATCTTCGCGATATACCAACAGAACTGCCCTGGTTAACTTACACTGAATGGGGGAAAAGATATGGTAAACCTCCAAACCCTCGTGGTTTTTGGTTATTGATCTCTGGGCCTTCCAGGCGAAATTGTTCATGCCCGCATCTTCGGAGCGCACATCGTCGTCGTCAACTCGGCCAAAACCGCAGTAGAGTTATTTGACAGGCGAGCGCGTATCTACTCCGACCGACCAACGATTCCCATGGTTGAACTGTGAGAATTTCAGCCACTCGGTTCCTCCGTGTCTGAATAGAAAGAATTTTAAGCATGGAATGGGACTTCAACTTGTCTTTGATGCCGCACGGCGAAAAATGGCGGCAATACAGAAGAATGTTCCACCAGCACTTCCGGCGAGATGCCGTCACCGCCTATCGCTCTATTCAAATGAGAAAATTCCACGACTTGCTGCGTGGCCTGCTTTTAACCCCCGAGGATTTTTTTGCGCACACTAAAACGTGAACAACATTTTTCTCCCAGTGGATCATAATAAACTGATTTCTTTTTCTCAGAGTGGCAGCTGCAATTGTAATGGCAACAGTCTACGAGTATGACATGAAGCCCACGCACGACCGATTTGTCGACCTGTCGGAGGAAGCGGTCAAAAGACTCTGCGCAAGTGTATTTCCGGGCGTTTTTGCTGTAAATTCTGTCCCATTTCTCCGCCACTTGCCTTCATGGTTTCCTGGATGCGGCTTTCATCGATTTGGACAAGGTATAATCTATTCTTCAACCGAATATAATATCTAACTTTTAATAACTTAGAAACAGCTCGACTGCTCGCGGAGATGAAAGATGAGCCATTCAGGTTTGTTAGGCAGAAAATGGTGTGTGATCAAGCTGCATCTCGTAAAATAATATTTTGATCAAGTCCAGCGCCATGGTGTTGGCGGCTTCTCGGTTCTACGCAAACTTCTTGAGAACAACGATGCTCAAGGTGGTTCAGAGGCTCAGGAGAAGGTGATAAAGGAAGTCACCGCTCTAGCATACGCAGGTAAGTCTGTTCTCACCTTATGTGTATTTTGTCGCTGACGACTACAAGGCGCCGCGGATACGGTACAATACAGCCCTCAATTTAGACCTGACATAGGCTGACTTCTTACCGAGACGACTTCCGCACTGATTACATTCATTTTGGCCATGGCGTTGAACCCTGAGGTTGAGCGCAAGGCGCAAAGCGAAATCGACAGTGTGACTGGCTTCAGCCGTCTACCAATTTTTGAAGACCGTCAGTCTTTGCCCTATGTGGAAGCCATATTCAGAGAAGTTATGCGCTGGCGGCCTGTCGCCCCCCTTGGCGTTGCACATGCAACCAGCGAAGACGATATCTATAAGGGGTTCTTCATTCCGAAAGGTTGCTTCCACCCGCTTCCTTTCTTACCAGTGCTAATAATCTTTTTCTCAGGCACTACTGTCCTTAGCAATATCTGGCAAGCTTATTAGATTGTTTCAGTCACTTCTTAATTCAATTTCAGGGCCATGGTCCACGACGAGTCTATTTACCCTGAGCCCGACAAATTCAAGCCGGAGAGATTTTTTGACGGTCATGGACAGCTCACCACGGAAGACAGTATTCTTGCTTTTGGGTTGAGTCTCTCCGAAATGTAATACATGAAGATGATATTTACAACATGCATAGATTTGGTAGGCGAGCCTGTGTAGGTCGTCACGTCGCTGATGCGACCGTCTGGGGTGCAATTGTCTCTCTACTATCTGTGTTCAATATTGCGAAAGCGAAAGATGCAGCAGGCAATGAAATCCCAATCGATCCTGTGTATTCGGACGGTTTAATTAGGTAAGTACCTCCATCGTACTCCAGCGCGTCAATAACACTACTTTTATAGCCACCCCCTTCCATTCCAATGTTCATTCACTCCGCGTTCTGAGGTCGCAAGACGGTTGATAGAAGACACAATTCTGGATTTGTAACTTCAATTCGTAGCGGTTTTCCTTCGCTCCTCTTCATGAAAATTCTCTGTTCCAGTATTCTATCACTTGTGTAACAGACAAACCATCTTGCGATTACATTTTGAACCGTGGAAAGATCTACAGCATCAGATCAATCCACAGCAGTTGACATTGAGTTGACACAGAAAAACTGAGTACTGATTATTCAACCCTGATGATGCCTGATCATATTCCATGGTTCAAATCTGGCAGCAATCGCTTGAACGGCAGTATCATCGCACCAGGGAATTAAATTCCAAGCATTATATTGCCAGTGAAAACTCGAAAACCTTTGGTTCTCAGACGACTTGAGCTGGCATTCTCGCTTTCAAAATCGTGGAATCGTGGGTGAGACGATACCGATGATGCGACCCAACTTTCGGAAGCTCAAGCGCTCAAGTCATGCTCTACTTAAGATCTATACCTTTATCGATTAATCGGCACCAAAGGATCGGACACAGTGGTGGCCTCATGCAGAGGACGCTTGCGAACTTCTCGTGCCAGCTGGACGCCTCCCTCGGACTCGGAGTCCCCAGTGGACTACAGGGGCAGTTACCGCCGTCACGGTTGACCTCGAATGAATCGCGTGTTGTCGCCTGCAGCACTAGCGACACTGTAATATAATGCGACCGAACACCTCGCGCTTGATTCCCGCGAAGTGGTTGAGGTCGGACCTGCCTCGGCTTACCGGACCGATCCTTGATTTACGCACGTTATCTGATCTTCGACCTTTTGTTGTCGGACCCCCATCATCTTTTGTCTTGCATTTCCCGCCCGCTTGCTTGCTCACCTGTCGAAAGTCGTGGTCTCATTAACTTTTCTGTGATTCGACATTCTCAATATTCTTTATCTTGCCGACAGGCTTCCTTCCGATGCCGACTGGCCGGTTCGCCATGGACAATTGCGAAGCGAGCCCCGACCGGTCTTGTGTGTGCCGACGGCTTCAGGTGGTTTCAGGTTGCACTCCTTCAACCAAGCCTTCTCCGGATCTTTTTTTTTGAGGTGCGGAGGGCATGCGACGGTACGAACTCATCCCAACTGGCACTGCGTATAATTCCGTAGCTAGCGGCCAGTCGCTCCGCCTTGGCGAGCTTATTATCGGCTCCCAATCCACGATATCGCAATATAGCGGCAGCCCACGAGATCGCATATGCGCAGCATTGAGAATTCGAACCACATATTTTTTGGGGGGAACTGGTCGGATACAGTTGGCTGTCGCGGCTTTGAGTGAAATCTTGTGGTGATCGCGGCGGTCGTATCTGCACGAAAGTGAAAGTGGTAGATTCTATCGTTCTTCTCCGACATTGAACAAGATGACTTTGCATGAGCCCAGCGAGCCGGAGTTGCACGCCCTTTCATCTCATTGTGCGCCTCGGCCTGTCTCCCCAGTGCAATACTCCTTCTCGCGGTACGTTATTCAACTTCAACTTATTGGTCGAGACATTCAAACTGACAAGAATTTTGATCATAGGGCGACAATGTCACTGGAATTGGAAGAAATGTCAACATTGGAAGGCAAGAACTGGTCATCCGTTCCTTCCGACCGCCTCATTGCCGCCTCGTGTTCTCATGCTTTATCTTTATCTTTCTATCTTTATGGACCTTTTAAAGAAGAGCCATCCCTGTGAAAGAACCTAGATGGCTACCCGCGATTATCTTGTTGCCTCGCTCGTGTCTCTTCTTCTCATTGGCGGCGCACGCCTTTTGAAAAAGTGGAAAGCAAATTCTCGTTTATTGTTCCCCCCTGGACCCGAGCCTAGGTTCATAACGGGCAATCTTCGCGATATACCAACAGTGCTTCCATGGTTAACTTACACTGACTGGGGGAAACGATACGGTAAGCCACAAAACTTTCTTGAATTTCTCATTCTTCATCTGCAACTATCCAGGCGAAATTGTCCATGCCCGTGTCTTTGGACAACACATTGTTGTCATCAATTCAGCCAAAGTGGCGGTAGAGCTATTCGACCGACGAGCGCGGATTTACTCAGACAGACCAACAATTCCCATGCTTCCACTGTGAGAAATTTAGCCACTTGGTTGCCCTGTCTGAATAAAACTTTCCAGCATGGGATGGGACTTCAACCTGACTTTCATGCAGCATGCCGATAAATGGCGGCAATATAGAAGACTCTTTCACCAACACTTCCGGCGGGATGTCATCGCCACCTATCGTCCGATCCAGATGAGGAAGGTCCACGACATGTTGCGGGGCTTGCTTTCTACTCCCGAGGATTTTTTCGCGCACACGAAAATGTGATTACCTTTCTTCTGGTGTGATCATGAAATTGAGTCCCAACAGAGTATCGGCTGCAATTGTAATGGCGACTATTTATGGATACGACATGAAGCCCATGCATGACCGATTTGCAGACCTCGCCGAGGAAGCGGTTAAAAGAGCCGGTGAAAGTTTAGCACCCGGTGCTTTTGCTGTGAACACTTTTCCTTTCCTCCGCCACTTGCCTTCGTGGTTTCCTGGGTGTGGCTTCCATAGATTTGCACAAGGTACCTTCCTCAGATGTGACCCGTTCATGATCAGTGACTAATTTATTATTATTTAGAAACCATTCAGGTCCTCACCGAAATGAAAGATGCACCGTTCGAGTTTGTCAGGCAGAAGATGGTGTGTGGTCAAGTTCAATCTCTGAGAATATACCGATAGAATCCCAGCGTAACGGAACGGCCGGCTTCTCGGTGTTGGGCCAGCTTCTTGAAAATAACGACGCACAAGGCGGTTGTAAGTTGCAGGAGAAGGTCATAAAAGAAGTTGCCGCCACGGCCTATGCATGTGAGCTTGATTCCAGTTGTGCGGAATTTCCCCACCAACTAAAAAATCTTAGCCGCCGCAGATACGGTATGCGGCGTGCAATTTATTTGGCACTTTATGGCTTATTTGTGTACCATTCAGACGGCATCCGCACTAGCAACGTTCATCTTGGCTATGGCGTTGAACCCCGAGGTTGAGCGCAAGGCGCAATGCGAAATCGACAGTGTGGTCCGCCTCGGCCGTCTTCCAGTTTTCGAAGACCGTCGACATTTGCCTTATGTGGAAGCCATCTGCAGAGAAGTGTTGCGCTGGCGGCCTGTCGTTCCCCTTGGAGTTCCACATGCAACAAGCGAAGACGATATTTATGAGGGATATTTTATCCCGAAAGGTTCCTTCGACCTGCTTCCTTTCCCTTTCCGAGCTCAATTTTGTTGTTTTTAGGCACCACCATCTTCACCAATATCTGGCAAGTCAAGCCATCTTTGCCTACTTCGTTTTAATCATACCATTTCAGGGCGATGAGCCACGACGAGTCGATTTTTCCCGAGGCCGACAAATTCAGCCCTGAGAGATATCTAGACGACCACGGTCAGTTGAGCGCAGCCGACGATACTTTCGCTTTTGGGTTGAGTTTCTTTACTTCAACGCCCTCTAATCCGATCTAATCGCGAATACTTTCATCGCATGCACAGATTTGGTAGGCGAGCATGTGTGGGTCGTCACGTCGCCGATGCGACCGTTTGGGCAGCAATTGTTTGCGTTTTAAGCGTCTTCGATATCGCAAAAGCGAAAGATACGGCTGGTAATGAAATCGAAATTGATCCTGCGTATACAGACGAGCTGGTCAGGTATGTACTACCCCTCGAATTCCAGTGCATCGATGGAACAATCATGTTTTCGTAGCCATCCCCGTCCATTCAAGTGTTCAATCACTCCACGCTCACAGGTCGCACAACGGTTGATAGAAGACACAGTGCTGGATTTGTAGCTTTAATTTATGTGCTGATTTATCCCAGACTCCTTACGCTTTAACCCGTCATGCATGTACTTACGTTCCATCTGTTAAACCTTTCTGTTCATGTCTTTTGAACCGTGGGAAAGTTCAAATATAACGAGAAAAACGAACAAAGCGATATATATACTATGATATAGGAGAAAGCCCGCAGCGAATCCCGGCCAATGCGCATCCTTTTTCAACGCAGCACTTGGGACCTTCTTGGAATGGAAGGCCAACGATCACTTCATTCTAAATCACTTCTTCTCGGTTGATGTATCTTACTATTGCTTATCCATGCTCATGTAGCCTAGGTGACGATTCCAGTTCTCTTTTGGCATTAAGAGCGCCAGGTTCTGTGCAATCCAAGCGTCAATTTGAGGTCAGCCGCTGTCAGCCGTGAACGCGCGACGGGTAACGTGATCCCGTTTTTAAGCGGAGCCCAAATGTCTCATACCGATGCGTTGCCGCTGAGCATAAAGAAGTTCGCTGCCAATACAAAGCGGAGAGTACGATAGTTCCATCCAGGTAGTGTAGGGCCAGGCGTCTACTTCGACTTCTTGCCGCCCCCTCCGGCCTTTCCTTTGTTCCCCTTCCCGAACGACTTGCCTTCAAATCCAGGCCGCGCTTTGGTCTTCCCTTTACCCGCCGCAGGACCTTTGCGCTTCTCATTTCTCATAGCAATGTTATCCGTCCTCTTTTTCTGCTTGGCCGCCATGGACGCAGTGATCTGTTCCTTCCGCTCATCCCTGAATATCGCAATGAGTTACGACCGAGAGGAAAAGAGGAGGAGGTAAAACTCACCAATCACGCTTGCTTTTTCCCTTCTCTTTCTCCTTGCGTTTCACGGCCTTCTTTAGCCGGGATTCGTCGTCGCGAACCTTGACGCCTTCTAGACGGGCAGCTGCCTTGTCCCACTTTTCTTTCTCCTCAATGGATTTGCGTTTCTCTTCGGGAAGAGCGGCAAGTTTTTCCTTTCGTGAAGCTATCTGTGCGAGAGCTTGAGTGGGGTTGGATGTGGTCTTGAGGGATTGCGATTTTTTCGACGACCCTGCCAAAGATGAAAAGGCCACATTGGTGACCCCAGAGGTTCCATGGCCGGGTTTTGAACGAGAGTTGGTGTCGTCTGGGACAAGGAGTTGGGTCTGGAAAAATAGGGGGATAAGTAAATGGGCTGCTGCAGCCTAATCCGACACGCACCTGGGTTATATTTCCCTTGTCCCGGTTGACCGCCTTCTCCTTCTCCTTGTCTTTACCCTTCCCTTTTCCCTTCAGCTCTTCCTCCCGACGAATCTTCTCTTTCGTCTCCTTTCGTCTCCTCTCTCTCATTGCAGCTCTTTGTAGTCTTCGTTCATCCAATAACGCATCCTTGTCTCCAGATGTGTTTGCGTTGCCATTAACATAGTCATAACGCGGCCCGCCGCCACGCCGTAGCGACGCCATTCGCGCATGCAGCTTGTCGCGCAGGGCCTCGATTCCGCCTGACTCGGGCATAGGGACAATATCCTCCATTGCGTCGCCTTCGGAATCATTGTCTCCCTCGAACTCATCACCGAGGTCAACATCGACGTCCATAGCGATGTCATCGTCGTCTCCCGACTCGTCCTCGTCCGATGGCGGGGTTATAGCTTTCCGCTTGCCTTTGGCAGAAGTAGATTTGGACCGAGACTCGCCGCTCGCAGTTTCATTTTGGAGGTCGATAACGGTTTTATGGTTTTCAGGGTCGAGCTAGAGGAAACCCTGTTGTGGAGGTGTGTATAAAGTAAGCAGAAAAAGACGCGCCTTTTCCCGCTTCGCTTTTTTGGAAGCCTCCTTAATAGCCTGCTTGGGTGCTTTTTGTTTCTTGCTATGCTTTTGATATTTGGAAGCAGCCTGGTGTGGAAGTCAGCATCCCGCCAAATTTCACGAGGAACACAAGAACCTGTTCTTCCGTTTGCTCAAGGGGGAGGTAGTATTTTGCGGGGATGAGTTTTAGAAGGGTTTCAAAAGTCTCATTATGAGACTCCAAGGACGCCTGGAGTACCGCACTCGATGTAGGCATTTTTTCGGCCAGAGACGTTTTGAAGAAGGACTTGTTTGCGTATATTTGCTCTAGAGGCTAATACAGTCTCCCGGGCCGACGACCTTGGCCCTTGGCCGATCCGACACCTCGACTTCAACCAGAACGTCATACGCAAAGTTAGACTGGCTATCGGAAGCTCGCCAAAGCTTAGACTGGCACACAAAAAGCAGGATTCTTCTGGCAGTGCCAGGGCCCGAGCCTGGCCGTCGCCCTTGCTAAGCAATATAATTTCTCCATCCGCCGAATCATGTATCTTTCACGAACACCGAACAAGCCCGTCAATTACTTCGAAAATGCGCACCCTGTAATTGGATACTGATCAGCTGGTGCCCCAAGATGATTTGAGGATTTATATAAAGCACGGCGTAAACGATGAAGCTGGAAGTCCGCACCAACATGCCTCTCCCGTCAGACCAGAAGCTCATAACCTTCAGGCAAGCCATCCCCGTCAGCCATATCCATACAAATATCAACGCTAACATATAGTGAGGAGATAATTGCCCAATTCGATGCGATATTCGGTTTGCATCCTGGATTTCGGCCTGCTCATGCACGCGGTGTCATGTTGACGGGCAATTTCACCCCAACATCAGAGGCAGCGGCCCTTTCCATCGCTCCTCATTTCAATCAACCGTCCACCCCAGTCACCGTTCGCTTTTCAAGCTCTACGGGCATACCACTCGTGCCAGACACCGATCCTAACGCCAATCCACGCGGCTTTGGGCTTCGTTTTAATCTGGGCGACCACATTCATACCGACATCGTAGGACACTCTGCACCGGCCTTCCCGACCCGTACCGGAGCAGAATTCCTGGAATTTATGCGTGCCTTGGCCGGGGGCACTATTGGAGAGTTTCTTTCAACACACCCCGCGGCTCTAGCATTCGTGCAGACCCCAAAGCCTTCTCCTGCTAGCTTCGCGCGCGAAGGCTATTTTGCCTTGCATGCCTTCAAGTTCACCAACAGCGCAGGCGTCACCCGTTTTGGGCGCTACACAATTGTTCCAGATGCAGGACTGGAACACTTGGACGAGGCTGCAATTCAGTCCAAGAGCGAAAGTTACCTGTTTGACGAACTTCCTGAGCGCATTGCGCGAGGCCCAGTCACATTCCACCTCCTTTGCCAGATCGCTAACGACGGAGATACCACCAACGATGTCACTGTTCATTGGCCCAAAGACCGGGCCATGCTTAACTTGGGGAAGCTAACCCTCTCCACAATCATTGCTGACAATAATCAGGAGCAAAAGAGAATCATATTCGATCCTATTCCGCGCATCGACGGCATACAAGAGTCGGAGGACCCCCTTTTTGAATTCCGCGCGGCACTTTATCTTATCAGTGGTCGTCGCAGGCGTGGCGCTCCATAATGATTGGACAGTTCAATACTTAGCATCATTTTGTGTATTTCTTGTAGATGGTAAAAAACGGCATTTTTGTAGCAAGTCAACCAGGTTGGGGTGAAGCTGCAAGGTCAGCCCTGGTATCATCACCGGCTCACCTGTCCAGGTTGGAAGCGCTCAAGGTCGCATCTGAAAATGCGATTAGACAAAAGCAGCAAGCCAGAAGATAAAGGCGCACCCCAGCCCAGCCTCTTGAGTGGGAGCGAAAGAAAGTAGAACTCGCTCATCTGAGCGTATAACAAGAACGGGAATGGGAGTCTCAAAACCAGTATTTGAGCGGGAAAGAAGGTGTCAGTCGTTGTAGAGCACGTACATTCTCATTCATAGCAGACCTGATCATACTTTGGTAGGTGAGTGGTGCCAAAGATGCAACGGGTACTTCGCCGAAGGATACGATAAGGTCATCATCGCGCAATCCCTGACACTAGCATGAGTTCTGAACAATTCCAGAAGCGCAAACCTTTACAGCTGCTGCAGCGGGACCATCTGGTTCAACAGCTTTCACCAGAAATAAGGGCTTGAAGAATCCCTTGGGAAGATCCACGGTGGGCGACCCGGACGTCGCTGGAGATTCGGCGCCTGGAGTTGCAGGTACTGCCAACCCTGGTGCGGCAAGCTCTTGCTCTGAAGGAGAGAGGCTAAAAAAAGCTTCTTTTTGTCTTTTCAACCACCGTCGGGCCTGAGTGAGAGGATCAGCGATAGACTGAGGAAGAACACAGCTCCGAGACATACAGGTTGCATAACATGCTCCCGTTCGTCGTTACCCCAGTCCCAATAGAAGGTGGCGTAAAGTCCCACAACTGAAAGATGAGAAGGTTCCGAGCAAATGTATGGAGGAGCGGACCTGGGAGGAGTATAAAGTTACCGACGCCCACCGCCTTGAAAAACCATGGACTCCGGAAATCTTTGTACGGTTCAGCCTCGGGAGACGGAGGTTCCTGTGTCGTGGATGGAGCTTTCCCGGCTGAGTTTTGATTTGACAGTCTACGCGAGGGGAAGCCAATTGCTCGAGATTGTCGGAAGGACTGGGAGCGGCGCAAAAGCGCCAACATGAGGATTGGTCGGCAATTTGCGTGTTTTGGATCAAAACAAGGTCAAGCATTGCAATTCCGAGGATATGGCCCTGCCGGGCGGCGCCTGGATACACCGTTTTACAGGACTGTATGTATATCCTCAACTGGTAACCTATCTAAGCCGTCCAGACCTAGATGGTTTAGTACTTATTATAAACAGTTATCATTACAGTGAGCCTGAGTCTGAGTTGTGTGCCCGCTTCCAGATCAACAGAAAAAAACTGCTCCTGCACAGTGTCAAAACCTGAAAGACTTTGTTTGATCTTAGAAGGGCAGGACCAAGCACCAAACCGCACTCCTGGCGTGTATCGTCGCAACTGTGGACATTTTGTGCCGTCCGTGTAGTGTTGCCGCGGTCCGGTCCAGAACCGAATGCGAACCTGGACCGAACCTGAACTGGACCCGCGGTCCGGTTCAGTGGCAGTGCGGTTCATTGAACCGAACCGAAGGTCCAGTTCAAGGTTCGGAAAGTGTTCAATTTCCTTGAACCGCTTCGAACCTGCCGAACCTGAGGGGATTTTGGGCTTGAAATCTTCCCTAAAAAGGTGTGGTTGTGAGTATATTTTGTCCCTTCATTGCCCAACACACCTCAGAAATTCGCTCCGGACATACCAGACCACATTCGTGCCACAATTGAGTGCCTCGGCACCTTCAAATAATTATCACAATTCCTGTGACCTCCTTGTGTCACAAATACATTCGTGAATCTTAGCAAATAAGTGTCCTGAGCAGAAGCTCAGAGGTTTGACACACATTGAAAGAAGATAGAATGATGTTCAGATGACTTTCAGACAGATTTCAACCCGTTTCCGTGCGTGGGAAGAAAAATCAGGTTCGAACCCGTCCGAACCTGAACTGGACCTTGAACCTGGGTCCGGTCCAAGGTTCAGCAGGTTCCCTGAACCGAACCGACGGTCCAGTTCAAGGTTCGGAAAAAGTCGGTGTGAACCGGACCTAAGCCGGACCGCGGCAACACTACGTCCGTGGTTGAAAGTCAGTAGTACTGACTTTCAAAATCTACGTACTGACTCAGTACATAGATTTGCTTGGATTGATTGTTTCGTTAGAAGTTGCATGCTTGCAGCAGCTGTAGTTAGTCCTGTTGTTACTGATAGGGCCCGATTGGGTCAGAACCTTATTACCAATCATCTTTTGAGTGCTGGCTTTTGACTGGTTTCACCAAACAAAGGCGGAGCCTCATGCTTTGCCTTACTGGCAAGAGGTTTGTCTCTTCAGCTTTTTTCCAATCGGCCGACGGACGCTGTAGTTGGATGTTGAAACAGGTCAATTTACGACGGTTTGCAAATTGATTGGACCAAATTAGGTCAGCACCTGCCAAAAGATTATGTAATAACTTTCTGACCCAATCGGACCCCTTCGGTAACCAACAGACTTCAACAAGCCGAGGTACGAGGTAAGTTTTGTTGAAGCGTCTGTCTAGGAGAGACTGTCGGAAAAAAGCCAAATTACTTGCAACGGTCTGAGTCGGCTTGGGGCCTTGAGGGACCTCCAGAGCGCTTGAGAGTCACCCAGCCACGACTTCGAAGCACTCTCAAGTCGTCTCAGGATAGTCGGGGGACTCTCAAGGAGTCCCAGGCCATGGCAAGGTAAGGAGGCCTTGGCGAGGCTCGAGACAGCCTGGAACCACAGCCCCCCCCACTGCCAACGTCGATGCGATGGATGCAGCCTTCAGGGCTGCAGCGCCTTCCCGCGCGAGCTCTGCAGATCCCTCGCCGCCGGAAGATTCACAACACGCAGGGCCCGAATCATCTCAGGATTTCA
This sequence comes from Mycena crocata, assembly GCA_029281795.1. Classification (NCBI taxonomy): domain Eukaryota; kingdom Fungi; phylum Basidiomycota; class Agaricomycetes; order Agaricales; family Mycenaceae; genus Mycena; species Mycena crocata. The sequence continues at coordinate 249,681 of JARJCP010000057.1, forward strand.
TTCAACATCGACCCGGCAAGCCGGGCCTGAATCGTCTCAGGATTCCGGCATACCAGCTCCGGCCACTCGTCGACGGCGTACAACCCGCCCCTCTCGTCGTTAAAGCATAGTACTTAGATATATTCACTGAATTCAACTCTTTTCATCATATCACAAAAATTAAACGAGAAGTAAATCAAAATGGTGTACAACAATACTCTTCAGCTCGAAGTATTCCTACGAAGGCGCTGTAAAGAGACCGTGCGCAATTCCCCTGAACGATGGCTCCTTTCCACTCGCTCAGGGGTACTGAGCAACAGGGAACTCCGATGGGTTTGAGGTTCTTCGAGTCGACCCAGGGGCGAGTCGGAACCAACCAGCTGGTCATGCATGCGGCGCGCGCGTTTTGAGCGTGGAGTGGAAGGGGGAGAGTCACCGACAGACTCTCTGTTGTGTTCTGTAAACTATATTGCGTCAGGTCCACAATAGAGTATAAGTAGGACACACTTTGACAATTCAGTGTTTCTCTGATTTCAGCCAGATCTCCTTCGATGGCTGCGAGACGACTGTCGACAGGTCGTCGTGGACGAGTTTCTGCGTCTACCAGAGTATTCGAAACAGCTGACACAGGGTGAAGGGCGAGTTGCCAGATGGACAGGAATGATCAGAATTCTCATGCGCGCGACGGTGAGCTTCTCGCTCGGGCTCGGAGTCGGATGCATGTGTTGTGTCCGAGGGCAGACAGCGAAGCGTACGAGGCATTGAGGATGAGGTGAGCGTTGGAGACGGTGGTGCGACGGGCGGAGTAGGATCGTGTCAGTCAGGTGGAGCAATGATGTCATTGCTTGCGGTGCTATATAAAGTGTTTGCCTGTGGCGCCGCAACTCCACCTCTCTTCCCTTCGTACCACCACCAGCCCTTCCTCTCGACAACTATCCTGGTTAGTATCCGCCGTTCTCACCGCCTACGTATGTGATCCTCGATTGCAGCGACTGACACTGACTGGACTCGAGGTTGAACTTGATTCTCAAACCACCACGGGTTTACACAGGTGCGCAGCCTCTAGTCTGCACAGCTACTCATCTCGACCGCCTGCGTCCAGGTTATTTCTGGTGCGTAGTTATATCCTTCCTTTACGCTCCATGCTTAGATCGCATTTAGGGCAACTCCATCATGAGGTGTGTATGTACTACTTTCTCCTTCTGTACTGTGGCTAACCAATCACCAGAATCCATTTTTTACATCGCTCGGAACCGCTGTATTACCATGTACCGTAGTTGGTACTTATAACAATACATCAATTTTAATAATCAGCTGGAATACCCGAATCCAATGCAAATATGAGCCGAGCAAAACCTGCGCCTTGTGGAGTGCCGGCTTGTGGGGCCTTGGGTGATGTTGGGACGTCGGCTGTCACCCAGGCGCCTTGGGAGAGTCTGGGAGTCACCGGGTTCCTTGGCAGACCTTCCCCATTTCTTACCCTTGTGCTGCAAGGCACATAAAACCATATGGCCTTGCAGTGTCCTGGGACGCATCCGAGGGCATTTCGAGCGGATCAGGATTTTTCCGACAACTAAGCTGTAGTATCCTGCTGTGGGGTCCATAATTTCAGTGTTGCATGACCATATTTGTTTTGGAACGGTGTGTGCCGACGGCGGTAGGGTTGGGTTGATTTGAGGATGACAGAAAATAAGAATAGAGTAGGAACCTCCGAGTCTCCTCCTAGTTGCCATCATTGCAAATCTGATGCACTTCATATTTTTTTCGGCCTAGTACAGTTTTTCCCTGGCTGTGGGTTTCTCCTTGAGCAGGTTCCTCCCCCTGGAAAACGACGAACACGAGAGGTCCCCTGGGGACTTAGGAGGAAAGCTGACAAAAAGTGTGGAGCATTTATTCTGGTCGGTTTTGATTATGTGGAGCACCAGTTTTTTTTCTAGGGCTGCCCACCATCCTGTAAACGGGGACAGCCATCATTTTCAAACACTGAGACAGGTGTGGCCCGTCACAAAAGCGGCCGTACTTTTGGTTTTCAGCCACTCGAGATGTGTGACGCCTATGTATATAATTCGTCCTTTTTACACGGCCTGAGGCCATTTAGTACAATTCTTATCTCATCTTATCTACATTGTAATCACGTGTACATATTAGATAATCATCTTATATTCACACTTAACTCCCATGTCGTGAACGCGAGACCTACGAGGGAACACCCCTACCGACCCACCAGAGGCCCGAGCAAGCGTACAACTGCTCCCCGTGCCTCCTGGGTCATAGGAGCCCGATCCCGGGTCATACGATCCCTCGACGTAGGGTTACAACGTCGGTTGAGCGCCCAACGGCCGCTCCCGTTCTACTTCTCTCGTCTCGGTTAGCGCCTCCGGGCTGCTTCCGAGACTCCAGACTGCTTCAACTCCTCAGTGAAGCCCCGCGAACCAAGTCGCATCACAATGGAGCCCACCGCGAGGGCTTCACCCGGAGTTGAAACTCGAACTACAGTGCAACTTAGAATTTAACGTAGTGCTCTCTCTTATGGCCCGGGGGGCAACGTTTCTCTCTCAAATTACTCCCCTCTGGCTTCCACTCCCTTGGTCCTCAGCTCGGCCTACGCCTCCTCTGGATGTAAGCCGGTTTCGATTCGCTAACCGGATACCCGAGCCCTGGGGACACGTAACTGGTGAAACGCGCAGCTTGCTGGTTCACCCGAACGCAACTCCATGCGAGATGCGGCCACCCGTTCACGAAGAAAACCGCACGGAGGATCAATTGCCAGAAAGAAACTCTCTTCTTTCCGTCATGTCGTTCAACATTCGCCGTACTCCCGCCGAAAACCTGAATCCTCAGCCTCGCGGAACCCGATCCACCTCGGCGTCCAACCGACGAGGGTCGAGCGCCCCCGTGGCGACTCCCCCGGGGCGCGCTGCTTCTTCCAGCGCGTCCACGCCAACGGCGGCTTCCCTGGCGCGCAACGTCAATGCCACTACTACTCAGCAGGCTGCATTCGGCTCCGCGGAATCGCGCCTCCCAGAGTTCCTGACGCGGAACTTATCTGGTCGCCGTCGCGCTACGGTTGAATCCGTCCCGGATCAAGACGACCCTCCTCCAGCAGAGGCCCAGCCGTCGAGGAGCGCCCTTGAGGCTGCATACTCCGGCCAGTATCCGAGTGCTCTCGCGGCTGCGGCTGCGGCCCGAGCCACTCCTGAGACCACGCCCTTGCCCTCCTCGACAGCGGTTACGGATACCTCCCCACCTCCCTCTACGCTATCGGTCTTATCGTCCAGCGCCCATTCTTCGCGCGAAATTGGGCGAGCATCTCGCTCACATTCCTCTCACGCCTCACGCGAGTCCTCCACCCGCTCGAGCCGATCCTCGCGCGGATCTCGACCGCCAAGCTCGAGATCTGCGTCCCCAGGACTTTCGACACGCGATCGTTCCCAGCCCCACGCGCGCGCTGGCTCACGCGGAGGACCTCCGCATCTGGATAACGAAAGTGTCACTGCGGCCCTTCAAGCGCGGTCGCTGGGACCCTATCCTCGAATCTTCAACGGAGCGGGGCGCATGATCGAAGCGTACAATGAGCCTCTCATCGCGTCGGTTGAGCGCCATCATGGCGCTTTCGACGTGGAGGATAAAGGAGAATACGACCCTCTCATCCACTACGGCGCGACTGACGGCGTGCTGCCAGGTTCCGACTCCTCAGCTTCGTTACTCCTTCGCGACATTCTCATTCGTTTCGAGCGCCCTCGCTTAGATTTTGAGTGGGAGTCGCTTTCAGAGGCAGTGCGGAGTATCAACCGCATCGACGCGAGCAGCGTGGCGCTAATACCTTTAGCGGACTCGGAGAACGGACGATCCTATTCCTGTCTAGACCTCAACGTGCTGGCTAGGGTGGCCCACGCTGTACTTGCGATGCAGCAGATCCTAGTCGCTTTGGCGTCGTTCCTGGGCCAGAAACCCTCCTCCTGCTACCGCTTGGACGTCAATTTCAACCTTCTTCGCATGCTTGAAAGATGGGAGAACACTGTCGAACTCAGATTTGCCCTATCTACTCTGCAATTACACCTTACCCGCGCGGATAATCATGTCCGCTCTTACCTGCGCAACATTCGCGAGACATTCACTGGGCAGACTCCTGATGAACACTTGAGCTCGGTAGATTCGACTATCTCGGAAGTGCGCGAGGCCTATGGGTCTGTCCCACCAGCTCAAGAGCTATATCGCTTCGTAGCGCGTGACGATTACGGGCGCAGAGTCGCATTGATAGACCCTGAAGCTCATCGCGGCATGGTGGAGTCGCTACGTGCAGTGGAAACCATCAACACGCACCCGTACAAGTCGCGCGATCGATCCGTAGTCCCTATGATCCGCGAGCCCGAGGCGGTGAGCGCGACTCCGTTCGCTGCTCCCGCTAGCTCTGCTGGCGTCACGCACAGTGTGCGCTTTGCGCCAGTCACTCCTACGCATCGCCGGGCTCACGCGGTCAGTTCTTTACCGGGCGCGGGATTCATCAAGGATACTTGGGTCCCACCCGATATGTCCTCGATAGCTGGGGGGCCATCGGTGATGCGTCCCGTGGCCAACGTGCGAGGCGCGTTGTCAGTGGCCTCCTTCAATCCCAACCACAACATTCCACCGCCTGCGGATCCGAACCGCACGAGTTACGTGTATCGTACAGCTCTTGGCTCGAACCCGAACAAGCGCCGCGATGGAAGTCTTGGGGACAGTAGCGGAGGCGGCGGTACCGAAGGCGGCGGCAATAGAGGCGGCAAGAACGAGGGCGGTGGGAATGGCGGCGGCGGCGGAAATGGCGGCGGAGGAAATGGCGGCGGCGGTGGCGGGAATGGAAGCGGTGGATACCCGAACGGCGGGGGTCACGGTTACGGAGGAGGCCCGCCAGGAGGAGGAGATGATGGTCCCATGGCTGCCCCGGGCGCGAACCCGGAGAGCGCCCTTGATCAATGGCAACTCAACCCTAAGTTGAACATCTCCATCGTCCCTGGCTGGAACGGCAAAGGCGATACAGTAATCGCCTACGTGATACATATGTCGTACTGGGCGGGCATCAGCGTCCGCATGTTCCATGGAATCGCCCAGATGGCTCCTCTGAAGTTTTCCGACCGAGCTTTGGCCTGGTGGAACTCGCTTACGCTTGAAGTCCGGGCCAAATACAGCCTTAACTGGTCCACGCTGCTCGACGCCATCCGCAGCCACTTCCTTACCACGAAGTGGTTGTCCTTGCGCTCCCGTGAATTCGATGAAATGACTTTCCGGCAGAAGGGCTACGAGTCGGAAGAGCCTGTAGATTTCTTCCAACGTCGCATCAACCATCATTCCTTCGTTTACCCCGACGTCGTGGACGGCACGGACGCGGTCGAGCGAGTGATCCGAACGCAACCCCCGGAGTGGGCCAAGGAGATTAGCATCAAGATATGCCCTACTCTTTCCGCTCTGCAGGACGTCGCAGAAGATAGCTGCGACAGTCTACTTTCCGCTTGGTTGCTCGCTCGAAACGTAGCGTCGCTCATTGCCTCAGTCGGGTCGCGTCAGAGTCCAAGCCATAACTCAGCTTCAACGTTCAGACGCAGGCGCAACGTGAATGCGGCGGATCTGCCTCCTGTTCCGGAGACGGAGGAAAGTGATTCCGAGGAGGGCGATGGCTTGGAGCAAGATAAGCACGCCCTCGCGACTGACGGTGCGCGCGGTAGTTCGCAGCGCCCGTCCCCGTCGGGACCTAAGCCACCTTGGCCGAAGGGAAAATCCATTGACGGGTATCACTTCAAGCGCGATGATTCAGTTGCCAGTGTTCGTCCTCCGAACGGGGAGTGTTATATCTGCACGAGCCCCAAACACGTAGCCTTGGACTGTCCTCATCGCGGGCGGTGGCAGACACTCCGCAACGCAAATGTCATTAAGGTAGAGATGGACATAGGTGAAGAGGAAGCGGAGCAACGAGAGTACCTAGCTATGTTGGCCGAATACAAAGTTACTTCCTTTTACCCTGGCGAGAACCCTAAGAGTCCCGGTCTACCTAAGGAAGCTTTCCACGTTGACGCGCTTGGCACCGGTGCCGCAGCTGCTCACGTAGACTCCAGCCCGCTCAACCGTAACCGCAGACGTCGAGAAGCCTTTACGAAAGTTAAGCCACTGGAGAAAGGCAAGGGGAAAGCAGTGGAATGCTCTGGTCCCGTCGCCATTCCCCGCGCACAACTTCGCAAGGCTGCTCGCGTCGCTGAACTCCCGAGCTCCATCACGGAGGACGGAGTAAAGGTTCATGCGGCCAGGAAGGTCCGACAGCTTCCTGACGGTTTGGGTTCTCTAGGGGCGCGAGCTTTGCACGTTAAACTGCGCGTAGGCTCGCTTCTTCAAGCTTGCGTAAGAGGAAGAATAGATTCGGGCGCCGACATTACTCTCATGTCGGAGGAATTCTGGGCGTCTATACCCGGGTTGCCTAAACCTCGCGAAGGCATCCGTATGAAGTTGTACCACCTAACCGGCCAAGCTAAAGTGCTGGGTTACATCAAAACCTTGCTGTTCATGGAATCGAAGGAGGGCGACGTGATCAGCTTTGAACTGGAGGCGTACGTAGTGCGCAACATGCGGGTGCCTCTGCTTCTGGGAGAGGACTTCCAATCTTCCTACGAACTCGGAGTGCTACGCTGGGCTACTGGGCATAGCGAGATCCAGGTTGGACGTTCCCGGCATGTAATCGCCGCTTCTTCCGCGCACTCAGTCGATCTCGGGTTTGAGATCCTCCCTTCATTGCGTCACGCCAACATGGCGAACACAGCGAGACGCATCCTGCCGGGTGTAATGGCGAAGCGCTATCAGCGCTCGAAAGCTCGAATCCGCCGGGAAGGGAAGACCGATTCGCCTCCTGTCCTAGCTGCTCAAGATACCCTTATTTCTGCGGGTGCGGTGCACAACGTTAAAGTGACGGGGCCGTTTGAGGGGCGAGACGAGTGGCTGGTGGAGAAACTAGTCATCTCCACGGACGATGAGAGCGTCTTAGCCGCTCCCACCACCTTCATCACTTCGGCCACACCTTATCTACCAATCGCAAATACGAGTACTCGGCCGTGGTATATAAGGGCAGGGGACGTGGTCAGCAAGCTTCACGACCCTTCCACCTACGCAGACCGCCCTAAGGACGACACACAGCACGCCAAGTATGTGGCCTCGGCGGAAGCTCTGGCGCGAGTGATAGAAGAGACGTTACGCGCCCAGGATCCAGACAGTTTGCCTCCGGAGCCAGTAACTTCGGACGACAAGCTGGAGAATGACGAGAATTGGGGTCCAAAAACGACAGCTCTGCCGGGGGAGTCGGACGAGAATACCACGGAGGTAGAGATACCTTCGTTGGTAAATCTTGGTCCCGACATCCCGGACTCCATTCGCCCCAAACTTGACGCCGTATTGCGCCAAAATGCGGCTGCATTCGGCGTCGGGGGACGGCTCGGTCATGTCAAGCAGAAAGCTCCCATTCCGCTCAAGGAGGGCGCACAACCATCTTCCATGCCATGTACACTGCTTCGCCTGCAAAACGCGAGGTAATCGACAAGCAGATGGATTTGTGGTTTGAGCGCGAGGTGATCGAGCCATCCACCAGCCCATGGGGTGCTCCCTGCGTCGTGGTGTACCGTAATGGCAAACCCCGGCTCGCCGTGGACTACCGCAAGCTCAACGCTGATACCATCCCCGACGAGTTCCCCATTCCCCGTCAATCCGAGATCATCCAAGCGCTGTCCGGTGCACAGGTGCTTTCATCCTTTGACGCGCTCGCCGGGTTTACGCAGGTCGAAATGGAGGACGATGCGAAAGAGAAGACTGCGTTCCGCTCGCATCGCGGGTTGTGGCAGTTCCGGCGCATGCCGTTTGGGCTGCGTAACGGCCCCTCGGTCTTCCAGAGGATTATGCAGGGCGTTCTAGCACCTTTCCTCTGGATTTTCACGCTCGTCTACATCGATGATATAGTGGTCTTTTCCAAATCCTGGGAGGAGCACCTCGTTCATCTCGATAGGGTCCTAAGCGCCATTGCGGCTGCTGGGATCACGCTGGAACCAAAGAAATGCTTCGTTGGCTATTCGTCGATCCTTCTGCTGGGCCAGAAGGTATCTCGCCTGGGTCTATCGACACACAAAGAAAAAGTGGCGGCTATCCAGGAACTGGACAGGCCGACTTGCGTTAACGACTTGCAAAAATTTCTTGGGATGATCAACTACTTCGCCTCTTACATACCCTTCTACGCCTTCATCGCGAAGCCGCTGTTCGCGCTCCTTGCCAAAGGGGCACGCTGGGAGTGGCGCGCCGAACAAGAAATCGCGTTCCAGCAGGCCAAGGACGCACTTTCGGCGGCGCCGATTTTGGGTCACCCCGTCCAAGGTGTCCCTTACAGGCTCTACACCGACGCGTCCGATTACGCGTTGGGTTCGAGCTTGCAGCAAATCCAACCAATCAAAGTTGCGGACCTCAAGGGTACCGCGATCCATGATAAGTTGAAGGCCGCGTGGGAGGCAGGGCTGCCTGTCCCGCGGCTGTACGTTACCTTGGCAAAAGAGGTGAAGGAGAGAGAAGGAGAAGACGAGTGGGGGGCGACGTTCGAGGACTCTGTAGTGCACGTGGAGCGTGTCATCACCTACTGGAGTAGAAGCCTGAAGTCGGCGGAGAGAAATTACAGCGCTACGGAGCGCGAGGCGCTGGGCGCAAAGGAAGCGCTGGTGCGCTTCCAACCGTTCATCGAAGGCGAGCAGGTCATTTTAGTCACGGATCACGCAGCGCTGCAGTGGGCGCGGGTCTACGAGAACGCGAACCGGCGCCTTGCGGCGTGGGGGGCAGTGTTCGCAGCCTACCAGGTCTCAAGATCGTCCATCGACCGGGGCACATACATTCGAATGTCGATCCCTTGTCGAGGCTACCACGAGTACCGCCGCACGACTCGCCGGTAAGAGATGACCTGACCACCATTGTACCCGACGCGGAGGTTCAGGCAACGGCCCAGCGGGCTGAGGACAGGGGAGCGTTTGCGCCAGCTAAGAAGGCAGCATTCGCTATCTGGTGGTGGGAAGACGCGATAGATAAATACGCGTACCCGATCCAGACGAGGAGACAGAAAGCGAAAGAGGAAGAAGCGGAGAATTCCCGTTTTCTGTCCGAAGAACGTGTCCTGACGTTGCCCGAGGAGCGCGCACCTGATGCTGCGCCCTCGACCGAAGAAAGCATTCGCGCTCATTCGGAGGAGGAGCGCGCCATTGCGGCTGAGCCCTCTGGCGTCTTACCGTTCCCTTCGAACGACCACTGGACTTACCCTGTGGGAGTCAAGGCAGAAGACGCGGAGGTGGATCCTGAGGAGGACTGGAACAAGAGAGCTCACTTGCTAGTCTCTATAGACCCACGAGTGATCACGGAATTTAGACAAGGATACCTCACGGACCCGTTCTTCAGGAATCACTTATCGGAGGAAGCCCCCAGTCCTGACAAATTGTTGACACCGTCAAGGTATCAGAAAGGACGCGACGGCCTACTATATTTCTTAGATGCGGATTGGACCACCCGTCTCTGCGTGCCGCGCGCTAAAGTACCTTTCGTCATGAAAATGATCCACGACTCTCCCCATGAAAGTGCGCACGCAGGTCCCTCCAAGTTTGAAGTCCGGCTGCGAGAACTATTCTTCTGGCCGTCTCTTCGCAAGGATGCGGCGGACTTTGCCACCTCTTGTGACGTGTGTCAGAAAATTAAAGACGACCACCGGCGCAAGATGGGTGGCCTCCGTCCTGCGCATATCCCCGCCCGACCGTTCGCTACGGTCTCTCTTGACTTGATAACGGGCCTTCCTCCTTCTGGAAAGGAGAAGTTCACTGCAATCCTAGTGATTGTCGATAAACTATCTCGCTATGGCATCATGATTCCAACACATTCCAACCTATCCCAGGAAGGATTTGCTAAGTTCTTTGTGGATCGAGTTGTCAACGTCTACGGGATGCCGGAGCGCATCATCGCTGACCGAGACAAACGCTGGGCCACAGCATTCTGGCGCTCGGTCGTCATTCAATACGGGAGCATCATGGCGTTGTCCTCGGCCCATCACCCTCAGACGGACGGGCAGACGGAGATTCTCAACGCCACGATCGAACGGATGCTGCGCGCCTACGTGGCGACAGATCGTTCCTCCTGGGCTCTCTGGTTGGGCGAAATTAATTTCGCCTATAATTCCAATGTACATTCTTCGACTGGTTATACCCCCAACTTCCTGCTTCTCGGTTATCAACCACGCGGAGCAGCTGGCCTGATTAATCCCTCTGGCGACCCCGTCGCTCGCCCCTTCCTTCCTAGCCAGAAGGGAGAGGATTTTATCGAGGCACTGGAGAGCCACAGGAAAGCAGCGAGGGACGCGGTGGGTAATGGCGCAAGAGAGGCAGGCACGCGCTTACAATAAGGGTAGGCGCCCCGTAGAAATCATCGAGCCAGGGGACCTGGTCCTAGTTAACCCGCATTCGCTCGAGCTGGTGGACGTAGCTGGGACAGGACGCAAGCTGGTGCAAAGGACTATTGGGCCATTTGAGGTCATGGAGAAGATCAATCCGGTAGTCTACCGACTACGACTTCCTGACTCTTATTCTATGCACCCGGTCTTCAACTTGGCCCATCTCCGCAAATACAAGCCCTCCGACGCGGTCTACGGCGAGCGCGTTACTCTTCCCGACACCCGTGAATACCTTGCCGCTACGGAAGAATACGTCGTAGAAGCTATCCTTGGCCACGCTATCAAATCTAGGAAAAATGGTAATCAACGAATGTTCCTAGTCAGGTGGGAAGGATACGACCCTGCGGATGATTCATGGGTATCCGAATACGACCTTCGCAACGCGCCGCAACTAAAACGCGAGTACTTACGCGCTCACAAGCTGACCTAGTCGTACTTTCGGGCCCTATCCCGATCGGCCGAAATGATCAGCGGCGGTGCTCGGCCGCCTCGGAACGTTAGTTGATGGGCTTCTCGTTTAACTTCCTTTTGTTCCCACCCTCCTCTCTTCCTGACTCACTTTTCGCGAAGGCTAGCGCACTACTGCTGCTTCCTTCCGAGGTGTCTCTTTCGTTCTCCTCACCCTTCGCGAAGGCTAGCGCACTACTGCCGCTTCCTTCCGAAGCGTCTCTTCCGTATTCTCTCCTAGCCCGGTCGTGAAGGCTAGCGCACTACTGCAGCTTCCTTCCGACGCGAAGCTTCCCCTTTTTCCTGGTGTCGTCGGTTGAGCGCCAACAGGCTGTCTCTCGATGTCGTCCGGCGCAAGCGGCGCACCTGCGCGCTCCAATGACATACGCTTCGACCACGTCCACACCGCTTGCCTCGTCGGCTACCACGACCTCCCCGTCATCAATTCTAGCATGCTATTCGAGCTGCGCCATCTTCCCCGCGTTACCTCCCGGTTGGTTCGTGTCGGGGGGCGCACTTATGAATTGTGGTCCTGCAACTCACGGCAGCTTCCGTATTTTCCCGGTGCTAGCCACCCGAATTTCCGCCTCAGCACTCCCGCGAATAAAACTGAGCGTCGCTACGACGGCCACTACGGGCGTTATGACTGTCTTTACAGTCCGCAGTACTGGCGGTCGGGGCGCTCCCACTGGCCCTTCATGAGGCGTGTCTCGCACGTACGCTCAGACGACTACGCCTTCGCCGCGTTCTCGTCCCTCACAAATCACTGGGTCTATTCCTCGGCTCACTCAGGGCAGTTTGAGCGGAAGTTTGTAGATTCCCTACTCGCCCTGCGCGTCTCGCTCGATCGGCAGATGAGTGACTACAAGGATCTATTTCGTCCCGACTCCTCACACTGGGTTCACCGGCCGTACGTGTCGGAAAGTCGTATCTTGGAACTGCTCGCCATCCGCTCCTGGGACAGCGCAGTGGCTTGTGGGGTGGTGGTCCAAAGAGTTCTCCGGGAGGCTGATGGCTGGGTCGCGTGGAATCGCGCGCGTCGACTACAAACCCGGTGGAAATTAGATCATCTACGAAGGATGGAGATGCCAGTGGCTGAGGAGGAGTTCATTGGGTTCTGGGCTAATGGGTGCACGGAGGAGGTGGTACTGCGCCACCTTGTGGCGAAAGTACCGTGCTTCATCATCTATGAATGCCTCGACAGTGCCCTTATTCCCCCTCGAGTTCCTGTCTACCACAACTTCTTGGACGGCACTCCTATCGAGGAACTACTCGGCGACTCCAACCCTTATCAGAGGCTGGCTCGGCTGGATCGATTCAGATTGGACGCGGTAGCTTTCCCCGACGACGGACGAGCAGAACCGACGAGCATGCCGCTTCAATCTAACCCTTGGTCCTCGTCGGTGCACCTTCGCAGCCTGCCCCCGCTTACTTCTTCCCCTCCGCGACCGTACTCTCCGGCCCGACCCACGCTCGTACACGCGCCCCCTCGTCCGCCCAGTCCTATATCGGCCATGGTTTTCCCGTTCTTGTGGACGTCAGCAGCGTCTGCCTCGAATCCGTCGTCAGGCTCCTTCCGCCCTTCGGGAGCGAACTCCGCGACGCCCCTCCACGATCGCAGAGCGCCCGTTGCGGCTGCCGCGATGGTGGAACGAGCTGCTACTGCTCCTCGCGCCAGCGCTGGAAGTTCCGGACTTTCTTCGCGCAAACGCTCAAGCGGCCCGGAGCCGAACTCCGCTCCCTTGCCTCGAGAGCGTCGATCACCCGCTGGCATAAACGCCCCTCTATCCTCCGGCTCTCCTTCCTTCATCGCTACGGCTCTTCCCGCAGAAAGGAATCCTCGAATTCCTGAGGCGCCACGAGCTACGGAAAATGCGTACGCTGCACGCCCTCTGGAGCTTCGCGAAGTGGATCCCTGCCACGCACCTTGGGTCGTCCCTCCTCCCGTGCGTCCCGCTCGCAGCGATAAAGGGCATTGGGCCAAATTTGAGCTCGGAGAAACAGAGGAGGGTGAGCCTGCATGGATGTTCCGCGGACAGAGCTTCCGTCCTGAAACTTCCTGCACGCTCTGGGATCGCGAAATGAAGCGGAGCCTCCATGCAGATCATGACGATCTGCCCCCAAACCTTCCGGGCGTCTTAGACGAGGACTGTTTCGGACTGCCAGCACCCCACTTCCCCTTCTTCCAGGATGTGAACGGCACTCTGAAACCGTTCAAAGCCTCGTCCTGGGTCTATAAGACGATGACTCCCAAGTTCGGGGATGTAGGAAAGGTGGCAGCTGTGCCCGATGTTTCCCGTCTACCTCGCCTGCCGGACGCTCCACCATCTTTACCCAAGCTGACGGCGGTCAATCTGGAAGCCATGGAGATTGACGGAGAACCTGGGACTCGCGATGGAAGAGGAAAGGGAAAGGCGAAAGCAGTGGGAGAGGACGAAGTTTCGCTGGGTTTGAGTGATTCCGAGGACGAGGTCTTTCTCGAAGCCATGGACGTCGACGTACAGCCCGACACGCTACAGCTGCGCATCATGGATCGTTCGCCGCAACCGATCCCTCCACCTCCGTCGAACGTGATCATCCTGGACAACATTGGAACGGGTTATGACGCTCTGATGTTCCGCGAATTCGCACGGGACGCGTTCTACCGCGCCAATGCTCGACCCATCGCCATCCTTCGCGCCCAAGGGCGTATGTGGGTGCGATTTGCTACGACGACGGTAGCGCAGCGCGCACGTAGCCATCTGCTGGGTCTGCACGGAGAAATAACGGCGGCATATGCGGAAGACAGTGAGTTCACTGAGGCCAGCCGTTATTCTCACGACCTCTGGACGGAGGAGCTGGAACGGGAATTCGAAAGCAACGCCCTGCCGCCGGCCGCGTCCGCCAGCGCTGACCTCACCGTCTCACAGGCACAAAAGCATGGGGAGCGCCCTACGGCTGCTCCCGCGCTACTCCTCGTCGAGCGCTTACCCGCCACTCCGGTCCGCAACGCTGGTATCCCTGAGGAAAACGCCGTGCCTCGACCTCCCGCGGTGGCCCGCCAGATTGATCGATCAGTTGCCGCCGCACCGCGTGCGCTTCCGCGTGGATCGACACCTTCGGAACAGCATCCCTCTCTGGCTCCCTCGCGCCCCGCGGCGGCAGCGCCACGACTCCCCGCGCCCTCGGAGCGACGCGCAATACGGAACCCCGATAGTCCTGTCCCTTCGCTGGGTGACCGGCTCTCGGATTCCCTCTCAGCTCCCACGGGACCCCGACCGCGCCCTCTGGCGTCGCGCCTGACTACCTCTGCCCCGCTGAGCGAACGCTTATCAGCCAGCAGCTCGACGGTACCGCTGGAGAACCGTCTTACGTCGGAGCGTAGTCTCCGTGGCCGGATATCCGCGGTGGGCGCCCTCTTGCCTGGTCAAGGAAAAAAGCGCCGAAGAGGCAACCCCAGACGCAAGTCGAGGATTAACCGCAGGGGCAAGCGGAGCGGCTATTCGACTCGGATGAAGGAGATAGCGATGGCGGAAGGCGTGGGATACACCGACGATGAGGACGACGACGAATACGACGATGACGACGGCGACGAAGACGACCACGAAGAGTAGACGGTTACCTATAGTCCCCGGCCGTGTGGGGGGCTCTGTGACGCCTATGTATATAATTCGTCCTTTTTACACGGCCTGAGGCCATTTAGTACAATTCTTATCTCATCTTATCTACATTGTAATCACGTGTACATATTAGATAATCATCTTATATTCACACTTAACTCCCATGTCGTGAACGCGAGACCTACGAGGGAACACCCCTACCGACCCACCAGAGGCCCGAGCAAGCGTACAACTGCTCCCCGTGCCTCCTGGGTCATAGGAGCCCGATCCCGGGTCATACGATCCCTCGACGTAGGGTTACAACGTCGGTTGAGCGCCCAACGGCCGCTCCCGTTCTACTTCTCTCGTCTCGGTTAGCGCCTCCGGGCTGCTTCCGAGACTCCAGACTGCTTCAACTCCTCAGTGAAGCCCCGCGAACCAAGTCGCATCACAAGATGGGACAGGACAGCAAAAAGACAGCCATCAACTATAAATTTACGGGACGGTGTTGGCTGCATCAAATGCAAACCTGGAGGTGAAATGAGGAGGAAATGTGCTTACAAGACTTACTACAGGTGCATTGGCATGTAAAGGTTGTGTATCATTCCACTGATTTTCACAAAATAAGGAAAGGTTGAAAACCAGTATTCAACTTCACATGAATGTTTGCAACTCACTGGACGGTTAACAGACTCTGGATGGCCATTGACGTCAATCTTCAAGCATGTATCATCAGCCTACGGTTGAGAACCCTATTTTGTGAGCAATTTGTGGTCAATTTATTCAATTTTTAGATGTAGTGACTCCAAGATTTTGGCAAACCCTCAATGGCCGGCAACAGCTGTCTTTTGATGGGAGGGACAGCAAGATTGCTGTCCCGCACCCGTCCCATTTTTTTCTTCAGCCGATGCCTCGATGGGACGGGACGACATGCTGTTGACGGCATCTGTCACAGGGGGGGCAGCCCTAGTTTTTTCACCGAAATCACTTTTCACCACTTGCTAATACTGTACTATTTCGACCATTTCTTCAGTGACGGGTGACACCCAATTTTTTTTGATGTGCTCAAAAAACGTCTTAATTCAAAAGGAAATTTATTGGTCTCTTCGGTCGACCGAAATAGTACAGTAAGCTCTACTGCAGGCTTGTTTCTTGGGGTCTTTCGGAAGAGAATGGCGTACCCATGTAGGCTTCTCAATACTGGTACTGGGGAGATTTTTTGAAAACAGTCGGTCAGAGTTGTAGTCCAGTGACCAAGCGAGTGCCCATGATGTTTGCCTCTGCTTCCTTCCGGATCTCGGCGATGATCGGATCGAAACCTACAGAACGGTCAGAACCTGAACAACGTATTGATTGTGCATCGGAGTTTCAAAGGCATAGGGTGAAGGACTGATTACATCACCAGGAATCACGGGAATTGCCCGACTGGAACCCGTATGCAGCAACTCAAAACCGAACAAAGGTTTTTTTTCACCTACTATAAAAGGTGATATTTTCCTTTTTTGGACGGAGCTCCGTGGATGTCGATTCTGAAGACCCGGAAACTTCGTATCCAGGCACTTCAAAATCTAAATATGGCAAAATTGGTTATACGCCTTCCTACATCGCGTGCTACATTCTATTCTATAGGCATGACTGCTGAAGGCCTATTTTTCCGAATCGAACGCTTTAGCTTGAATGTCATACAACTTGAAATATTCTCCGTTGGGAATCTTGATCAGTTCATCGTGCGTTCCAGATTCGATTAGGCGACCATCCTTCATGCATCTGAAGAGCTTCAATATATTTGGAGGGGTAGTAGATGATATCCACTCACAATATCTTATCGGCGTACTTGACGAGATGCCCGAATCTGAGTTTTCTTATTAGGGTATACATGCTTTCTTCACTTCCTTATTCACTTGCCTGTGAGTGACAAAGACCATTGTTTTCCCATGCCGCTGCAATGAGATTAAGAATAGGTAAAATTGGGCCATGCAATACAGCGTTATGATGAAACGCACCTCTTCTCTGAGATTTCTGAACAGTTCCCACTCTCCTTCGGGATCCAAGGCGGAGGAGCCTTCATCTGCAATCATCAATTTGATCGCTCCCGCCGTGAAACGCATGAATGTTCGCGAACTATGTTTGCTGTCGTCAGGAGTTCGATACATGCGTGATGTCACTTACGCTACGATTCGTTGTCTTTCACCGCCTAGGCCAATTATTTTAACAAACAAAGAATACAAGAACGTGATTTTTGTCTCACCAGAAATGTCTTGAGTTTTTTTGAGTGCAGAAAATTCCTTGGCAAGTGGTGTGTTTGTATCCAACAGATCAACGGAGGTGATATACTGGACAGTTTTGGGATCAAGAATGGTCGAGAAACCCTCTTTCATTTTCGAAAGGAATCCATCCGCACCACCTCTTTTTGCAGCATCGGTTATCATATTCATATCCGAAACCTGCTCTGGATTTCCCAAACCAATGTTTTCCGCGAGGGACAGCGGATAGAGGTGATGGTCTTGGGTAAGTGAAGCAGTAGCGCCACGCAGATCTGCGATGTAATACCTTCGAATGTCTTGGTTATTGATGAGGACTTGGCCGGCGGTAGCATCGTATAAACGAGCGAGTAGTTTAACGATGGTTGACTTTCCGCTGCCATTTGCGCCGACTAGCACCACTAATTCTCCCGACTTGATTGAGAATGTGACATCGTCCAAAGCTTTGGTATTTCCGCCCGGGTATGAAAAAGAAACATGTCTGGAAGGGGTTCAATGAGCAACAACTCCAAGATAAAGCAATGAATTTTATACCTCAAATGAATGGACATGCCAGCCGTTTCAGCTTGTTTCGTAGATGGGTATTTGAGACCCCCATCTTTTATGACACGTGGAATATTGCTCAATCCATACACCCGTTTCATGAAATTCATTCCCTGACGCAGCTCCGATATTTCGTAGATACCTATGGGTCTATGAGTGGGGGTAATAATGCAGACCTGCTCCTAGACCTTACCACTGTAAAAGGTCCTTCGAAGAAGTGACTCGGAATGTTGGAGCATGGCGATCGACGTCAATGTGAACTTGGCAGGGTTGAGAATGGCGTTTGCAGCATAGTAAAGCTGACGATAGTTATAAAGGCAGCGATAAAGAGAGAAACATGAATCCAACCATCGTCAAGTCACCAACAAGTTCGAACATGACCGCAGAGCAAACAGTTTGCTTATTTTCATATTGAAAGCCAGGCCACTCCAGAGCTGTGTCGCCGAGTCGTTTTCTTGCGTTTTCGTATTCTGCGTTGATTTGAATTCGATACCAACATGAGGCAGATACGAAAACCGAACTTACCCCGGAGTACGTAGTCGCTTATATTGCCGCTTATAACGTCTTGTCTGTACCGATCCTCTCCCAATTGCTTCAGCGCACGCATCCGCAAGTAGTTTGAATCATTCGCCTCCGCGACATAAGCTGGACGCAAATTTAATTTAGTCCGATACCCTTAACCACGGATCCATGGTCACCTCTTTCCCACAAAGATCGGCGAAAGAAGAATTTGATCAAGGGTTTGCCCAAGCAGAGAAGAACAAAGACCGGACCATGCCTGGTGGAAACGGCCAGCTGGAAAATATATGATAACAGGGTAACCACCTGAATTCCCATCCCTGCCACATCAACGAGGTTCATGAAATTTTCCCATACAGGCTCCGCAGTGAGAGAGATATCAGCAGTATTGTCTATCGACAAAAAAAAACATGAGCGCGGGGCAAATAAATAAAACACCAATATTACCATGCACTGTTGGCAAATCCGTTTCCAAGTTCGCTAAACACGTTAAGATATGCGAGCGGATAAAATAAGATAAAGTAAATGAAGACCAACATCGAAAGATGAGATCTTCGTAGAAATGTTTAACGCGGTTCTTCATAGTTGGGGTGGCTTGTTTCCTTGGAACATATTGGCGTAAGATCCTACCACAGAAAAAAGAGAAAGTACCGCCACCACTCTACGATGGCAGAAACCATTACAATAATAATGCGTGCTATAATAGCATTGATAATCGTAGCGGTATCGGGTTTTCCTTCCTTTAACCCTACTTCAATCTGTCCAAGCAAAGATGGTGTAGTTAGGACAGCCGCACCGTAGAAATGATTCAGCGTACGATTGAAAGAATTTTACTAGAGAGGTGCAACAGAAACACATCCTCGAAGCTGGACCACAGTTTTGACAGAAATATGAGGGAAAGAAGACCTGGCATACGATGTCGGTCAGCTCTTATTCCACTATTTACTATCTCTTACCTGGCCCCACACGATAGACATCGAGTACAAGTTTCTGCACCGTGGGCATGATGTTCGTAATTTTCGTGCATCTTGCAGTAAATCCAATGGAGTTTTCCTTCTCCGTCAACACACGCCACACTCCTAGTTGCATTTCCTGGAGTGACTGGTTAGACTCGAGTGCTTCTTTTCTCATTTTTCTGTCAGGTCGCTGGAGAGGGCAAGACGGAGAATCCGGGACTTGAAGTTTATGTGGGTGACCTCAGAATGACTCGACGTTGACTCGGCATTAGCGCCTGGGACGACTTAGCGCCCATCTTCTATGCGGGCGCGACGGAGCTTGGCAAATCGCGACTCGCGTCAGCATTGATTTGTAAGGTTGATCGATTTTTTTTTTTCAGTTTGGAGGCTTGGAGCAAACCTCTGCAAACCTCTAAGCGCCTGTTGCAGTTGCCAGTCTGTTGATTCGAAAACTCATTCGCGAAATACAAGAACATTAATATAGAATTACATAGCGAACGTATGAGCTATCCTTTCATCAACCATGGTTTATTAGCTGTTGTCCAGGTATCGAGCGTTTTCCAAAAGTGAGCGACGACAGACTTGTCCACATGTCGCCGAATGGGGTCAATCTGAGGCAAAGGGTGCTCAATAAAGCGGATAGTATGGAAATGTGCACTTACTTTGAGTTCCGTTACATTCCAATCCTTGATCTTGCCATTGGGGGGGTCGTTCGACCATGACACGTATATGCCTTTGACTACAGAACGAAGATTGAGTGATAAATGGTGACTGCGTAACGTTCAACGCACCATGATGGAAAAGCTGTATGGGCTCGTTCCATTTATATGGTCTAAACTGCCAAGCCTGTCCGGTCGTCATAACACATACAACACGATCCCATGCATCAGGACCGAATTTTCCGAGAGCTTCTACACTGTCAACAACGAAATATCGTGCTTGGGTTTCATGTTCCTTTCCGGAAGAATCTATGGAGGTACGCTTTCGATAGATGGCAATCAGGTCCTCGGGTCGAGGGTTTCCTTCAGCAGCAGCGCGTTGGCGAGCATCCTGTGAAGGCTCAAATCTGTGGTTGTTTGTCAATGATGTAGATAAGGGCAACTGTCCCGACTGACGTAGATTCTTGTAGAAATCGTTTGACGTTATGCATGGTAATCAAAGCAGTAGGTGAAGAGGAAATCATGATGATGGGGTAGTTATTTCGAGCTTTTCGAGCGAGGGATTTCGCATCTGGGGTTATGACAGCGGTCGTACTACCGGATCTGCTCGCCTCCTTGAGCTTTTTAAGCTTATCAGAATACACCGATCTGATGTTAGAGAAATTCTGCCAGCGAGATCAGCGGTCTGAATGAACCTTAGAATACGAACGCACATTGGGTTTTATCCCCCGTAAGACCGAGTTGCGGTCGCGAAGCTCCACTTCATTTTGCTTGATTCGTTTGACTACTTCAACATCACGAGGATCGGCAACATAGCGTCGCTTCGAGGGTGACGTTTGCGTTGCTGTAGCGTTCGAGCGGTGAGGTGTTGTTGGCAGAGCCTTGGACGTGGAGGGCGGTGTGCCAGGCGGGGTTGTCGATTCAGCTGGAGAACGTGAACGGAATGTAGCAAAACGGAGAGGGAGCCGTACCGACGAGCGGTAATATGCGCTCATTTTCGGTGGCCTTGCCCTCCAACCAGTCGACCACATTTTTCCTCTCTGTCACGCTCACAAAACCCACGGCCAAACCGTTCTCTCGGGCTTGTTTCATGTAATCAGCACCGGGGGCACTCTGAAGAAGCCAGGCCAGATAGACCGCTTCAACAGAGAAGAAGTCATCGGGCCCTGTGGCCATTAAGACCCCCGGCTTTCGATACCTGGTTGGAGCGGATTTGGATAGAGAACAGGTTGGAGAAACTACGATGTGCGTTGCCTCAGGTAGGCTTTGACAAGGCTCGCCGTTCTGGGCATAACTGATGGTGCTTTTAGTTTTCAACGCCTGACGAAGGGCGCCCAACGCGTCTGTGTCGTTGTTCATGGGAGGATGAGGGAGGGTCACGCGTTTCCTGCTCTCGGTGATCTGGGTCTAGGGAGACGTGTCAAAAGAAAAGGCTATGTGCCCGGGCGAAACGACGAGTGACGACGAGCACAGAGGCAGCAAGAGAGTGGGCGCACAAACGTGGTCTTGTTTGGCTGGCCCCTTGCATCGCCGTCCGCCGGGCCGATCACCTTGCACCCATCACTCACACCACCATTCATTCGCGTGGCGAGCCAGTGCAAGAAAGTGGCAGTGAAAATACAGGTTGACGTTCTACGACTATCTTCTGGCTTTCTTCTTTCCAAAACCCGTAAACACCGCTCCATCGTCCGAGTCATCATCAACTATTATGGGTGCAGTTCTCTTTCTTGCTGCAGTAGCCGTAGGCATCCTCGACGATCGTCGCGCAGGACCAGCTATTTCGGCACTCGATTGAAGGGTCTGTCCCGCATCAAAGTCGTCATCTAACGTAGCCCCTTCATCGTCGTCCAGAATTTTGGCTGCGTCAATATCATCCGAGTCCAAATCCAGAAAGAGCGCAGCAGGAGTACCTGGAACTTTTGAGGCTCCCCGCGTCGTGGTTCGTTTCTTCGGAGGCTCCGCTTGAGATGACGGTTTGCTTCGCCTAGTCGGTGGAGCACTCTCGACCTCAGAATCGTCGATGAGCATGGCCTGGCTTTTGGAATTGCTTTTCGTTGGGGCGCGAGTCGTCCTTTTAGCTTGTGTCTGGCGTTTCTGGGTCGGACCGAAATCGTCTTCGGATCGCGTGGGAGAATTTCCGCCCTTCCAATAGCCTGCAAGATATGAGAAGGCATGAGAACAGAATGAAGAACTGATCGTACCAGGTCCAAGACCAGAATCATTTTCCTCGCTGATGACAAGCTCGATCGTTTTCTTGCGAGCCGAAACAAGGCTATTTTGCTGTGCCCCGGGTTTATTCGAGGTTTTACAGAGATATACGGAAGGCATACCTTTTTGAATTTCTTGAAGTCAGGTTTCCCACCCCAGCGGGGATCGGTTCCGGCGGTACGTTTCCGAGGTCCAGAGTCCCGGTCGATCTTGAAGACATCCAGATCCTGGATGACCATGAAGTTCCCCCGCAGATTAGTCTCGTCGCCGAACGTATCCAGCAGCTCCCACTCTGGACGTTCCTCTGTATCATCTGCTCGCAAATCGTTTTTGGAGATCTTGAGCTTGTTAAAGTCACGATCAAAATCGTCTTCGGTTTTCTTTCCTCGTTTCGTTGACGCGATGGCTTTGAGGAAAGCGGTGTCCGTGTCTGGTTTGCCGGTAGCAGCACCAGCTGGAGCCGCAGCGCCTTTTTTTGCCGTGGATTTGGTGGTGGGTAGGACTTTCTTAACGTTGGCTGCCTGGGCTACACTTAACGGGGGCTTTGATGTAGCGCGCTCGACAGCGTTGTTCTCAACCGCCCTCTTCTTTGCCGCCGGGCCGGTTCCAGAGCTCCCGGTACCAACGTTCAAAGCTTCCTCCACACCCGCCATCTCTACATCGTCTCCGTCGAAACTCCTTTCTTTTCGTTTTTTCCTCAGATCGATCGCACCGGAACCCTCGTTCGGCATTTGGCTCTCTTCCTCCTCTTCTTGCACCGCTATCAGCGCAGGGCCAGCTGTGGCGCTCCGTGCAGCCCGTCTGCCGCCACTCTGAGTCTCAGACTGGGTCTGAGTCTGACTCTGGCTCCCCACACTGGCCATTAACATCAACTCGTCGTCATCGAAAGCGCCACTCTCTTGCACAAAACTTTCAACGCCGCTTCGCTTTGGATCGCTCGCTTCGAAAAGCGCCTTGAACTTCTTAAGCGGGGGCTCCTCTCCGGTGTCGGACTCAAGGCCCGATGAAAGCGCATTTGAGATTAGAGTTTCAACGTGGTTTGCAGGTGCATCAACGCCCACGCGGCGCTTGAGCCTTGAGCGCGGCTTCTATAATGAAGATAAACGAAAAAGAAAGAAGCCACGAAGAGACCACGCACAGTAGAATCAGCTGGGGCAGGTGGGGGAGCCATTGCGGAATCATTCAGAAGCACAGACGCGTCGTCTAAGCCGGGGATGACAGGAAGAACTGCTTGTGCCCGCCGGGTCAACTGCTGCAACTGAGTGTCAGCGGGAAGCACACTTGTAACCGGGACTGTCTTACTCGTCTTGCTGGGGCGGGTGCCTTCTCGGCCGCGGGCGTAGGCTCCTGAGATGCCTGGCGGGAGGTAACGCGCCGAGTGAGTCTACGAGGAGGAGGAATTTCCGCCTCTGCTTCGAGCTCAGGAGCGAGAGAACTTTCATCCGGGTGGGTGTTTGGGACGAAATCGGGGAGTGAGGAAGCTACAGGCTCTATTACAATGATGAGTTGAGAGCAACACGATGAGAAAGTATCAAACCGTTGTCGTCTGCATTAGCAAGTTTGAACAATGAGGTGTCAGTATTCAATACAGCTTGTATGATGTCCTGAGGATCGAAAAACTGAAGTTCGAAGCTGAAAGGAAGGCAAGTATTGAACAAATTTGCAATGGATGGGGAATGGACACCAACATATCAGCTTCCTTCACCAGTGCCGCCCAAACGTCTTTTCCTACAGCAGCTTCGCATGCCTCGTGATTCGCCACCAGGACCAACGTCTCCTTCACTTTCGCTTTCTCGCGAGTGAGGGTTCTTTTCCAACCAGACGCCTTGTGCACATCGAAAGTGTCGACCTTCCCAGAACCCCGGCTGATGAGCTCGCGTAGCCCACTAACGATGTCGCGTTTACCCTCCCCCACGCAAAGGAAACGATGACGAGCAAACATGTTTGGTCTTGCTTCATTGGGCTGCCAGATATTGAATTCCTTGTGCTTAGAAGGGAGATGCTCATCGAACACAGGCCGGTACTTCGCTAGGGCCACGTCAGGAAGTTTGAAGGCCTGCTCCAACGATACGCCATTCGAAGGGTCGGAATTCAGCGGTAAGTTGCCTAAGCGTATAACCTCCCTTAACCACTTGGAATTGACGAAGTTGCCAGCCGACACTAGTGTGAGTGCATGGAGCGGCGTAGCGTTGAAAGTATCGGTAATATGATGGGTGATGCTTTGGTTTGGTGTGTGCACAAGGTGAATGCCTACGAACTCAGAATGAGAGGGCAGTCGTTTTGTATGAACTAGACCAAAGACCCACCCAGGGAAGCGCATGCATCCAGAGTTTCACTAGATTCGCCAGCTTGCTGATAACAGCATACAGAATGCCATTGAACCCTGCGAGAGGATTAGATACAGTGAGGGTGGTTTGTCATGACGCACTTTATAATCACGTCGTTGCCGAACCGAACAGAATCCCCATCCAACAAGTCAAAAGTTGAATCAGCATTTACATCATGAGCCTCTCCGTCGCGGTCAACGTGGAAGTGCTTGTGGCTGTTGCCGACTTGTAGACTCGGGCGGGAGGTAGGGTCAGTCTAAAAATCAATCAAACCCTTCCTAGAGAGGCAGAAGAACTGGTACGGCTTCATCTGCAGTGAACTTGCCCACGATGAACTCTGCATGCGGGGCAGAGATTTTCTTGTTGTAGATATTCAGGGCTACGCCCTTTCTTCCAAAGACGTAGGTTTTTGCAGGTTTCAGAAGCTTGGTCTCTGGAGGCCCTGAAGGCTTTTCCTCTGGAGGCCCTAAATTCATCACTGGACTGTGGCAAGATCAAGAAACAAACTTTTCCCCTCAGACCCGCTTCCATCCGTAAACGCTGCAACCAGAGTCCACATATCAATAGACCTTGTGTAGGCTCAATCACGGCTTGATATCGGGCTTGAGTCGGAAGAGGCTGGTCAATCTCGGTAAGGAGGTAGGAGAGGCGCGTTGAGTCACAGTCCTGTCACATTCGCGGGTGTCTGGTCAAAGCGCCGATTTCAAATTTGTAAGCCATGAATTTCCTCTTTGGACTTTGCCTGACGAGCCAAGTTGAATGAATTGCGGCAACTCGGTCAACGAATCAACGTCGACTGCAACTTCTACCGCCCCACCGGATCCTATCCGATTCGCAGCTACCAATCGGACCGTCCGCCGAGTTGCGACATCTGCTCCCCCTCGGAAAATTGTCGGCAGAACAGGGGCCACAACTATAAGAACCCAGTAGCCGTGTTCCTCTTGGTAGTGTCGCGCCATGTCCCTCCTCAAAGTTTCTGGAACCAAGATCGTCGACGAAGATGGGAAAGAAGTTATTTTGCGCGGCGCAGGTCTCGGCGGTTGGATGAAGTAGGTTGCTCAGAATGATCTATATTGACACTTCTCATCTTTCCCAGCATGGAAAATTTTATTTCTGGTACATCGTCTTTGTTTCTTGAAATCTAGTTATTTCGACACTCTCAGGCTACCCTGGTTGCGAATTCCAGTGCGTCATGCAACCTGGCTTTCATAGGTCTCGACTGATTTACGTGCCAGGATTCGACATGCTCTGGGCGAAGCAATTGGCCAGGACAAGTCGGACTTCTTCTTTGACAAGGTAATTTCCCGCTCATCTTTCAAGCTGTACAACCAAACACCTTGCAGTTTTTGGAGTATTTCTTCATGGATTCCGACGCCAAGTTTTTCAGCAGCCTTGGACTTAACTGTATTCGCCTACCGTTCAATTACCACCACTTTGAAGGTATAAACTTGATCCCGGAATTGGCCTCGTTTCTAATTTGACTCTAGATGATATGAACCCTCGAGTTCTCAAGGATTCTGGATTTAAACATCTCGATAGAGTCATTGCATTGTGTGCCTCTTACAACATCTACACCATTCTGGATCTTCATACCGCCCCAGGAGGTTTGTCTTCGCGTTTATATATATATGAGAATTCTCTCGAGCAACTTGATAGGTCAAAACACTGATTGGCACTCTGATCATGGTGGTCATATTGCGAACTGTACGAAGCACGGCTCAGCTCGAAGGCGTTTGAAACTAATCCTGTGTATGCTCAGTCTGGGTCCATAAGGACTTCCAGGACCGTACCATTTGGCTTTGGGAGAAACTTGCCGAACATTACAAAAACAACAAGTGGATTGCAGGTCTGGCCGCATCATTTCATTCACTCGTTGATTTGCTCAAAAAGAATACTGAAGGATATAACCCTCTCAATGAACCTACCGACCCTACTCATACTCGCGTGGTCCAATTTTATAGCCGAGTTCATTCTGCTATCCGCGCTATTGACCCTGAACATGTCATCTTTTTCGATGGAAAGTGAGCATATTTCTTGCTTTCGACGGATTCTTCTGAGTGCCTCCAGCACATTTGCTTCTGACTTTTCCCACTTCGGCGACGCACACAAGAACTGGGACAATACCGCGTATTCCATCCACGATTATTCCCTCTTTGGCTTCCCCTCCTCGCCGGAACCGTACGTTGCCAACGAGCAGCAGTTACGCCGTCTGCGCAGGAGCTATGAAAAGAAAAGAGAGTGGATGGATCAGCGCGGGTTGTGCGTATGGAATGGAGAGTGGGGGCCGGTGTATGCAAGGATACAGTACGACGGGGAGGCAACAGAGAAGATCAATGAAGCGAGGTACCAAGTTCTCAAGGACCAGCTGGATATATACAACAAGGTTCGCTCACCATTTCATCGGCTCCAAGCCTAATTCGGGCTCCAGGACCGTCTGAGTTGGTCTATCTGGTTGTACAAGGACATCGGATTCCAGGGTATGTTTTGTGATGATGTCTTACTTCTTCTAATCATTTTCTTCTCAGGCATGGTTTACATCGATGTCGAAACGCCCTACATGAGCCTGTTTAGGTTAGGCTATTTGGAAAGTGCACAACAATGGACAATGAACAATTTCTTATTCAGGTCCTTCCTCGCAAAGAAACACCGACTTGCTGTCGATGCGTGGGGAGCAGACGATTCCGCGGTTAAACCGGTGTACAAGCCTCTACTCGATCATGTTGTTGAGGAGGTGCCCCCAGCCTTTCGTGATCTCTACCCTCACCCGGTCTGGCGGCTGTCGGATCGTGTTACGAGACTTTCGCGCAATATTTTGGTCAGTGAATTCCTCGTCAAGGAGTGGGCGGATCACTTTGTGGGCAAGGACATGGAGGAGCTGGACAAGATCGCGGCAAGCTTCAAATACGAGGCGTGTCAGAAGAGAGAGGGATTGAACAAGATCTTGACGGAGAACGCCAAAGCCGTAGCTTGAGCATCTCCGTACCCATTCTCAGTGTAGAATAAACCAATCGAAGGCTGCTTGTACTTTTACTTACGTTGAATCCAATCGAAAGCCGTAACTTACTCTTGAACTTCTTTACTGCGAGCAAAGTCCAGCGAGCTTGCGAGCTGGCTGAGTGGAAGGCGAGATGGCAGACGGAACCACGTCATATCGTGATTTAGATTAGATTGCGTGCCATCTAATTTACATGCCCCATATTAGTCTTTGCTCCGCCACGACGACCTCGTCGTCGTTATCGTACGCGGAGACGGCCAGACCCCCCGCGCACACAACAACATCGTCGTTTCCCTCACGTTTCGTGCACGGCACGACAGGTGCAAAAGCACCGTCCTTTCGTGTAAAGCACGGCCGGCGTGTCCCACCGTTCCTTTCCCTCGCTCCTCCTCGTGCAGCAGGGAGACGCCACCTAGCTTGTTCTTGTGAAGCGGTTAACCATTATGGACGATCCTAGCGCGGCAAATTGCATCACCCCCGACGACCCAATCGATCTTGTTGGTGCGCCTTTTGCAGTGATCGAGTCTGACCCATGTATGCGCCGAAAAGTTCCGGAAGAGTTCTCGACTTCTCATTCTTAGCTTATCAGGTGTCTTTACCTCTCTAACACGAAGAGTCGGCATCCGTGATCTCGAATTCGTCGAGCTCTATGACATTGAGCCATGGGCTGTTGACCATCTGAGTCCACGAGGGCTCGTTTTCTGCTTCTTGTGGCGCAAGGACACACATCGGCCTGGCGACTTCGACGACCCCGCTGCCGAACGCG
Source organism: Mycena crocata (assembly GCA_029281795.1). Lineage (NCBI taxonomy): Eukaryota > Fungi > Basidiomycota > Agaricomycetes > Agaricales > Mycenaceae > Mycena > Mycena crocata. The sequence goes on from JARJCP010000057.1 coordinate 277,393, forward strand.
TTTGGTTCGCGAACCAGATCAGCGATGACAGCTGTGCATCGCTGGCCATCCTGAACATCAGTTTGAATTGCCCAGACATTGAGCTTGGAGAGGAGCTTTTCACATTCAAGCAAGAGACGGAGAGTATGTCCTCAGTGGTCGGATTTCTCAGCCCCGAGATGGATACAGCCGCTGATATCATCTTCAGATGAAAGGATTGGCCATTTCTAGCTCCCCCTTTATTCGGAAAGCCCACCGGGACCTTGCGCGGTTCGTACGCCTCTCAGTTCGTCCTACAAAAACATTGATGTGTTGGCTAGCCCTCAGGATCTACGAGGTGCTCTGCATGCTGTCGCAATCTCTACCTTGGACAGTGCGAAGAAGAAGGCCGAGCCCAAGCGTACCCAAACTAAACGCACCGCAAGAGCCTCCGCGTCCACGAAACCGAAACCCAAAAAAGAAGAGCCAGATGGCGACGAGGCGTACCACTTCATCGGATACGTCCCCGCCTACGGCAAGGTGTGGGAGCTCGATGGTTTGAAGTCGGGACCCTTGGAAGTGGGCGAGCTCTCAGATGACGCGGATCCGGAGAAGAAGTCCTGGATGGACATCGTCCGCCCGGCGCTGCGTATGAAGATGCAGAAGTACGGCGGTGCGGAGGGTGGGAGTAACATTCGATTTAGCCTGCTGGCACTTGTAGATGGAGTATACGAGAAGGCCAGCGATAATCTCGAGTTCTTGAAACGAGAGCGCCTCGCCATCCAGCGTAGACTGAAGCCAGGCTGGGAATCTTTGGTTCGTCTCCGCCCGCTAGCTCTCCCTCTTTTGACTCAAAAACTAAACCTCTTCTCTCCCAAAGGTCAATAACAATCTTCTTGAACAATCCAAGTTCGCATTTGATTCTCCCGCTGGGTCGTCTGCTCCTAGCCGAACGTATGCGCGGGACTTTGGTTCGCGGCGAATGACTCGCGACATGGAGATCTTGGAGATGCCGGAACGATCGCTCATCGGGGCATGGGAACGGTGTGTCCAGGACGCGATACGGGCGAAAGTCGCCGTCGAAGACGAGATCACAAAGGCGACCAAGGCCAACGTGAGTGCTTCTTCTTTGTGTTTCCATTATTTTCTTCTCATGAGATTTCAGACCGACCACATCAAGCGTACGCACGACTACGAGCCGTTTTTGAAAGAATTTGTGGTGTGTCTACAGAACGAGGGACTACTAGAACCATTGCTAGACGTGAATGACAACGCGAACTCCGAGAAGCGTGTCAAGTTGAATGGGAAAGGATAGTATATGGCATATATTTTGCGATGTAGCTCTAATTTTCCTTCCCTTATCTTCGGTTGCGTCATCGGAATATCCGACGGAAGCGCCGATGTCACGTTACCGCGATCTGACGTGACACGACGCGACCAGCCCCTAACTCTTTCGTCTCTGTCGCACGCACTCTGAGTCTCTGCAGAATTTAGCGACGCGGCTTTTCGAAATGCCCGCCCATTTTCATTCCTCGTACGCGGCCCAACCAGTCGAAATGAAAAATAAATAAATTGAATCAATATGAAAACAAGTGCTGGACATTGGGTTGGAACATTAAGATGACTCGATCCGATACCCCGTCTCGCCTGAAGATGCAGAACTTGGAAGCGTAGGTAGGCAGGGGTTATTACACTGAAACCATTTGGATGCACACAACAGGGGTACAGTGTGGAATATTCGAACATACACACAACATCATGTAATGTCGGTTTTTTTACGGGATGAAGGCTCAAGATTTCCCCGCGCCTGGGTCCAGGCGCGGAGGTCCTTGAAATCAGACGGCGTACTCACGTTCGCGTCGGGATAAGGTTTATAGGAGAGAGACAAGAGAAGAAGCAAAGAAGAAGACGAGCGAATGTAGTAAGAAGAGGGTCGGCAATTCTCCGGCGATCTACTTTCTCGGCGCGTATCACGGATTTCTGCGAGGGCCAAGCCGGTAAGTATGCAGCACCGACTGGCAAAAGAAGGTGGGTTAATTAATAAGTTGAAGCTTGGGGGGTCAGGTAAAGGTAGCGAGGTACATTATATACATCCCCAGAGGAAGCCTGAGACTAGGGCAATGTTTTGAGAAGAATAAGCAACCTAGTATGTTCAACCGGATGTCTCTCTCATGAATAACCCCATCTGATGCTGATATGCCTGTGGAAGTTGTGGGTGACAAGGTTCTTAGGGGTGCTGCCAGTGAGAGATTCCGCCACCAGTGATTCCCTGATTTTCTGTTGGGTGATGTAGGGTACTGAGATTCACCATTGATTCGCATATTGTGTTTAGCAGTCCACACATCTTCTGCAAGCAATCCGCCGTCTGTTGACCATGCGTATTATGCAGTGCGTTCGGTCGAATATTCTCTACCCTGAGACGGCACCATTTATACATGCATATGCATCATCTGTTGGATGTTCGTTCAACTTGCTTTAGCAGGGGATATCTGCCAGCAGCGAAAGACAGCGAAGCTGCGGGGTCCAGGGGAATGGTAGGTTCAGGGCGGTGCGACTGTTTCAGCGAGCGCAGATTCGTGCGTCCTACGCTGACCACTATCACCCAGAAAAGATAGAGCGCGCGCCGGAGCCGTAATTTGCTTCAGGCGCCATGGTATTACGGGACCACGAATACAACTGTGCCTGAGCGCTGTAGTGAAGACCGAGCTCATAAACAGGGGAGGGCGAGGTGTGGGTCCGTGCAGCATGCGGGCATCGGCAGTCAAGACCCTCCCCGGCGCGATTCTTGATCAGCGAACCTAGTGATACCCGCGAAATTATCTGTACTTCTCGCTATGATATGTGGGCATTTTCCTTGGAATGCGTGGCAGGACCTAGGAAATCAGAAAAAAAATCGGGATTCTAGTGGGTTATGATGATACAGTTCTGTTGCCGCTTTCCTTCTACCGCTTCTCTGTGTACATGATGTTTTTTCTCTCTGGCTCGTCCGGTCAGGGCGCAAGCCGTTCTATCGTCCACGCGGGATTATCGTCCGGCGAGTCCGCCTGCCGCATGTACCGCACGCGGTCATGCAGGCGCGACGGTTTGCCGCTCCAGAACTCGATTTCACTGAATACAGAGAAAAGGGAAAAACGCGTCGCGTCAACGAGGCAGATAGGGACATAAGATACAGGGACTCACGTAGGCACGACACGCCAGCCGCCCCAGAAATCAGGCAGGGGGATGTCCGCGGCTTCTTCGCTGTCGGGATCCACGCCGAAGCGTGCCTTGAGGCGATCCAGGCGCGCAAACACCTCGCCCTCGCCCACGACGCTGCTCTGCTTGCTCGCCCACGCGCCGAGACGGCTGCCGACGGGCCGGCTGGTGAAGTACGCCTCGCTCTCCGCTGCGTCGATCTTCTCGACGCGGCCGAGGACGCGCACGGAGCGATGGATCTCACGCCAGTAGAAGACGAGGGCCGCGTGGGGGTTGGCGAGGAGCTCCTGGGACTTGCGGGAGGTGTAGTTTGTGAAGAAGACGAAGCCGCGCGCGTCCAGTTGCTTGAATAGCACGATTCGCGCCGATGGGATGCCCTCTGGGGTTGCGGTGGACAGAGACATTGCTTCGGGCTCGTGGACCTTGCCTCCATTCACTGCATCTTCGAACCAGGCGCGGAATTGCTGGAGGGGAGAAGGAGAGACAGAAGCTGGCGAGAGTGCATCCGCGGTGTGATACTGGTTGTGGGGTAGCACCTGGATTTTGCTGGGCTCTGGGTGGGAGATGACCACGTCCATTGCTCTCGCTGCGGACCGGGAAAGGGCGGGGCGGGGAGATCTGGTAAAGCGCAGTAGTGGCCCGATTTGCAAGATCATCCCCGCTTCTCAAGGCACCTTGACGAAAATGGAACATGATACATCATCGTAGAAAACGGTAACTGCTCAGATACGACGGGCCTTGGCTTGATCCTTACCACTGTGGTTTTTTTGCGCTCTGCGTATGTCTTTTCTAATCTCTCCCTCTTGACTCTCTGCACACCCGAACGGCAGCCGTGGGACGATTTAATGAATTGGCATAATGCGAGTCAGATTAGCCAATTTGGCTGGGCCTGAGACTGGTTGTCGAGAGAAGAAAGGACGAATAAATTGAACCGATATGAGTGTTACGCGGCTACTGCTTCCACAATGAAATCCTGTAGTTGGTTCAGATTGGAATTTCCCAATAGCATGTGTAGGCGTTCGTTTCCCAAAGGAGATCTCCGAAAGCAGTGATCGAGTTCTTGCTAGGAATTCTTATGTCCACTCGCTGATATTCCTTGCTACTAAACCACCACCACCCCGCCCACCGCAAGAGGCGTATTCGACGCAATGCCCTCAGAGCTGCATTCGATATACGACCTCACCACCTTCTGCCGGAAGACCACAGGCGATGTACCGGCAAAACTAGTCGTGAGTTCCCACTGCGTCTGCTCGCTGGGTGTGAGCTCAATCCCACCGCTCCCAGGGTGCGTCGACCACCGTCGTGGGCTCCAAAATGTATCTCTTCGTCAGTCCAGTCCCGCGTCTTACCTGCGTGTCTCTATCTGATCCTGAACAGGGAGGTCGTTTGGTCACCGAGCGAAGGATGGTCGCGGACCTGTATGTCTTCGATCTCGAAACATACAACTGGGAAAGGATACCCGCCTTCCCCGAGGACGACGTACCACGGGCCCGTTATTTTCATAGCGTCGACACCTGTCCGTTATCGTCCCCCGAGTCTCCTTTCGTTCTCCTCTAATCACCCTGCAGGGAACAACCAACTGATTGTCTTTGGGGGAATGAGCAATGAGCCAGACTCTCCCAATCCCGACGAACTGTGCGTCTTGAATGACGTCCGATTCTTCGACATCGCGTCCCGTCACTGGCTGCCGCCCTCGCGTCTCGCCACGCCCGAGAACCTCCTCCCCCGCGCGCGATACGCCCAGCTCTCTTCAGTCACCGGCGACCGTCTCTTCATTATCGGTGGCCAGGACTTTTTCAACACTTGGTTGGACGACGTCTGCGTGTACGACCTTCTCGCCAAGACCTGGTCCGAGAAGCGCGACTATCCCAGACACTGTGGCTCATATCGAAGCGTCGCCGTGTCCTCAAATCAATGTGTTCGTTTCCCCAAAGATGAAATGCGGGCGCAGGTGTCATCGCCCTTGGGCCAGGCTGGCACTCGTTTCCAAACAGCCGATGGCCCCCCGCCCGAAGACATTACCCCCACAGAATCCCTCAACCACCTTCCTTACTCCGCTACCCCCACGGACGAACACCCCAGTTCTATCTATCTGTACAGCAACTACAACGTACGTCACCCGCCGCGCGTCCTTTTTTCATTACTCATCCTTTCCCAAGTTCACTGATGTTAAACGCGAACTCGAACTCTTCTCGCCGCTTCCTGACACTGGCTTCACTATCGAAGACCGTTCATCGGCCATGTCGGGTACAACCTTCCCGCCCGGTCTTCGTTTCCCTACCGGCGCGATCCTGGGAACCCACTTGATCATTGCTGGCATTTATCTCGCTCACAGCTACCAATCGTTCTCTATCTGGGTCCTTGATCTTCAAACCATGATCTGGTCCAGAATCGACCCGGGCAAGGCTGTAGAGTCGGGTTCCTGGTTCCGTGGCTGTCTTTGGCCAGAGGCGAACAAGTTTATGATTTTCGGCAATCGTAACGGGAACCTCGTCGACGATTACAACCGCCGACTTCTGAGCTGGGATCACGTCGCTGTCGTTGACCTGGAAGCCTTTGGCATTTACCAGCCTCCACCACTCAAGCTCGACCTTCCCATGCAGGAGCTTGGTCTCGCTGCTCTCGAGGAGCAGGTTCTAGCCGACTTTGAGATCGTTTGTGACGATGGACGTAAGATCGGCTGCTCACGAAAACTCCTCGAGGATCGCTGGCCGTGGTTCAAGGAGCAGAGGATCAAGCTCCTCCACTCCGCCATGACCGCCATGGAATCGCTCCCCAACTCTCCCATGCACATCCCGCTACCTGAGCTTCCCGGAAACGTTCCGGACGATCAGCGACCCGACCCCCGCCTCACCCCCCGTGCTTTCAATCTGTCCGAGCCATACCCCATTACGCTGGCATTGATGCAATATTTCTACTCGATGGCGCTGCTGACACCGCTGCAAACGGCGCCCGCCGTCCTTAGCCAGCTTTTGGTGCTCGCCACCAACTACCGCATCACACACTTGCAGACCCTGGTCAAGCACGCGATGCACCGCGCTCTGTCTAACTCGACCTCCGTCGGCGTGTACGAGGTCGCAACCCTCTGCAGCTGCCGCAGCCTGCAAATCAGGTACGCTCATTCCTGCATTTACCTTGTGCCAAGCTTACCGGCCATCAACTTCTCCAGGGCACTTAAAACCGTGATGGTGTGTATCGTGTCGTGTGCAACAAGTTCTCAGCGCTAACCCATATCCCTAATCCAGTCGTACACACAGAAAAAACCGTCGCGTTCGAGACCGGAGAAAGATGGGGGTGGTGGAGGCCGCCCTGATGGTGGCGCAGGGCCATCATCAAACGACCGGAGCGGCGGGGGTCCGTCGGAGCCGAAGTTCGTGTCGCGACCTCGCGGCACGTCGGACGCGCGCTGGGCGACCAATACTTCGGAAAGCGGGACCAGAGGATACAGCAACTACAGTACGACGCGTCTTTCTTTTCATCCTTAATTCACAACTGATTAAAATGCACATGTAGATACCGGGATTAACCGAAAAGCATCGCTGTCGCCTCTCGTGTCTGAAGATGAGGATCAGTTATTCACGCTCCCTGTGTTCCATAAGCCGGCCCGCCATAATCGCACCGACAGCGTCGTGTCAGTGCGTACGGACAATGAGATTCGTGAGCTGATTGAGCTCATGTCGCCGGCGTCTCCCATGTCGCCGGCGTCGCCCCGCTCGCCCGCCCCGTCGACGCGGATGAACGACCAGATGATCATGGACGAGATGTACGAGTCGCTGATGCACCCATATATGCAGTCCAACCGATACGAGATCAGCGACACGGACGAATCCTCGTACTATCCGTCGAGCTCGCAGGCGTCGGTTTCATACGAGTCCGAGTCCGAGTCGGAAACGTTCTCGCCGCCAACGTCGCCCGGGAGCTATGTGCCCTACCATCTGCCCCGGCGCACGACCTCTGGAAGTTCCCAGGCCGACACGCGGAAGGGCACGCCGTCGCTCATCTCGTCCTCGTCGATCAGTTCGCAGTCGAGCAGCCGGCACGAATACACGTCCCCGCTCACGCCACTGTCCCCAGAGAGCCCGTATGCGCTGCCCAGCATTGAGGAGAGCAACCGCGACGAAGACGATTTCGAACGACACATTGGAATGCGGCCTGGTGGGCGCAGCCCGTCGGTCGTGCAGCCGGGGACGCTGGACGGCATGCCGTGGCCCACACAAAAGTCGCGTGTTGAGTGGCATGGCTCGCGCGCGATCAAGGTGGAGCCGCGGATAAAAACGGAGTTGCGGACGGAGTCGCGGACAGGGGCGGGTGCGCGCCCGCGGAACCTGTCGCCCACACCGTCGGATGCCGAGACCGTCGCGCCGCGGCTTAGCACGACGTCGTTCTCGCGCCTGCTACGCAAGACGTCGCCCACCGAGTCGCTGCAGTCGCCCAAGTCGCCGAGACGGTCGCCGACGAGCGAGTTCTTCCTCGACCCCAAGGCGCAGAAGGCGGAAGAGAAGCGGCGGAAGAAGGAGGCGTCCAAGGCGCGCACGGAAGAGCTGGCACGAACCTTGAGGGAGCGGGCGCAGAAGGCGCGCGAGGACGACAAAAACTCTACCAAGTCGAAGGATAGGCCAAAGCCCGAGCCTACGTCGATGTTTGGCGGCGTGATGGGCGTAACTATGTAATTGTCGCCGTCGCCGACACTGTAAAAACCGCGCCCGTTCACTGAAGCTAAGTAATTAAATCTTACATATCTAAACCATGCTGTATCTCAGCTGTACCACATCTTGTTACTATCCACCCACTATCCTTGCTATCTTTATTCCAGTCAATGTATTTATTCTTACTAACTAGTATCCAATGATTGTCCGTGTACTCAGTCGTGTTGCAGGAGGTCCTGGAGGCAGATATTTCACCCTTCAGTGCTTCAAGATGTGATTTTATTATACAGGTTACAAGTTGCTAATCCATGGAGATCTTACGCTGTCGGGGAGGAAAGGCGTTGGGCGCTTCGATAGCGAGTCTCTTCGGAGGGGGTGCTTCCTCCGGGTTCCAACTCACATCTTTGAACAAGAAATCATAACTGTGGGTGCTGAACGTGCCTCCCAGCCGCATCGTCACGCCGAGGACGAAAATTCTCTCGCTGGAACCCGCCATCCGCAATAAATTGATCAGATTCGGGCGCGCCACGAGGTCAGGCTCCACAAAAGCCAACTTTTTCTCAACAGCATCCCTGAATTCGCGCGCACGCTTGCCACCGTGTCGTTTGCGCAGTGTGATAGGTTTGCCGTCCGGATTCTCCTGATGACCTGGTGCCATTGGCATGGTGTGGAATATCCCCTTGCCCACAACAGGCAGACTTTGAAGAACGCGGATCGCCTCATCCAACTCCTCCAGCGTCCCAAAGAGGAAGTCCATAAAGCCGGTGCAGCCCTCGCGAATCGACGCGATGTACTGCGTGAACATGTCGTCCGTGTATTCGGGAACGCCACGGATGAGCCACATAAACTCGTTCATCTTTTTCTTGATGTCGCGGACGTCTTCGCCATTAGTGACCGCAGTAGCTGACCATGCTGTGCAAAATTGCTTGTGCACGGGCCAGTGGGCGCGTTGGCAGTCCTGGTGACGCGTTTAGCGCACGCGGCCAGTCCCTTATCGGCCTAATATTACCCTGTTACAGTATGTAGCAGTCCTAAGACGCGCTGCTGAGTCGATTGTAAACAGTTCAACTTGAACACCTACTTGCATTTCGCGCATTCGCGAAGTGATTCACGATTCATAACGCCAAAATTCGTACAGCCTGGACTGTTGCACGACTTGAGAGATGTCACGGTGGGAGGCGCCATGGTCAAGTCTGGTCAAGTGAAAGTTCAGGAAGAAAGCCGGAAAGACTGTGATCGGCGATCAGACAGCTTGAATACCGTTCAGCTTTTTACTGCTTTTTACCGCGACGATGACCAGCCTGCTCAGTTCCAGCTTTCGTTTATGGTCTCTTGTTCCGCGTGTATCACGCTCACTCGCCACCCGGGCACGGGCAAGCCCGGAACCTCGGGGTACACATTTGCTTCCAGCAGCATCACATCTTCCACTCATCCTAAGCGCAGAGCCGATTTCGACCCCTGAAGAATTTCTCAAAGCCATTGGAAGGTCGGCGGACACCAAATTGTCCATTGAAAACTCAGACTGGGACGAATTTTGGGGGAAAAATGGCCGCGACTTGAAGGCGGCCGGTTTGGGTGTGCGCGATCGAAGGTGTGTTTTGCAGTGGATCTAAAACTGGACTGTGTTTTGAATCCGTGCAAGGTATATACTGTGGTGCATGGAAAAATACCGGAGTGGGCTTCCCATTAATGCCTTCGCTCATGAACCAAAGCCGAAAAAAACCGTACGAGGGTGAGCATCGTTTATTGCGACTTTTGTGGCGCTCATCAATTTTAGATGGGGTCCCACTGTGCAAAACGGGGTGCGGATACGTTCGCGACGCGACCGGACCAAGTCCAAGCGACCAAAGACCACTTCTTGATGTTGAATTCAGTACTAACAATATATGCATTGAAAACCGCTATTGAGACAGACATGGCAAGGTATGAGACATAGATGATGGTACAAGCTAAAAGATGAATGCAGCAGACGCCCTATTAAGGTTATGTGGGTAGAGGACAACAGAATACAGAACGAAAGCAAGATAGCCAGGCCATTGTCGGAGACGAAACGATCGTACTAAGAAATCGTGGATGACTACCGGGCAAAGATTAGATGATGGCCATGCTGTGCCGAGGAGACTCACCACAATCCCAAGATACTAGTCCTGAGTTGCAGCGCCAGGAAGACCGACACAATCCACGTTGGGATTGTCCAGATGCCGCTTCAGTGCATCCCGACGACTGAATGTCTTCATGCATCCACCGACTCGCCTTTGATTCCGGAACTCGTATTGCGGCGCGTCAATGCCAACCGCCCAATCATTCGCTTCGTTCAGGAGAACTCCCTTGCATCGCCAGCCCTTCTCGGTGTTCTCTTCCTCGAAGGCACGCTGGTGCGTTTTCACGTGGCGCTTGAAGTCGGGTACCCGTTTGTTCCTCTGCACCCAGCCACACACGCCACAAGTGAATTCGTCGAAACCATCGGAGCGTTCGACGCGTTGAATTTCAGCAAGGGTTGCCTGCTTGTTGCGCGATGGCGGGGGCATGCGGGCGCGTTTGTTAGGGTGGTCAGAGGAAGTGCTCGAGGAGTATACGCTGGCCGCGGGCGACGCGGACGCGTGACGGAACGCGGCGGGGGAGGCACTCCGTGTGCGTTTTCTGGGATTGAGAGGTGGTGACGGCATATACTCATCGTCGGTCGCGTCTCCAGTGCTTTCGCAGTCAGCATCCGACCCTTCATCGACATGAGAGCGAACAGTCTTCCGTTGGCGGCCGCGGTAAGCCGACGCCGGCGCCACGCGGGCACGGTGAACAGGCGAGTGTGAAGTGGGCTTGCGGGGAGGAGCCGTGATCTCTACGGGGCGGATGATTTGGGGAGACGGCTGGCGCGGCGGAATGAATGGTACATCGTGTATACTGAAGAAACTGTCAGACGAAAGCCAGGAATGCACGCCGAGAACTTACAATACAGGATGAGATTGGTACGCCTCAATATTTAGGTCCATTGGTTCGACATCTGAATCCGAGTCTGAGCTACAATCACTCTCCGAATCGGAGTCGTCGTAGTTGTGGAAAGGCGGAGGAGGGGAGGGACTGGTCGAAGTGGACGGTGCGCTATAAGTCTGCGCGACTTCGTCTTCTTCGATTGGGAAGAGACGAGCAGCATCCTCCAAGTCTTCATAGGGGTCGTCGCTCTGAGCTTTGAGATTGTTGTACAGATTGGCCAGCGACGGACGGCGAGAGGAGACAACGCTGGTCATGGTAGTACGGGCGGGGATGCTGGGTAAGGTGAAAGCGAGGAAATAAAGAGAGCATGAACCACTTTATTATATACCAAAATCCTTTCAGCGCGTCTTACCCTCGATATTATCACATTGTGACAACCTCGTGCCGATTCATTCCAAATGAGGACGAAACAAAGCAGGTTATCATCATATCGCGGTGTCGGCTGGTGTCGACAAAGGTGGATACAAAAGCGCCACTCTCTCGGATGCCACCAAAGCCACAACAAGAACTTCGGGGGTCAAAGCATCGGAAGCCGGAGGGCCCATCGAACATCGCTAAGGCGTCTTTGTTGTAAACATTCAAGAGAACAAGGCGCGTCGCTGTAACGATCGACGGAGGCTTCCCAAAACGGATATAGATAAGATTGCGATTTTGTGATTTTCCAAAGTTCGACTCCCCGGCAATATCCGCGCCCACGACCCCGACTCGCGGCACTACCTCATGCCCCACGAACAATGGGAGATCAGGAATGTCGCTTTCAAAATGATGTTTAGAATATCACAAAAACCTTAAACCAACTTGCCAGAGGTAAAGAGCGTAAATGATGTCATATACAAGAATGATAGCGTACAGAATTTTTCAGATACTCATGTTGCTTCGTCGTGCAGAAGAACGTACTCTCTCGTGGATTGCCCGAATTTAATGACTGTTATGTTTCAGCAAGCGTCAAAGACACAAAGAGATAACTTACCATCACTGGCCTTTAGTTCATAATAGCGCGAAACAGGGATAGCTTCGTCGTTGACGTGAGTCCCATTAGTAGATTCAAGGTCTATGATAAATGGTCTGTAGGAACGTACATGAGGCAAGGCAAGAGGGAAAATCATAACCACTGACTTTACGGATCCCTTCGACACACCAAACTCGTCCTTTGTCTGGATGAATCGATCTGCAACATACAGTTAGAGGCGGAACATAAGATATGACGAACGGGCTCACACTGGATGACAGCATGCTGCTTGGAACATGAAGGATGATCAACAGCAATATCTGCTACAAGACGATCTCTGCCAATGAGATACGCGCTCTGGCGGTGGATGTGGAGGAGTTCTGTTGCGAGTGAGCAACTTTCCACGACGTGGGGAATTCTGCTCACCAACTTGTTCGCTGCCCTTGAAAACATAAAGCCGCCATCCGAGAACAGGTTTCCGTGCTTCTGGAGGTTCGTTATACTTGAGAACAGTGCTGTCTCCGTTAACAGCCTTGACAGTGTTCGTTTCAGCCGCGAGCAGACCAGACGGTTTGAAGTCTGGTTTTGCTTTGCTTGCCGGAGAAAGAGACCGTGAAGGGGATCCCTGCGCAGAAAGAGGGCGCGAAGAACGGCGGCGAGGGGATGCTGACCGTCGTGAGCGACCGTCTCTGTCCCTGCCTCCATCTCTGTCACTTTCTCCGTCTCGCCGCCTATCGTATCGATCCCTATCCTTCGCCCGCTCTCGTTCACGGTCACGCTCTGAGTAATATTGGGAGCGATCCCCGCCGCGCCTGCTGTCTCTGTCGCCATAACTCGAGTATCCTCTGTCTTCTTCCTGGTTGCGGCGGACACTCCTGTCATCGTCATGGCGCCTACCACTTCCACGACTGGTTTCAGGCCGCTGACCCGAATCGCGGTACCTGTGTGGAGGTGGAGATGCCGACCTTCCAACCATGATGACCCACTGAGCGCTGTGGACGTCCCCAGCCCGAAGGTACGGATCTAAGAAAACCTCAAAAAAGAGTAACCCGAAGATGGCAGAAGCGGGCGCTGGCGGGAATAAAGCGGCGGTTAACGAGTTCGACACCAGCTGCGAATATTGCATTGACAATGCACGTGACTCGTCGCGTTCACGTGGTTCACGTGGTTTACTTCCGAGTCGCGTTGATCGATTAAATAGCGCGTACGGGTTTTCACTAAACCTTCCTCGACACAGGTCGCAGCCCGTAGCACCCGTTACAGTTCAATTTAATGCCACACCTCCCCCGTGGTTTTTTTTCTGTTGCCAGAAATTGAATCGCAGCGGGCAGCGAACACGTTCATACTTACGTCCGGTAACAAGGTTGGAACTACGAAACTCAATCGATAGTCAATCAGGGAGAGAACTTAAGAGAAATATGAAACAGGGAGATTTTCCGCGGATACAGTGAGAGGAAGCTATTCATTATTGCGACAATCCACAAGAACCTCGCTGTTTAACAGCATAGCAACTCCATTACTGACTTGGATCTGCAGTGAGCCAGCTTTGATCAACAAAAAGAGGATCAATAAAAGAAGACTTGGGCGAATGAGGTACGGTAGCCTTCAAATTTCATAGCAGTGAACGGAGTATGTATCTCCAATGTTATGGCACCAGGACAATGGTGTCCCGCCGTCTGGATTGGCGGTTGTATACTTAAGCAACTAATCTGGTGAATGGCGATCCCTTGAGAGCCCGTCGACCCCAAAGGCAGAAACTGTGAAAAGTGGATGATCCTGTAATGCACTGCATTGTGGCGTGATTGTTGCCATTCCAATGACCTCTTCTATGCCTCCAGTGGGTCTCTCTAGTTATAGGTCGCGCTCAAGGTATTAGAACACTTCCACTCGCCCGGATCGGATAAACCCCCGGAGTTGTTTCGTTGGGAGAGGGGAGACTTTGTTGGGAGAGCGGGACGCGAACAAAACGTGCAAAGGAATGAAACATACAGGAAGAGAAGTCAAGAACGTTTCGGAATGTTCCTGCTCGTCCTGCTGTCATGATTAGAAGGATCTTAGGCCTGCCGATGAATTTTCTCCTTTTTTTCAGGCCAAGACGAGTTCCAACTTGAGGTAAAAACCCGAGGATATTTAGCCTCTCGTGATTTGAGCGGAAGGCACCGGTTATATACATCCGGTTCTATTTGTGACTTTGAACTCAGGCTTCCACCGAGTTCGTAGTCTGAGGGTACATCTCCGATCATGCCGGAAAGCCAAAATGGCTGACGTGCCGGACATGCCGAGCACAGCCACATCTCTTTTGGGATGTTTTCTTTGGGCGGCGTGCCAAACATATGTTGAAAAACTACCACAGACGGGTTGCAGACGTGTTTTAGCGGTATCGATGTGTTATTTGCTCATTTGCTTAAGAGTCATGGTTCAGTGCCATGTTTTTTAATCGGCCCGACACCAAAATAGCATCAATCAGTAGAACATTGTTCTAGTATTGATTCAGTGTTTTATTTCAACGACGAGTAGATCTATACGGTACGACCTCAGAAAGAATTTTCCATATGCCTGGATCCCTTGATGAACGATTTTGTCGGGAAGAATGGAGGCAACTGGTCATGAAAACTCAAGGTTAACTTTTTTTGGAGGTTTGTTGCTGAAAACATGACGTGTTTCACCATTGTAGGTGCCCATGGGTGCCATCAAAATTGCGCACCTCACAACTTTCCTTAGTGTTGCAAACATTTGCGATATGATAATATTTTCTAAGTTAACTTGAAAACATATCAAGGATCATATGTTTTACGTATGACGCATATGCAAGTGTAATTATATGACAGAGTACATACCACACTTGAATCCGGGAGTTTGTTGAGGTATTTCCACGGTACTTCTTCCAGCGACGTTGAACGCGAATAAAGGCAGACGATTCCCAATGGGGCAAGATTTGATGGGAGATGTACCCATCGACTCAAGACTGGCTTCCACCCATCGCCGAACTAACTTTGTCCAGTACGTAAAGTTGAATGGGAGCAATTTGTTTACGTACTGGATATGTTCAACACCTTTTCGGCGGAGAGGATGTGATATCCGCGGCATCTGGTGGAGGGAGTGGCTAAGCGCTGACCGCTCAGCGACGAACCTTCGACGTCGGCTGACCGTAACTACAAAGGGGAATGAATGAACCCTCGTTCTAGATTTTTTTTAAAATGAATAACTGGTATTACAGCTGTTTCCGAAAAGATTGAGACAACAGTTTTTTTTCTCATTGCATATTTTTTGCCGGAATGCTAAGGATTACTGCTTTTGGCTCGGATCACCCACCGTTTTGAGATCGGCCAGTCCAGGCCGTCATCCCACTTGGTTACATTGTTTTTGTGCAAGGCATAAATCGGTGTGGTTTTTGTTCCAGGCATTCTGTACGCGACATAGAAGGCAAATTGCAAGCCTTAGGACAAAATTTGTGTAGGTCCAGATATTCGGTACAATATTTGAGTGGGATTGGTTTGGGCTTGGCAAGACCAAAACCGGTAATCCTTAGCATTCCATCAAAAATTGATCAAAAATTGCGAACGCGAAAAAAAATTGTCGTCTCAATCTTTTCGGAAACAGCTGTAAACTGTAAACAATGAACCCCGGACATAAAAAATCGCTATTCACACATCGTCTACGTCGTTCATGTGCAGAAAAGACTACCAATGAAGATGCCGTTGTATGGGCCTGTAAACAAATGAGACAGTGAATAAGACAGAAGGGATCCTGGAACGAACCCAAGTGGTCGATGATGTTTCCACTAAGAATGCTAGGTACGGTCTTGATCTGGCACTTCTCATCTTCAGCATCGTCGTTGCCTAGAATAAGGAGTGTTTCAGTCAGAAGAACCTTGAGGCAAAGGAGAGATCCGGACCTGGGCACGCCACAAACTCCTTGGTGTCATCATCCACGATGTGCTAGAAGGATAAGAAAAGGTCACTCTTTGCGCAAAGGCTGTGTCGGCCACTAACAATTTCACCCTTGGGATGAGCGAATCCCAAAAATCTGCCGGGAATGGTCGGAACCAGGTCCTGTAATCGCTGTTAGCAATGAAGTTTTGATGGTCGCATCAAGGGAACGAACATTCTCGTTATTTATCTATGAGGTAAAGATTCTAAGTGAAGGATCCCAGATCAGAAAGAAAAAACATACCCGCTTGAAGTCGGTAACCTAATGAAGGAAAGATAGAAGTAAAGGAATTCGAAAAAATAGGGCAAGATGCAAACCTGAGAATCAAAGAAACTGGCGAATTCTTTGTTGCCGACCCGAGGAGTCCCAAAAGTTACGGCGTTAACCGCGACAGACTTGTCGAGATTGAGTCTCAAGGATAGAGCATCGAGCTCCGCGAGAGCACCTCCCAGGCTGTGTCCCACCTACAGGCACAAAAGAATCATTTCTAGAAGGATGAACGTAGCGACAAGATATGCTTACGGTAGTCACTTGCGTTGCACCTTTCTCCGCAATCAAACGCTTAACCTCTGTTTGAATTTGCAGCGCTGTGATAGCATGCTGATCGCGGAATCCCGTGTGGATCTCGACGTCCTCTGGGATTTCCCCTGGGAAGAGCGTCGAGTTGAGTTCGCCTTTGGCAATTAGGATATCAGTCAGAACCGATTTCCTGTCAAAAAAAAATCGACATCAACAATGTGTGCTTGCGGCATAAGAGAGTACGTACAGTGCAAGTGGGTCGGTGCCCTGATGAGCGACAATGACAGCGTTCGACCTCGGGTCGTAACCAACGAAGACTGAAATAAATAAATGTCAATCATTTGCGAGTCCTTGCTGGGAAGGATATTACATACAGAACTGAATCGCATTGCCCCATCCTCCCGCAAGGGTGGCCTCGAAGTCGGGATTGGCGTCGCAAGCCTCTAATAATAATATGCCTAACGTTAGACGCTGAAACGCGTGCAAGATATTTTTTTGCACACCACCGCAAGTCCATGACATCAGTTTATCAGCAGGGCCTATTGAAAGGATTGAGCTCCAAGAGGCAGTGCGGATTTGGGTATATACTCACAGTAGGCAGCCTGGAAAAGGCATTTATGTAAATCTCAGAATCGGGAAATGTGAAAGCAGCACTGACCCGGGCGAACTGAGTGAATGGATCCAGTGCATTCAGGTCAGCGGTGGTCAAAGCCGTGAGAGTTGCCGGTGCGCCCCGGGGCTTGTTCTGGAAAGTCGGGGCACCGAGAACAGCGGTGAACGCGGTGAAGAGAACGAAAGAAAGGGAGAACATCGCGAAAAGGCTAACAAATTAAAGAAAGTGAAAGGTGTCGTCAAGACAAGGGAGGCCGGTCCAAAAAAAAAAGGCAAAAGTGGGGGGAAGAACGTCAGAGTGCGGGGAACGACCATTATATATAACGACCGTCGACGATCGCAAACATCAGTGGCGGTCCGCGAGCTCATGATTTCCTTGATGGCATCACCGCCGACATACGGATGTGTCCAAGGGTCGCCAAGCTCTGTGTGTGAGGTTGGGCCTGGCCATTGACGGCCATTGAGCAGAGATACGATTACTGACGATTGCCAGAAAGAAAAAGAAAAGTTGCTCGTTTGGGAATGTTTTTTGGGGTCAAGATCAGGAAATTCTGAGCCCCTAATCAGCTGATCATGTCTCAGTCGTCAAACCGACGGTCCTCGTTCGCGGGCTCTTGGCGGACCCACGGTTTGAACGGCGACAGAGGCGAGAGATCGCAGGATTTGGGAACTTCTGTATCTGATGATATGAAGGAATATGTCGGGGAGACTGGTTAAAAAATTGACAGAGGGTGACGACCCCTTGAATGATTGGGAGTCAAGCTGGTGTGGGCAAATTGGGACAGTATCCACGGCGTTCCACGCGAACTTCTTACGAAAGAAATCACGACGATGCGATGCCAATTTATTCTATCACCTGCGTCTGTCTATTTATTCCAACTGCTTCTATAAAGTGCCACTGTGCGTCGCGCGCAACTGCATTAGGTCCTCATTCAGTATGTTTTCTCTCCGATCCCGCGAGGACCCTCAGGACGGTTACACTCGTAGGAGCAACATGGGCCAGCTCCCGGAAGAGTCCCAGCGTTTGTATGCTCACCAGCAACATTCAGCTCCCCGGAACCACGCCTATCCTGCATCCTCACCTGTCGACGACATGGCTGGTCACTTCGCTCAGCGTCGCTTCGCGTCAGGGAGCCCAGCCACTCGTTTTCCCGATCACGTCGATTATTCTATGTCGCAAGGCTTGCCTCCCATGCCTACCGGGCGACTCGGCGAAATGTCGCGAATCGACACCTCTTCGCAATACACACGCCGCGACTCGCAACTCACCCCCAACCAGCCCGTCTCCGCGACATCCTTGGATCTTTCCGGTGATTCTGAGGCTTGGTCTCCAACACAGTCTACACGGCCCAGGAAATCCCGGCGCGAAAAGCCGCGTATTGAGCTTGCGCCTGACCAGCCGCCCACGACCCAGGGGAAGCCGAGAGCGCGGGTTTACGTTGCATGCGTCCAATGGTGCGCTTTTTTTCTCTCCGAAAAGGCGTTCGCTCATCGTTGATATGTAGCCGAACCCGAAAAATTCGATGCGATGGTGCTAAGCCCATTTGTCACAATTGCGGAAAGCGTGCGAGCGGCGGAAATGACTGTAATTACGACCCATTGCCCAAGCGCCGGGGGCCCGACAAGACACCTGGAGCCCGGCAGCGCGTAGCCCGCAAGGCCGAAGGCAGTAGTCGGTCCCGACGTCGAAACCCCTCAACGGATGCGCAGGAATATTCGCCTCAAAATAATGGGACACAACTTCCCCCTTTCTCGTTCCCCTCGCCGACCTCGAGCGAGAATACGCAATCACCCGAGGAGTATATGTCCCCCCACGATGCTCGCATCAACGCCCCCTACATACCCACTTGCACATGCCATGGGTTGACCCAATGTCCTTCTCCACGGGTCCTCGACCATCAGCACCATGGCTCCCATGTAAGTAACATCTCTGGCCCGCTCTATGAAGAGCTGATTTACTGAACCCAGCTTACAGTTCAATACGATAACCCTCTAAGTCTCTCATTGAGTTCCCCTATTGAAACGCCAATATCAGTTTCTGGGGCCTTTATAACCGAATACGATGACAATGGCGATGAACGTCGACGAACGGATCTCCCGACGATAGCCAGCCAACCATCGCTGGATTTTTCACGCAAAACTTGGTATGACAACTTGTTGTCCCTTTATCTTTCCCCCGCCTCTGGACGCCTCCAACTTCTATCCGCTTCTCAACGAGACCTTGCATCACAACGTATTCAATCCGATCTTCGCTTTTTTTTCCGCACCTCCAACTACTGGTTCTCCTTCCTTCACGCTCCCACCTTCTTTAGCAACTTTTACGATCCTTCCAAGAGGCAGCATATCCAGCCTAGCCTCATATTAGCTGCTCTCGCATTGTCAACTTTCTGGCAAAGTTCCGAAATCGGCCAGGGACACCAAGGAAGAGTGCGAGCACTCCGATTCAGGGATGAGGTTCGCGACTCCTTTTACTCACTATCCTTGGAACTGACGTGATTCGCAACCTGGCCAGGCGCAGAGCGCCCTGGAAGCAAGCTTCAATGCTGGCTGGATGGACGATGCTCTTGCCCAGGCGGCATGGGTAAGCTTCATTTCCCGCCCTCTCGGACATCGCTCACTAACGCCCCCAGATTTTAGCCATGTTCGAAGTTTGCGCTCATCCCAACCACACAACTGAGCGGTCAGCATCTGCGATGCTGAGGCTTGACTCCATTATCCGTGCCCTGTCCTTAACACAGGTGGATATCAATGATCCCCACACTTCGACTTTCTTGCCCGGCATAGTTCCGGCTGTGCCTCCTTCTCACCAAAATCTTCGCGGCACGCTGCAGAACGGCGGACACCACACCTATCCATATTCACCGTTACCTGTTTCCTCCGATCGTGGATGTTCCTGTATCTCCCTAACCCTCGGGGAACAGTGGTCGCCGGCCTTCGAGCACACTCCCCTATGGACTCAAACTCCTGCATGGAGCGCGACTTGGTCCGATGCTGAGATCCGCAAGGAGTCGTGCCGCAGACTGTGCTGGAGCTCTATGACACTTGCTGCCGGACATAGCAGTTATGCCTCTGCCAACCGCACCCGCAATGTCGACCTGTTCATATCAGATCCGAGTAATGTATGTCATGCTCACAGTGATTTTTATCTGCTCATTATTTCTACAGTATGCCCTTTTGTTCTCGGGTGAGGCCATGGTTCACTCGCCGGGGGCCAAAGACACGATATGGGCATTGTATGAACGTTCGTTCCTCTTATGGCACGCTTGCATAAAAATGCGGAACGATGCCTCGGCCGCTGTAGCGGATAAAGGCCAGTTCGCCATCAAGGCATGGCTCGAGGCCGACGCCATTGAGGAGGCTTTGAATCGGCATACTTGTAATATCGAAAGAGCTTTCATCTTTCAAGGCCGGGAGTTTATTTTCAAGTAAGTCACTTGTTGCGGCGTGTGCATCTCAAGAACTAACTTCCCGAAGCACTCGCATGTGCATAACCTATGAATTCCAGCGGTTTGTTCCTCTTGTCTCAGCGTATGTTTTCCCCAACCAGTGTTCATTCCCGTTTTGAGCCGTCTCTTCTCCATTAGTTCAAATGGATTGTTCCAGCGGCAGAAAGCTGAGGAGTGGCGTATGCTCTTTTCGCCATTCTTCTCTTTCATCACTCACAATAGACTAGTATCACACCAGGCCAAAGTAGCGCAACAGTTCATGGGCGGCTTACACACCGTTACTGGAAATTCCCGGAATAAGTTGTCCCAAAGACCTCAGTTTTTGCTATGGATCCACGCTCAGGTCTCGAGGTTGGGTTCACGACTTCATTGCGAGCTCCAGCTGAAACAGAATTCATAGGGCGCTGACCTTATGGCATTGTGACAATAGTATGACCCTTGCGCTCGATGTATGCAAGAATTTCTTGGCCCCACTTGACTAGTATGTGGCTTCACGTTGGATCGACACAACCATCGACTCTTCCATTTTGTTTAGTTTGACCGCCCTGTGGCCCTGTGCTGGTAAGTAATCCTTCCTACTCCATTTCCGTGTACTTATATTTTTCAAGAACAACGTTATCGGTATGATTCTCTGCGAGAACGTCTTCGTGACGCCTGTGATATTGCTGGAGTTTCGCCTCCTCCCCCATTAAATCTAACCTTGCCGCCTCCATCGCCTGTCGATGAACTTTTGTAGCCCTCGAGTCTCGTTCTTCTGGTTATCGTGTTATGGACCCTTTGTACAACCAGCTTCTGTATTCCTACGTAGTCTAAATTGCGAGCCGAACGATCATAATCCTGCACTGACTGAAGTTCCCAAATATGGAGCTGTTACGCAACACTCTCAAATTGGTCGGAGCCACAACCGCTTTTTTTGTTCTTTGTCTCCATTTCTCATGGAAGACCCCGATTTTGTAACCGCGCCTACTCCTCCGATATCTGTGGACCTTCCGCCACTGCCTCCCCAGCAGCCGTCCCTCAAGCGACGGGCATCGGCCTCCTTCAGCGAGGTTGTGGATGATTCGGTCAGTCGGAAGCGAATGAAGGAAGAACACGAGGAGTCAGAGGTTTCCGAACACGCTGGTGGAACCGTAGTGCCCATGGCAGACTCCGCACTTGCTGAGCAACTGGCACAAGAGCTTCAGTGTGGGTGCTGTTCCGAGCTCGTTTATCGACCTGTGGTAGTGGCACCGTGCCAGCATTTTTTCTGTGGCAGGTATGCAACTCCAAACTACTATGGCGTCGCGGCTTTCTAATTTAGTGTTGCCAAGTTGCTGCGTACTTTGGATTCGCGTGAGTGATTTCAGTTCAGTGCTCCCGGCGTAATACCATGAGGTGTTCTGCCACCATCGGGTGCGCGTTGTCGCGTGGATTTTTGGGCCGTTGTTTAGTTGTCTGTAAATTGCTATCCGGGTCATGGTTTGAAATGTTTCACAACACTAATGCGCTTTATTGCCACTTAGAATGGTGGCACTAACTGCCCGGCTTGTCGGGGCCTGTCCACCAGCGTCACTCCCTTCCGTCCCCTGCAATCCGTACTCGATGTTTTACTCCGAGCTGCACCACACAAGGCACGAACCGAACGAGAGCGTCAACAAGCGGATGAAATCTACGCCGGCACATCGATGCGTGTAGGTTGTACCCTGGCTTGTTTCGTTCCGCTTCTGAAAGGGGATCCTTCAGCTTCCTGCCCCCAGAGAGGCATCTCCCGAGCCGGACATCAACCCGCCAAGCAGCGATTTCGTCCGGCCGTGTCCGAATTGTATCCCGGGAAATCAGTATGGCTGGAGATGCCCTCAGCCGATAGTAGATCCCAATATCGATCCTGAGAATGCCTGGCTGCTGGAGGATGGAACACCGCCGGGGCACGCGTTGTGTGGGAACTGTGAAAACCTGCTAGCTCTCCCTTCGCCCTTAACCACCAAATGCGACTTTTGCCAGGTCTCCTTCTGTGGCATCAATATTCAAGGACGCTGCATTGCTCAGCCCATCGCGTCGCAACATCCTCACGGGTTGTCCGACGTCGGCGATCTCATCCAATCCTCCGCCGTCTACGAATGCTTCAACAGCAATACAGTTGAGGTCGAAATTATGCTTGATTACCTCACGGCTCAGAGGATCACTCCTCGTCACATATATCGTGAGGTATGCGGGCACCTCTGACCCAGTCGCTATTTGATGACCGTGCCATCGATTCAGATCGTGGCCCACATTCAAGCACAACCGGGAGCGTTTGTGCCATTAATACAACTAGAGTTGTTCGTCGATATGCATGCGGTACCTGGCGGGACGGATCCAGATTCAGAGGCCCCTCGTAGTAGGATATGCAGGCAATGCGCGAGCGAGGTGTTTCTCTATGGTCTTCGCGATTGGTTCCTTCGAGAGCGAGCGAAAGGTTTTTTAGAGGAATCTGTATTGAGTAGAAAAGATTGCGAGGATGGGGCTGAATGCAATCGGCAGCAAGATCTTGGTCTGTGTTCTATGTGCTTTCCGGCATATGCCACTCTAACTTCGTTACCCACAGGCCACGCGAGAGAATGTAATATCTCTCTATTTTCCTTTCTTGCAAAAATCACTCATCACATTTGAGCAGTCAACCATATGATGCCGTGTAGGCCACGCCAGCCCGAGAACCTAGACGAGTCCGGCCCACTTAATCAGGAATTTCCGGTCCCAATCCTTTCATCTAACCTTCAAGAGCCATCCTTGAGCACAGACGAAACCGGTGCCTCCTCGCGGGTCTCCATTACTTCCAGCGCCAGCCCCACTACTAATGTTCCTATTTTTTCACGTTCCCATGAATGAGTGATTACCTTGTTACCATTTTACGACTTCATACAGCAATTCTACCAACATGCGTCTCCACACCATTTGTACTTATATCGAGCTATCGCGGATCTCCAGGAAGGGAGGGCGGGCAACTAGGCGTGTAGTCACAACGTAGAGTATCTGACAATCAAGATTTTCTTCCGCAAATCTTGTGGCGGATCTGCTGTCTTACAACGCGCTGCAAGTCTTTTTTCTTCTCTGAAAAGCAAACGTCCAACTTGCATTGCCGCCATTTACTTGGGTCCCAGGCCCCTGGTACCACTCAGTATTGACGCGTTGGAAAAAGGTGCGTCGGGGGAGGGAATGTAAGGATACGCATTAGATTAAGTTAAGCCTGATACATCTACTGACTACAATCAAAATACAGGCGCGTCGCGCAGGAACAACCGGCTCTCTTCCTTCTTCACCCAACGAGCAACTGCGTTCGCGGCACCAACAGCGGCACTCTTGGGAAGACGGGGAGAGAGTGTAACGTAAAGTTCGAAAGGTTGGGTTATCTGGCGTATGCTGTCAGTATGATGGAGATAGCTGCTAGCAAATAAAACCCACCCAGCCCATGACACTCTCCTTCTCGGAGCGTATGTACTGCAGCTTCAGCGTCGCTTCCTGCCCCGATTTGGCATGTATAGCATCGTGGAGAATTTGGTACAAGGTCGTAAGCCTGCCATACAATTGAACACGAGTACACAAAGCACGAAGGGAACATCACCGACCGTCTGCGCTCGTCTATGTTGTCGTACGGATCCTCGAAGGTCGGGCACGTGATCTGCACCTGTGCGCGCGATTTGTACAGAAAATGGCGCAGACCAGGTATCCCGAGCTCTGCGACCGAATAGTCGGTGTGCCCCGAGCGGAAAGCATTCGCGATAATATCGAGTGTGCCATCAATCTCCATCTTCTCCGTCGCAGAGTCACACCAGCTTCGTATTGTCTCGAAATCTGCGCCGCCACTAATGCATATTAACCCGATGCCGGAATCTAATGCGTGAACGCCGTAGCGCGGCTTTGGGGTTGCGAGGCGACTTGAATCGTCCGGGGTGTCAGACGACGATGTTATTTGCTCGGCTTCGAGACCGTCGTCCTTGCGCGGAAAAGAGATGTAGGCGTTGACGAAGCCTGAGGGATTAAATTTGGGAAGGCAGATGGGTATCCATGAAGCCGATGCAGGTGAATTTAGAATCGACGGAGCGTGTATGGTGTTTAGCAGAATGTGTATATCTGCGTAGGTTGTGAGTTTCCAAAACAGTACGAAGACAAAGATATTACCGGCAGGATGTATGGAGTGTTTTTTTGGCCGGACAAGACTGATGACACGACCGCGTGCGACAAGGACTACATAGAGGATGTCCTGAGTATGGTAAGTAACTGCACACGCTATCAAACTGAACATACCTTCATCTTGGATGGGGGCACAAGCGCCTCAGCAGCACGCTTCCGGATGTTGGCCTCGAGACGAAGACAATGCAATGAAGATGTGGCCATGGCAAGGTCAAACTCAAGACAAGACAACAAAGAAGTGAGAAATGTTTCGGCCCCTACGCTATATGTCAGTCCCATTATTTTGTAACAGTAGCGTAAGGTATGTACCATTGAGCAGTCGCCGCAAGTCAAAATTTGTTCGTCGTTCAAACACCCGTCGCAGCTGCGCGGCAGTGACGATACTTAGAATTTGTAGGTGTAAGTATTCTAAATGTGAGCGCGTCTTCCTTCATTAATATCAGTTGAGCGTCGTTACGCCATGCCAGAATGCTTACGACGGATTCGGGTTCTCCCCAGGAAGATGCGCATACGTAGTACAACGGTGCCCGCAGTGCAAACGTGATACGAGTGCTTCCCGCGTTGATGCACCGAATTTTATCGCCGTCGTCAATGAAGACTGAGATGAGAGCCTGCATGATTCCGATCATTGAAGTCATATTCTCCGAATCTTCTCCTCCTGGCCGACTACAACAATGGTTCGTTGAACTAAGAAGCCACGGCATTGGCGACACATACCTTGTGAATACCGGCTTTCCGGCGTCCGTAAGAATGAAATATTCTCGAGGAAGGTAGCGGGACCCTTGGAGCCAGATATTCAATATAGATCGCAAGGGACGCAATGGTTGTACCTGGTTCAGGAGCGATTTCGTGTATAGATACTTTCCTTCCCTTGCGCCGAGCACGGGAAGAAACCATGTCTTGTGAAACACAATCAGAGCGAAGGAGCGGGACAAATGGGACCAACTTGCCTGGCCGAGAGGGTCTATGGCTTAACGTCCGTCGCAGTTGATCGCGTAAGGCTTTCTTGGAGCCTTCATCCGTGATGTTGACAATTCCCATGACAGTTATCTCCTCGCCATCCACAGTATCGGTGTCTGCATCCGCATCCTGTATAAGGATGCCCTCGTTGAGGTCCAAATTGACGACAGAGGACGCCGTGCTGTCCAAGGCTGGGTTTGGGGGAGGCTGAAATGAGACTGTCGGGGCAGATTCGGATGTGGCCACTGTAGATGACCCGGCACTGTAGCTGTGTACACGGAGATTGGACAAAGAAGGGGAAGGGCGTAAGGCTGGAGGTATTGCCAAGCGAGAAGGAGACGATCTGCAAATTAAAGTTATGAAACCGCACGTAGTTGATCGCACAGTATAGTATACCTGGCCAGCTGGGTTCGTGAAGAAGTTCGAGAGCGCGTTCGGGGCGTGTCCGTCATGTTACTGGTATAGCGGCAAAGGCTCGGCAACAGCTAGGGGTCTCTGGTCAACACGAGTAAATAGCTCACAGGCTTTTTCCGCGGCATCCATGAACTTAGACGCGAAACGCGGAGAGGCAAGCTTATCCCTTCCCTCTGTGCACGTACCTCTCACTCCGACTCTTTCACCCCGAGTAGCCATGGTTGGAGGATGGCAATGTAGTTCTGTTAACCGCAGAAACCCCCACTGCATTTCGTGTACATCGAAGTGTTATGGCACGACATTCAGAGGTGTTCGAGTCCATGTTTCTCGTGCCTCAGCCTTTGAGCGAAATCGTTGAAACACTGGATGGCTGTCAAGTCGTTCGGATGTGGGACTCACCCGTTGAACTGTCAAATCTGATAATTGCTTTATATGACGGAACGTGAGTTAGTTATCGATCATCGTTTTGTGTTCATCCCATTAACCTTACAAATCTCAGCAAGTTTTCCAACGAAAAGATCCAAGATTTCTTTTACTTGGCTGGTATGTGGTTTACCCTTAACTTGTCAAGTCTACGAACATCGATCTCGAACGGCGACAGGTATCCTACGCCTGGCGACCAAGTATTTTGTCGCAAAACTCCGTGTTCAGGTCCATCCTCGGCACATTTTCTCTAGCTTCCCGCTCATTTTGGCTTCTATTCCAGGCTATTCAACACCTCACTCAAACGTGGTCTTACACCTTGAAAGGACACGATGACATGGTCGAGCTGGCTCTTCGATCTCCCTTGGTTGACGGGCTCTCTTACCCCAGGGTTCATCCTCTCCATGTTGTAAACCTGGCCAGGGAAGTGAATGTCCATATCATCATTCCCACCGCAGTGTGCATATTTTCCACCCTTTTCTTTTGGGTTTTGTTTTGTTGATATATCTCGTCAGATACTTCCTTTCGTTGTATCCACTGGATGACTTGCTCCGAGGAGACCATCCTAAGCTTATGGTGGACCACCCATCCCGACCGTCGTCTGTCCTTTCGCCCTCAGATATCAAGGATTACACGCTGATGTTCCAGAAACGTATGGACATTATTCTCAATTTTGTACGCTCCTTCTGTGGCACACGGACTGCAGTATCAACATGCCTGACTGCGGCGACCTGTACCCGTGGTTTTGCAAGACTGTCTTCTCGATTGTCCCGTTCGTGGATCACTAGAACTGGACCCCTTCATTACATGTCCCAAGCAGTCTCGGATCTCTCAGAGGACCCCAAGGCCACCGTTTGTAGTCCATGTCGCCGGGCTTTTGCTCAAGAAGTTACTACATTGCGGGAAAAAACTTGGAATGAAATGCCATCAATCCTTGGGTTACCAACTTGGGAAGAGATGGTGGAGATGGACCTCCATGGCTAGCATGTAAGTTATTCACTCAAGTCAATCAAGTACTCTACTTATTTTCTGAAAATGCTCTAGTTATGAAATGCCGGAATCAAATCCACCCACGCAACCCTATCGCAATCGAATGTCATCCCATCCTGAAAACCCCAGGGCTTCAGGCAATCCCCTCCACCACGCTCGACGCCTCCTGTCTAGACCTACATCGGTCCTGTCGCGACAGGTTCCGCACAAGTCTTCCCTTTGCAGCACCCCCTGGACGCTGATGATGAAGCTCGGATAGCCAGCAGGTGCTTCTGACGTCGCCACTACAACCGAAAGCGCCACAAACATCCCGGTAAATTTGGACGAACATCCGTCCAGTCTCTGACACGACATGTGACGCTCTTTCCCCTGTTCGCGGACAAACCTCAACGTCTTCGCGATTGAAAGGTGGTTGTATTCCTTCATCAACGTGAACGCTTTCAGGTCTTCCGGGTTCAACAAACCTGGCGCAAAGCGTAAAGGCTGGGTTTGGAATACCGATGCGCCGAACGCTTCCTGCGCGAGTGTGCTGTTCGCCAAAAATGCCATCGCTGCCGGTAGCACAGACAAGGCAGATAGCTCGCGCGCCACGTTCGTCACCGTGACGGGGTCGAGGTGCCACAACATCGAGTTGCTCTCGAAGACATCGTCCCATTGCGAGAGCTTCGAGGGGTATATTCTTTGGAGTGGTAGTAGAGCACGTTGTTGCAACACATCTGCTTTGTATTTCGTCGCGATGCGGAGCACCCCTATGAGGGTTATAAATTCCGTTTTGGAGGTCACTTGAAATGATCTATGGCTGTGTCTTCACATCAAAAATCGGAGGAAGCGCTGAAAACGTTTTTTGCACCTTTCACATCCATGTATTACTGTCAGAAAGTTGGAGAGGTCTGTTGTCGAATCGTCAAGCTGAATGGCAGGACATCCTTCGATGATCTCCGTCGGTTCTTTGTCCAGCATATCTCGCAGCATCGGAGAGTGCTGGGAAATCATCCCTTTGTACACCTTGAAGAGTATGACAGGTGAGGTTCGAGTTTTGGTAGTCTCACCTTGAAGGCTAGTTCCCGCGACATTAGAATAACGTTTCCATCTTCGAACCTGATTAATTTCGTGAATGTTCCAGCATTGCTTGCCAGGAAAGACTGAATCTAACCAGGGCTTCCCTCTGTTCTGCTCGGGAATGATGATTTTAGTCGAGGGTATGACCGAGTCTGGCATGGTTCAGCAGAGAGTGTTGCGAATGTGCTCTTACAACGCATTGAAACAACGTGGACTATGTACAAAGACCCAAAGTCGCACAACCATCGGATCGATAATCGTAATGGCTCATAGAGGGGAGATATCCAGCTTGACGCCCTGTACCCACATGCCTGCTCGATTCCGGACATCACCGATACACCACCACTTTTCTACCATCTCAAGTGTCACCACCGGCGCTTCTGTTGTTTCTAGGTCGAAAAAATCAAGGGCGCCGACACCGGATCCATGTAAATCAAATATGCAGACTAAGATGCATTCATCAGAATACGAATATAACTTCGAAAAATGGCAGCGTACTTTCTTGGGCGTCGAAAGGCGAACCGACAGTAAAAACACCAGTATTTAATCCCAAAGCAGTAGCGCCGCCTTTTGTGGCGAGATACAATGATTCCTGCCAGTTAATTGCGAGCGTTATGCCATCATCTGCGCCAGTCATGATGTTTGAACCTTGGCGCATCCTGGAGGTTGAAACGGCGTGGCGCATAGAGCTCATCAGATCCAGACTGTATCCACCAGCAACGTCCGTTCCCAGTCCTACTTCCACGCCCTCATCCAGAGCCTCTCGAAGGCGAAATGGTTCGGCGGAGAAGTAGGCATTGGACAAAGGGCAGTGTGCTATAGCGGTCCCGCGGGAACGAACATGCTGGAATGACGGCACATCCAGGAATGTGCAGTGTGCTTGAATAGTCCGTGGTGTCATCAGACCGCTCTGGTTACTTCTTCAAATCACAAAGCAGTAAATTTCGAGGTGGACTTGCCCGATCAAATACTTGAATGTCTTCGACTCCTCGCTCATTCCGGACATATTCAACTTGATCGTGTGCTTCGGCAAGGTGACTCTGAATGCGAAGGTTTTCGGTCGCGGATAATTTCCCCAGACCAACGAGAAGTTCGTCTGAACATGTCGGTACAAAACGAGGAGTCAAGACAGGTTCTACGAGTCGTTTGTGAGTAGGCAAAATAGAGGTCAGGTCCCGGCATCTTTTCACAAAAGAATTTGCGGCCCGGAGCGAATCTTGTGTCGAAGACTCAATGTAAGAAAGCCGCGAAGACATATCCATCGAAAGTTTGCCCACGAAAGCTCTTACGCCAGCAGCTTGCATGACCTCAGCCAGGATGAGGCTGCGACCACCTCAGGTCATCAGATAGAGAGGCAAGAAACAAGTCAGCGTACTTGATTTCCTCCTTAATAGTCCCGAAGAGCAAAACCGTCCCCGTGCCGTTTTGGATGAGCCGTTGGGCCAACCGAGCATAAACTTTACGAGCGAGCATCGGGTTTCCATCCAATCTCTCCTCCGCCTTGAAGGCATACTCATTCAACCACTCCATCAACGGCAGGTGAAGGCCGTTTCCTTGATAGAGGAACTGGGGAGCATGCAAATGAAGGTCCTGCTAACATTAAGCATAACTGCAGCTTTCAACTCCATATCCCTACCACAAAAGACGGGACGATGAAGTGGCCCTTCGGAAGGAGTATACAAGGTTCTGAGGCTAGCTGCGCCTGCGATTCAGAGTCCTTGGCGTCCTGAAAATGGGTTATGAAGCCTGAGCTGTCGGTGACTGATTCCGGAGTCAGACTGGGCGCCAGCAGAGTGATGGACTACGTTCTCAACAAGTAGTCGTGAAGAATTTCAAGATCTGCAAGGCGCTGGGGTGTTTGTACAAACGTCCCACGGACACGCATCTTCAGCTTGGACGAGCTTCAAGTTAGACGAGGTTGGGAATATCGGATCTTTATCTTGGCTACGGCATGGCGGCCATCAGTATCGCGATCATATGACTGATGGCTTCCGGCGCGTTTCAAAAGTCTGTTCACTGCCAGTGGCAGTGTTCAGAACGTTGAGAAAGACTATATTAACAAACTAACTCCCTGAATGAAATCGGCGCGGTCAAGACCCGAGCAAAATCCGATAACTTGATATGTACTCTTAAGCTCGATCTCTAGTTCAAGACAGACGCCGTAGTATACAAACATATGGGCCTTCATTGTAAAACAGAAGCAGCTGAATCCCAATTTTCTGCTTCAACTGGTAGCCAACGAGAAACCAGCGTTTCACACCTTGCGAATCGTGGCACGGAATCCTGGCAAGCTCTGTTTCCCTTCAACCGCTTGTTTTTGTAATTTAATAGTTTTGGGTCTTCGCAAACTTTCCTCCGCCTTCTTTCTGAGGTCATTTGTCTGGAAATACTTATCCTCAATGTCTGACTGCAGGAGAATATTTCGGTCGTCCTGGTTCGCGCCCACCTCGCCAGAGAATCATTCAAGGATCTGCTTGGGATGTGACGTCCAACATGTGGCTATCATCAAAAAACTATCGGAACGAAAAAAGGTGATTCGCATTTGTAGCGGGACAAGACACAAGAATCCAATCTCGTTGTCGGGAGGGGGTCGTAGCAGGGGGTGGTCAGCGAATTCATATTGCCACGCGTCTCAATCGTGGGCACTTTTGGCCACACCCTCTAGTCTTCTGGTTACTGAAACCTCTTTGCTGACCACTGCATCAAGGTCAGTGACTCTTGAGTCAGTCCCTACATAGGATTAGTACTGTCCGAAGATTCAAAATCGGGGCCAAAACCTCTGTATCTGTCACACATGTGCACCGGGCAGAGAGACTCGGAACATATCATGTCAAATCTAGATATCAAAAGGCATACATGCGGTATTCCTTAGCCAATCTAAAACAGGTAAGAGCAGGTGAAACAGGCGGAATCTTTCAACGTACCTATCGTAACATCCTCCAGATGATCATCGAAATCGCCGAATGCTTTATGACGCCCTTCCTCCCTGACCAACTTGATCGCACGCTGCGGGATGTCCGTAGACGACAGCTGGAAAGCGGACCCCGCAGTGAAAGCACTTGCTTCCGCCGAATATGGCCTCCAAGCAGTGCCTTGCGAAACGTAGGGCTAAAATAAAACAATGAATACGAGAAAAGGGACAGGACAGGGAGTGGCAGACTATTAAAGCGGCAGCACTAGTGTGTATTTTATCTCCATCAATCTGTGGTAATGTATGAAGCTTGCCTAAAGTGAAAGGGTTAAGATGACGCACCACGAACGCAACCGCATCCTTGAAACCATCCTTCAGCTTTCCCGCTACTCGTTCTCCCACCGGTGCCAACGCCGTGTCGGCGATCCGCTCGCATGCCTGATAGTAGCCCACCAAACTCAAACCTGAAGATGCTGCATGTCGCCCTGCCTTTCTTATAGTATCGGTGCAGGCTTCAGCATAGTAAAATATATGTCCTCACGAGGTCCAGACCGATCTCCATCATTGGGCTGAGACTGGTCCAGTGGTGAAGGAGAGGTATGGCATCTACAACAATGATCTTCCCGGAGGATTCTTCCTTGCCGAGAAGAACACCATTGACAGAGCTTTGAGGATGCTTGGCCGCGTGGAAGAAGAGCTTGAAATAAGCCTGAGCTGATATGGTGTACTGGGACATCGCAATGAGCTCGCAAGTAAGCTGTGCATTTGCCGCTGTGTGTCATCGGCTTTGCTGCTGTGCCGAGGCTCGGATAGTCGGACCGTCAACCCGAGGCAGCCAAACCCCATTTGCGGCATTGCCTCGCCTTCAATTGACAATGAAGCCTTCCCTACTGGATGCTGGCCTTGTGTTTCCCGTCCTAGTGGTTGGCCGCATACTCCTGGCCCTCACCAACTTCTCCGACGCGTTGAAACACGACCACCAGCTTTCATCGCCGTTAACATCATACTTGAATTGTGCGCGGCTTCAATTGTTGCATTCATTTTCGCTCACTCAGGGATACAGTACAGGAGGGCATCTACT
Organism: Mycena crocata; assembly: GCA_029281795.1. Lineage (NCBI taxonomy): Eukaryota > Fungi > Basidiomycota > Agaricomycetes > Agaricales > Mycenaceae > Mycena > Mycena crocata. Next base: position 309,620 of record JARJCP010000057.1, read on the forward strand.
TATTTAACAATGGGATTGACCCATATTCTGGTGGTGTTTTTCGACACGTAGGATGCCGACAAAGCCCTCTGGCCATCTCGCTGACAGTCATCTTAGTCGCCGCTCTTCCTTGCATTGTTCACCACAGTCCTGCCTACGTCGAGGACATTGTCCTCTGTTATATGGACACTATGTGATGCCGTCGGTGCTTGGGCTTTGGTTCAGATTTGGAGAGCTCGTCAACGTGTTGCGCAAACATCGAGAGATGGCATGATTGCCGCAGCGTTCGTGCTCAATATCTTCTGTGTCTCTCGGGGGACTTACCTTCTGCAGGTATCTCTTGAATCCGTACCTGTTCCTGTCGACATTGGCCCTGTCCACATCCTCGTTCGAGAACACGCTCGCCCTTCTTTCCTTGATGTTTGCCGCCAGAGGTTAGCCGATGCTGCATTCCTTTGTATTGTTCTTCACAAAAACCTATAGGCGACGCGTCACCTTCGCTCCTTGCAGCAGCGCTTCTCCTGCAGCTCTCCTTGTCCTCTATTTTACTTTTGGCGCCCCTTCTTCTGCTGTTAGCCAGCAGCCCTGTGTCGCAGCTAGCATCCCCTCGGCCTTTTGTTGGAGACGGCAAGAAGTTGATTTTTCTTCTTGTCGAATTCGTGGCTTACGCCGCCGTGCTCACTCTGGCATCTACTCTTGTCGCTGGCGGATGGGCATGGATTCCGCAGACGTGGGGAGCAAGGTAACGAGTCTTCTCTCTAGCACGAAAAATTTACAAACAATCTATAGCCTGACTCTACCAGATCTCACGCCGAATCCCGGAGTATGGTGGTATTTCTTTACCGAGATGTTTGACCATTTCCGGCCATTCTTTCTGATGGTGTTCTCTGTACGCCCTCACATCTTGTGCCTCTACTATCGTTCACGTAGACTTTCAGATACATCTCATTATCTATGTGGCCCCCGTTTGCATCAAATTTCAGTGAGTAGTGTCGCTCATACGCCCGATGCGAAATACCGACGTCTTGGTTGCAGATACGATCCACTATTCGCTGCCTTCGTCCTCCTCGGGGTCCTTGGCACCTTCAAGTCATACCCGACCATGGCAGATCCTGGCTTGTTTTTCAGCATGATCGCTATATTTCCCGAAATATACCCATGTACGCCATTCTCCGCTCCTCCGGGACATCTGATCGAACCTCCTTGCAGACCTTAGATACCCCATCGTCTCAACGCTGCTGCATCTGCATGCCTCGCTGCTCATGCCGCTTTTCCATCATTTATGGCTAAACCAAGGGACAGGTAACGCGAATTTTTTCTATGCCTCGACTTTGGTATTTGCCTGCGCAAACGGAGCAGCGTTGACTGACTGTATATGGGCGGGACTGAGGATAGCTATCGGAGAACCTCAGGAGGGCTATGTCGTTGTACAAGAATGATTCGATAAGACAAAAGCTCGTTTTTACCGACCTTGAGTGCGGTGATATATTATTTTAACAGTGCGCGAAAGATGTGCAAGGATAAGTGATTAACATACAGCTATGCAATGAGTGTGTCTGTCCAACTATATTATCGAGTATCCTAATATCCACCCTCATCCACCGAATCTAGGTTTTCGAGTGAGGTGTCCTCCTGTTTTCTGTTCATAACTTATTACCAAACCAGGCCGGCGCCAATCGCTGTTGCCACAATGACGGCAGCGAGGCCACATATGTTGCCGGTCACATCCCCGCCTGCTCGCTGGCCAGTGTTGCCCGTCGGAGTCGCAAATCCTGGCGTCAGACCCGTATCAGCCGCAGGAGTGACGGTAGTGTACCCTCCTGCCGAATTGGTGGCCGGAACGCCATCGGGCGGTGTCCCTGAGCCTGTAGGGTTCGGAAGCGCGTTGACGACCTTCTTCGCGGCATCGACGTAGACTTGTCCCGCAGCGTTGAGATTCCCGTTCACGTCCAAAAGGTCTGAAGATGGTTTTGAGCTTATTCATTCTCAAATCTTACTAAGACTCACTATAATGAGAACCAGCTTTTGGTCGCTGGGATAAAAAAAAGTAAGAATACAAACCGGGGAGCAATACTGCCGACGTACGAAATAGCCAAACCAGGCATATCGTTCCACGAAGTCTAAGCCGTCCAGAGTCGTAAGCGTCTGATTCATAAAGTCGAGCACGACGGAGTCGTTGGTCGAAGTCTCGGCAAACTCAGTGACCCAAAGCGTGTGGTTGGGAAACTGGCCGTGGAGCTGGTAGAGATAGTCGTAAAAGCCTCCGGTCCCTGAGCCGTACCTAGGAACCCACCTGAGTAACAAGAATTTATCTGACCAGAAATACGCACCAATGGAAAGGTATGAAATCGATAGTGCACTTCGAGCACGCAGCCATGAAATCTGTCAACCATTGGCGGCCTGAGGGAGCGGAAGAAATGCCAGGGCCTCCCAACCGAACGCCCGAATCTTTCAAGGGTTCGATGTACTGCATCCACAACTGGGCGGCGTACGAGGCATTGATATTGGATTGCTGATCAAAATCAGGTTCGTTGCTGAAAAGTGTCAGTGTCAGTCAACTCTGCTGCTTTGTTTATACATACAACGCCTAAAAACAGTGTCAGTGTCGAATCGAGTCCGGTGTGTTTGGTTATACCAGGATGGTCTTTGCGCCCAAGCCCTTGACCGTGACGGCCAGTTTATCTATGTCGGCAGCTCCCCATTGCATTGGAATATATTCGATACCCGAATCCGCGAGATAGTCCGGCGGCACCAATCCCCAGTTGTACATCCAGCTGGCAACACTGGCAGTTTGGTTCGCTTTCGAAATATCAGTCGTGTTGTCGGCAGCGAAAGCCAGGCCACGCTTGACAAGTTTGGTGCTATTGGTAGTCGCACTAGCAGCGGACAGAACGAGGGCGAGGCAAACGAGGGACAGGCGGACGAGCATCTTGAAAAGAAAGGAAGAGGAAACGAAACCGTAAAACTCATCCGCGCCTCCGCTATTTGAACGGCGGGAGATAGTGGGCCATGGTAAGAATAGGTGACATCTGCTATGGACCTTTCAGGGACAGATCTGCCTCGGTGAACATTTCAGGCACTCCGATATCTCGAAGACGTAGCATGGCCGGCGGCATGACAGGATATCAGTATGTTCGGAAGGCCGTTATGCAAGAAAAGGCGAGAAATAATGTTGAAAGAAAAAGCTGTCTGACGCGCAGTCCGACGCAAGTCCGACACGCAAACGAATCGTTGACAGAGAAGATCAAGGACCCCTGGTCTAGCTGATGAGTGGGTGCCGAAGAAACAAGAACGATCCGAAACCGTTCCCGGTTACTAGTACCCGCATGCCATCTCGGATGTCAGCGCTGGACAGAAAGATGTCTATTCAGCGGAGCAGCATTTAGCGGCAGTTGATGGAAACAGTCTCATGCAAGTAGAGTAGACACGATGTCGAGGCAGCTAGCCAAGCTATAAGGCAAAAAAAAGTCAACTTGAAGTTGAATGGTGAATCAGAAGAAATGCGATGGTTGCCGATGCCGACACGCCCACGTGATCTAAATGATCGCAGAAAATGACAGAAATGGCACGATTGCAGGAATTCGTAAACTGAACCACCATGTCCAGCGACCATACCATTTTCACCGCAACTTCTGCCTTTTCGCTAGCTGGCGTCGCCGCTCTAGGGGTTATTGCGTATACTGGTAGCAAGGTGCTACTTCCCAAAAATGCCCCGTGGATCAATCGCTGTGAGTTTTGCAGTCATTCGTCGGCCGTTGCGAGGGTTTAATAATCTCAAGTCACTTTCATCTGGCTGGGTGAGTATTATATTGTCCCAAACTTGAGACCCGTTTTAATTCACGATAGCTTTCGATGCCATGATCCATTTTTCCTTTGAGGGATCCTTTCTTTATCTCTCTACGTTCGGGAGGCAGGTCAACACCAGCATCGGGCCGTTTGCGGAGCTATGTGCGTCATCTCCTAGCTTCGCGTCCCCTGTCACCAGAGCCTATCTTCTGGCTATCCTGAACAGGGAAGGAATACGCCGCGGCCGACTTCCGGTGGGGGACTGCCGATCCCACGGTTGTATCTCTGGAAATTCTGACCGTTCTGGGAGCTGGGCCTCTTTGCTGCTACATCCTGAAGCAGCTCGTTAACGATGACCCTGCGAGACACTACTGGATCGTCGTACTCTCCACTGCAGAGCTTTATGGTGCGTGCTTTGTTTACGCGGGATTATTCGCTTACACTTAGTAGGCGGCTGGATGACCTTCTGTCCCGAGTGGTTGACTGGATCGCCTAACCTGGACACCTCGAATGCTCTCTTCCTCTGGGTGTATTTGTTCGTGCGTATCCTTCATTCATGTATCTACCTATCCTGGCTCATCAATGTCCCTTCAACATAGTTCATGAATGTCATGTAAGTCGGACGCGTCCCATTGGAGTTCTGGTTTCTGAAGAAGGCTTAGATGGGTCGTTATCCCGGTTGGCCTCATGGTCGATTCCTATAGCCAAATTGCTAAAAGCCTACGCGCCGCACAGGCCGTGGCGCGATCCAAGAAGGCTTAGCAGTGGCAGAGAAGTTTGAGTTTGGGACTCCGTCATGTATTAACGCTCATGTATGCTCACTCAATAACACATTTGGGAACAGATGGGTGCCTGACCCGATACATTCAGCCTCGTCATTAAGTCCAAGGTAGGTACAGTATACAAAGAGATGTGAGTTCGAACAAAGCGAGCGAATGGATGGCTGAGGGTATCTAGGGTCGTCAAGGAGAGGGAGAAACTGCGGGGCTTGGAGAGAAGCCACAGGGAAGACGTCGAGCGCGTCCATGTGGCAAAACCACGATTACTTTGGGGCAATCTTGAATTTCGGAGACATGTTACCGCTTTTCACGAAGTGAGAACGCAGCAAGAGAAAAAGAGTGGAGAGCAAACACACCTATCACCGAAAAGGACGATAACATAGGTGTCCCGTCGAGGAGTGTCCTTCGGGATTCTTATGGCGACCTGTCCTGCTCCGATCATGAAGCCGGTGGCCAGAGGATTCTCTGCAGATTCTCGTTAGACCGGCGAAAAAGAAGGCAACGAATACACACTGATGTCGAGGTTCTCACTGATTTGGGGATTCCCGTGGATATCATACGTCTGGGTGATGTATCCGAGGAGGAGCATGCCAGTGTTTTTCTTGAACGCAGGAGGGATGCTCTTGGTTTCTGGGAAGCAATACGAGTGAGCAAAAGTGAGTGACGCGTCATACTGCGAGCAGCGTACCCCAGGTGACTGTCTGGTTTGAGTCCGGAGCCCAGCTGACTGCCTCAGTGGGCGAAGTGATATGGGGAGTGATAACTTCGAGCTGTTGTGGTTTGAGCGGCGAGCTGGTGGCGACAACAGCGACGGCGAGGAGGGAAAAGAGGGTGTTGAAGATCATTGATATTGACGAGCGAAAGATTAGGCAGGTGGATGTTCGAGAGGAAAGCGCTGTCGAGAAATCCAGAAAAGCCGCGTATGTAGGTAGTGGGAGGAAGAGACCGCAGTTCGAGTCGGACTTTATAACCTTCAGAGCCGTGACAGCTTCGAATTTCGGATTCTCGAGTCAAGTTTCAGGGTGTATTCTTTTCGTTTCACACCCACAATCGATTGAGTAAACGAGTGGTGCCAGGCCAACAGGCGCACCAATCCCGCGAGCATTTTCTGCAAGTTTCAGGGCACCTAGTCTTACGACCAAACTCAACCGAAGTAGGTTGCTTTATCGGGACATGAAGGCATGATCGACTCCCGTCCGCGGTCGGTTCCGGTCCATTGACCTGCGCACCCGGGTACGCGAAGGCGATATGAGTATGAATACAGGGCTGTAGGACCGCACTAGCATCGGATGAAAAAAAAGTATCGGGCCATCGAATGAATATAACGATACAGCGGGAAAAAAGTAATAGCAAGCTCATGTCCGCATCTCTTATTCAATCGTGAATATCGGGCTGTGGTTCCCACTATCGCCCATCAATACGACGATGTAGTTGTGGCGGGGAGGCACAATCGGCACAGTGAAGGTGCTGTAGCCGTCCGAAAGATCGAATCCGTCAGCGAGTGGGTGGTCTGAATAGCGGTTGAATAATCAGTGACTGTTTGGATACGAAACTTGGATCGACATTTACCGACGTCGAGGTGTTCGTTGGAGCTCCCAGCCTCGAGGCGGCCAAGAAGGATTGTGCCCTTCGGATTCGTGATACTTTTGGGAATGTCGGATGTTGACCTGAAGCAAAACAACTAATTAACATCATTCTAAGGTTACCAGCGGAGAGGCCGCTTACCACGTAACATTGGCCTCGGTTCCTCTAGTCCATTTCGTCGAAGCATCGGGTTTTATGATTGAGGGCGACCAGACACCGCGGCGGGAAAGAGTAGAGGACGGTGTCTTGAAAGTGAGCGAGACCTGTCCGACTTGGCAGGGTAGGCAAACTGCTTCCACGACGACCAGATAGAAAACGAAGGCGAGAAAGAGGTTAGGGAGCCCAGAGGAAGTGGCTAAGGAGAACATCAGGGCCTGCTTGAGTTCTTGGTTTTGGAGAAGTTTTATAAAGGTGGGGGGTAGAAATAAATTTGATGAGAGTTGTAGGCAAGGAAGAATGAATTAGGGTGTATTTGCAAGCCGCAAAATCGACGATTTTTGGTGATGAAACTCGGTTATCAATATACGAAAACCGCTTAAGAAACGGTGCTCCACAACACTCGTTCAGCCAACGGTCAGCGAAAGTGGGCTCAGACTGGGTAGTGAGTGGGCTCATCAATTTGTGAAAATCGGGTATCAATTTGTGAGATTCTCGCTAAAATGCGCTGCAAATACACTCTATTGCTTGAATTGGCCGTGAGGCTGACCGTGGCCGTGAGGCGTTTGCAGCAGTTGCTGCTTAGTAGCGGCTGACATGTATTCGGCTTCGGGCTGGCGCTACCGTGACGCAAGTCAGTATTTTAAAAGTAAGTGGTAAATGAGGGTGCGAAGTCAATTGAAATGCTCATGCAAATTGCCGCTGCAAGGTCATGTAACCGATTCAGTGACGCGAAGCATGAGGTTGGAGCGGAAGCTGTGATACAGATTTATGAGATACATGTTGAAGGCAGTAATTTGGGCACGTTTGCGCTGTGAATTTACGCGCGAGTCAGCAGGAATCAATGGGTCGTTCACAGGCAGATGTCGTCAAAACAAGTCACCGCTGCACAGCATTCAGCATTATCACGTACACAGGCCCAAACACATTGACAGGCGTTGATTTCCTTTTTTGATCAAGTCCGAGGAATAGGGAGTCTCCTCCGTCTCTGCGTGCCGCTCTCTTCGTGTTCTCGCGGCGTCGAACTTGTAAATATCACCCAACGAGCCTAGTGTAAGCGCACATGGTCTTTTCTCGCCGTTCTTGTCGCAGGCGCTGATTACTCAAACCCGTTTTTGCGTGCAGGCAAGCTTCGTGTATATACTGCACACGCGATTCCAGTCTGTTTGGACAGACTCAAGTGGAATACGCAAGAATACCGCAATTCCTGACAACTATCCAGTGCTTGTTCACCCACCAGCATCTATATCGCCTTAACACTCGCCACAAGGCCCATGCGACCTTAGTCCCCTGCTGTGGCCATGAAATCGGCCATTCAGAAGGAGAATTGTCCGGTCAGAGAACTTCGAACGACTTTGGAATCGAGGCCTTCTCTACGCCAGGCTAAAGTCGCGGTACCGCTCAAATCCATCCTTAAAAACTCTTCCGCCGCTATTCCTTCTACATACATGCCACCCGATGCAAAACCGCCCTCAGACTGGGCAGATGCACCCCTGGCATCCTCAGCTTACTTCATTTCACCGACGGAGACGGTACTGCAGTCCATGGGACCAGGCGGGGATGATATTTCGTTTCACGACCTCATCGAAGCGTATAACACGTTTTCGAACAGAATCAGGGCGCAAATTCGAGGCATATTAGATTCCCAGGCACCAAAACCCGCCCTTATTTCGCTCAAGGCATCCTCCCATCAATTAGCGGAGGCACTCCGCCGAGACCTGAAACGTATACGAGACGAGCCAGCGTCCCATTCTCGTCGTACCTCGTTTATAGGAGGTTCTTTTCAGACCACCGAAATGGACGAGGAGGATATTCGGGTTTCCCGGGACCTGGCATCCCTAAGTCAGCAAGTTCTCCGATTTCTTTCTGATATTTTCAGTTTCCCGGCGCTGCACTCGATATTTGCAAGTACGTTATGATCCATGTCAAACATGCGTTTAATTTACTCGTAACACCAGCAAATGATCTTCGATCTATTTTGAGCGAGCTCCTCGCTGTGGGTAGGGCCCCATCCATCCCAAGCCCAACGTCTCGGCGTACATGGACCCTTGTTGTATGGATCTTATCCGTCCAGAACCTACCCTCGGAGGTTCTATCGCCGGCCAAGCGTGAAATTGTTTCTGTTTTGAAGCGTGCACTCGACGGTGAAATAGGCAAAGATCAAGCAAAGTTGGACAGTATCAAGGTTGTGAAAATACTTTGCCTCTGATTTTTAACTCAAATTTCCATTTACAGGCTTCCGGCCAACTTCTGAAACAGTATCCGAGCTTGTTCATCTCCCCCCTATTGGACATCTTCCCGTGCATATTGGAGCATCTTATTGCAGACTCTCCTGTTATTCGCCTCGAGGCTGTTAATGTGTTGGGCAGGTTCGCTCTCGCCAAAATTGGCAACCTGGCGACAGCAAATAACTGTCACACTCCTCTTTCTTCGACCCTCTCTACCTTTATTAATTCCCAAACGACCAAACGCAAGTCAGTTCAACTTCAGCTTCGACTTCGCGCCTTAGTCAAAGCAGCCTTGTCGTCGGATCAACATACTCACCCTGCGGAAGGCCCATTCTGGGTGATCCAGCTCCTATCGTCCTTCGTGGTTCTTGTCGACCATTCTTTCTTTTCGAATCCACGGGCCCTCAAATTGACTTTGGAATCGCTTCAACAAGTGGCTGGCCACAAACAGCGACCGGTGTCCACTCTCCACCCATACGTTTGGAAATGCCTGATATGGGTATTTTCCCGTCTTCCCGTTCAAAACGGTGGAGGTGACACCAGGGATCGCATCTTCACCACCATTAAACAGGATCTTCGGGGTGGTATTGGTTTGGCCTTGATATTATCTCTTCTTGGCACTGCACCGCATGACGAGAGCAGCGATACGTCAGATTCCGTGTCGAAAGCTCTCGCCGTTGTGAGGGATATGCTTTCGAACAAGAACCAACTCATGCAGGTGGACGGGATAGCTCTCTTAACGAAGCTTTTATACACTCCCGCTTCATCCGCAGCATCCGCCGGCGCACAGAATCTTAATATCTTGGCGTTACAACTCTTTGATGGCAGTATTCTCCATGCGAAGCGGGAAAATGTGATCTCTGCCATCCGCTCCTTTGGCCAGCTCAGTGTTGACCAAGTGAGGCAACTCTCCGATATGGAGATTCTCCGACACTGGGAGCCTCTCGTCGAGCTTTGGGTCCGGGCTTCACACATTTCGCTCCTCCAGCAGCTGGATACAACCGTGCTAGGCTCCCCGTACTTGTCCATGGCGGAATACAGGCAGAATCTCCTCTATGGATGGCAGTCACTTCTCCTCATGCCATCCGACCTAACACAAGGCCTCGCACATCTGACAACACCGGACCCGTACCCGGGGAGAATTGCAACCTTGATTTGTTCGTTCATCGGGCCTACCGAAACGGCTGACGCGCAAATCCAACAATTGGTCTTCGTCCGCAAGATGTGGCATACTCTGACCAACGTTTTCCAACCTAGCTGGCTTTCTTCCCCCGCGGAGACAGTCCTCGGCGCCGTGTTGAAAAAAACGTACAACTTGGCAGAGGAGCAGGTTAGGGATGCGTGGGCACAATTATGCTCGGAATTACTGTCCCTGGGTCTTCCGAGTGTTGTGGGGGTCGTCAGGGATCGGCGCGAAGCTCAAATGCCATTGGAGGTACAGAGACAGCTTTGGATGTTCGCTGCTACCTCGATCCACAAATCTGACGCTTTAGTTAAATGGTCGGATTTTGCTTATCTTCTTGCCACCCCTTTGAGGTCAGCCCCGGTTATATGTTTTGTGTCATGCCCTCACAAATTATTTGCAGCGTTTGGTCAACGACTCAGTCGGAATTCGATATGTGGGAGAGGCTTCTTCGGGCAAGTATTGCAAGCGCCCATTCCGATTCCATCCCTCCCGTACTGGTTGTCGAACATGTCTTCCAAAACGTAGAGGATTATCACAGGTGCGATCTCTTTTGTTCATGTCCAATTTTCTGACTTGATATCGCCATATAGAATTTCGGGATCATTCGAAGAGGTCTTGGCGCTTCTGGCGCATGTTGACTTCAATGGGATGAATACCTTACCGGAGGCAATTGTGAATGCAATGGACGCCGTTCTTTGTGACCTTTATCCCCGACAAGCTACCACGTTACCTTCACTCCAGTTTATTCGGCGCCTCCAAGACATCATCATATCGTCTCCTCCGACACTTGCGCTGCCGCTCCTACTTGCATTACAGAACAGTATATGCAAGTGGTTGGAAGATGAAGAGGATGTTTTGCATAAAGATGTACGTGAAGAAATAGTGCGTCACATACGTTCCCTTTCTTTTCTCTGTCACTTATGCTGTACACAGGTCCAATGCTTGTTCTCGATCCCCTTAGCAACCATTCGTCACTTGGAGCCTTCTGGCCATAATTTGGTCTCCCTTTCCCGTTTTCTTGCGACTCTTGCCGACGCGGCTGCATTCGAGCAATTCTGGCGTGTGACATATCACGGACGTGACGAGTTTTATGAGCTTTATCCGGGGAATATAAAGGCGAGCCTAAGAGCCTTCGGTGACATTTACGGGGGAAGTTTGGCGGCCAATATCTCTCAGGATGATTCACAACGGGTATTTCCGTCTTATTGCGCGCAGTGCGTGCGTCAAGGTCTAATTTGTATGCACAGGACAGTTCGTGCGCCCCTGATTCCCAGCCATCACAACCAATGCCCTCCAGCTCATTTGATTACTACGCGGATGAGTCCAAATATGCTTTCGATGCTGATATGACCCATCTGGGTGATACACGCTTCATAGAAATGGAAGAGGACCCAATGCAGGAAGACAGCGCATCAACCATTCGAGGTCGTTCTCGGCCCTCTTCGCCTATCGTTCAAGTGCCGGCCCGCTCTACCCCGCCAACCGCACTTGACCAGTTGCAAGAGTACTGGAGCCATATCGACGAATCGAGCTCGTTAAACGCACCGTCGCACAACTCCTGCGAAGAGGCTGCCAGTGTTTCATCGGCCGCCCTTTCTTTTCCAGCTCCCCTGCGATCAACCGATAGCTTTCGAGTGTCAAGCAGTCATTCGAAGCGTCTAGGTGACATCAATGGTAAGTCTTTTGCAACTTCAGCGATTTAGTTCTGAATGGATACTCCAGATACTCCCGCTAGAAAACGGCGTAGAACTGATTTTGAACGCTCGAATGCGATTGCTGGCCCTTCTCGACGTCCTGAACAATCGATCTCAGAATCGACCCACATGAGACACTCTGTGATTCTTTCCCAGCATGCTGTATCCCAGCCCGTCGCTTCTGCAAAACGGAGGGGAAAGCGGAGACTCGTATTCGATTACGTCGCGGTTCCGACTATCTCGGAATCTCGGATGCGGTACGAGGAGCGCTCGCTACCTACACCTTCCCCTTCCTTGAGGCCACCCCCACCTCGTCAACCTAAACCGCCTGATCCCGACGAAGAGGAGGAGGATTATGCCAGCTGGGAGGCTACATTGTCTATGGCTGAAGTCAAGGACGTTCAGCAAGCTTTTGGTTGCGAGTCAGAGTACTGTAAGTCTTCTATGCCTCCTCTCTGCTAGCCATAACACGCATTTCAGTATCGCCTGACGACGAAGAATCTATGGAGGTGGAAGAGCTAACTGGCGAGAACCAGTCAATCCAATTATCTATAGCGACTAACGATGATCTCCCAGATGTTATTCGTAGCCCTTCACTTGTTGCACTCGACCACAGGTCCCAGACGGTACCCATCCCGCCTCGAGAATATCATGCCCCTCCTTTGCGGCGAAGTAAGACATCCAGTGCACGGTTGGACGCACTGGAGCGCGCATACGCTGCCGTCACCGACGATGACTCACAGGTTCCTGTACAAGACCTCGTACAGGCGTCGCGGTGGGTCCATAAGATCGGCGAGGCTCTTAACGAGCAGATGGGCAGGAAGTTGGACAAGCCGCGATAACTTGAACCCATCGATGTTTCCGTGTATCTGTATCATGTCGAGATTTTCTTTTTGTATTTGCAGTAACTGTAGCTTAGCGGCATTTTGCCGAAACCAGCGCCGGAAGTGCCAGCCACTGAGAGCGGCGGAGCTGCAGGGCGCCATCACTCCTGCATCTCCAACTCATTGCAGCCACCGGGATTGCTTCATTGCCACAAAGAGAGAGAGAGAGAAACGTAATCAATTGATGCAATCAGTTATCGCAAACCCAAAACGAGACATAATGCATAATGCATAAGCCCCTATCCCTATTAAGAGGAACGCGAAGCAAAAAAAACAAACATAGAATACACGACAAAAGATCCAAACGGCACCACAGACCTATTCGAACACCGTACAGCCATACTCGGTGCAGCCCTCTCGTGTGAATACGATGATGTGATCTGGTCAAGATAAGGATGGAGTTCTACCGCAAAGTATGATCCATACCTCCAAGTGTCCGGGATGTGAACCCGACTTCGCAGTAACAGCTGGAAAAAAAGGAAGAAAATTGATCAATGCAAAGCTAGCTTGCTATGAGTACTCACTAATAGTCTGCAGAGAAGAAGTATGTTAGTAAGCAGCGCGACGGGTGGGGGCCGGACACGCACATATCCACTTGCGTTTGAAGACCTCGATCTCCTCCTTTCCGCGGGGACCGTTCATCAGTCCCGGGTACTCGCGCTTAAGTGCCGGTACGATGACGCTGTCGAAGTCGCGCAGGAAGCGACGGCGCCACTCGCGCAGCGTGCGGCTGTAGTGAGGGCCGATGTTCGAGACGCTATCGACAATTAGGCGCCCAGACGAGCCCGCCTGCATGGACTGCAGAAGCAGCGTCAGGGTTGGGAGGAAGCCACCCGGGAAGACTGTGTAATAACTTAGTTAAAGTTGGACAAGGCGAAAGGGCGTTGCCAGCTCACTCTGCAGATGGAGAACAATTTGGCATTGCAGAGATTAGTTTGTAACGGCAAACGCACCCATTTCCGGATAAAATCAATCTCCCGAATGTAGCGTTCGAAACCTAAGTGGAAGGTCGTAAGGATCGTACAGGCTCAGCAACACAACACGTACGCGCTTCCGGTATAGTGATGACCTGGACACATCCTACGCCGCCGACAGGCTTCATCGCCCAGTCAACCGTCTTCCAGTACCCCTCGAGAAATTCGCGTCCCACGGCCTCAATCATCTCGATGCTCACCACGCGATCGAACGCGCTTTCCCACTCGGGCGGCATGTTTCTATAGTCCATTAGGTGCACGGTAATGCGATTTGTGAGTCCCGCTGCCGCTATCCGCTCCCGGGCCAGAGACTGCTGCTGCACAGAGAGAGTCAAAGTGTCGACAGTCGTCCCCTCAACAGTCTGTGCAATGAGCATGGCCATAGAGCCCCATCCCTAGACCTGGGTCAATACGATGTTTATTTCAACGTATTGAAGACGCACAGAACCAATCTCCAGGACGCGATTGCCGGGCTGTATTTTCGCTTTATTAATTATATGGCTGAGTTTGCGGATCTGGGCTTCGTAGAGCTCGTCCGTGTTTGCTGGGACACTCGGTGTTGCGGCGACCGATTGGCCCACGCGCCAAAGCCCCTTTCCGCCGCTGTATTCACTCCAGCCAACACCATCTTTCATGTCGCCGTCCAGATCTTCGAATATGGCACATGAATACCTGGGCAGGAAGATCAGCCGAAGTGTACATAGATATGGAGAATATTTTAACGTCATGTCTCGAGACAAAAAGCCTGAGAGAAATTCAGTAACAGTTTGTGAAAGGATATAAACAACATGCCGGCAAACATCTCATTTGAGATATCGTAATGAGCAGATATATTTCCTCTGAAGAGCCAGACATCAGACGTCCTCAAAACAATAAGAAAAATGGATTTTTATTGACCTCGAGTTCCCGATTGTGTTTAGGAACCTATAGTGGTCCTTGGTAAGTACGACAAACATCAAAAGCTAGGAGCACCGACCGGTAGGAGGTTAATTTCTGCGGCAGACTGAAGAGATATGATACGCTAGACGTTAGATTGGAAAGCTTTTGTCTATTGTCAAGAAAGATCTGGGAGGGCAGGTTAATGCCAGTACACAGATAAAATCACTGTACTTGCATGGAAAAGCGACACCAGGTCGTCACATTCAACATCGCCGTACATATATGCCTCCGCAAATCCCAGATCACTCATGAGGCAGAGTCGCAGCCAGAACGTGTCGTTTGCAACTCTGAGCTCGGCCTTGGTGTGTGAATCATCGGCGACAGCTCCAAGGGCCGGAAACGTATAGATGTGCGAGTACGTGAGCACGCGAAGTTGCCCCTGAGTGATATTTTGCATCAGGCTGTGATGAAGCACGCGTCAGCTCAGAGACGTGCAACGAAAACAGAAAATATTCAAACGTACGCCACAACTGCAGCCTCTGATAATCTAGCTACAGGAGTCCAACCTGTCTTGAACGCGGCCTCGGAGACGCGATTCCATGCTCTGTCAACAAGCCCAGAGACGGAGAAAGGATGTTTTGAATTATCTAGCAATTGCTCAGACATGGGAGTAAGAAGGAGGAAGCGGATACCTTCACTCTCGCGTCCAGTGGGCGGGATCGGTCGACGATGACGACCAACTTCGTTTGATGATCGATCAAACTTTTCCTATCGGCCAATCCCGGGCCGTAAGTAGCTCCATTATATTGCCCCTATTCTCGTCTGTTCTCTGATTCAACCCCGTTGCGACCCCGGATTGGTGACCTGCGATGACTCCCGTTCAACGACCCGGTTATTTCTGCTTCGGGCAGCAGGCGGCGTCAGGGCAGCGCTGATGGCCTCGTCTGCACGTTGCATACAAACACCGCGGTATTGACGTGGGTGTTGCCACCTGATCCCATGCGAAGCATCTCTCAAAAAATGCAGCCGCGAGTGGCCAGGGAGTGCAGCGCATAGAACTGAAGGAGGTGAACATTTTTTGGACTGGATAGCTCACCACAAGAAACGGGTGCAATATGTGAACACGCCAATCTGTGGGAGTAGCACTCTTTGCATGACTACTTATAGGAACAATGTATTGCAACAAATCTAATCGAACGGAATAAGTAAACACTAATTCAACAAAAAAAACAATTATCGAGTCGAAAGCGGAACCACGACCACACGTCCATAGGAGGCCGCCCTTTGCAGCCGACGCGAAAGCACGCCCTTTAACGGGCTCGCGGACATATTGGAGTCATCACTGCTTGGAGGGTCGTCGTCGCGTGCGCGAAGAGCTGGGGAGAAGACATGGTGCGGAGTGACTTGACCAAAGAATGCATCGTCATCCGACGACATTGGTTTTGAGGAGCGGGAATCGTCTGAAAGAAAAGCCGTTTGTTAGTTATGTGACTGGCACGGAGAGAAGGAACGCACCACTGAAAGGATCATCGGAGATATCGACACTTTCTCGTCTCCGTTTCCTCAAGATGGACGGCGAATCTGCCGGAGCTGAAACCCGGCGCATGGCCTTGGAGGTTGACCGCGTTTGTGCCCAGTCCTGCTTCGACGGCGTCGCGAATGCGAACGGAAGCACGTCTCTGACGTCCGAGTACACTTGCTGAACACTAGGAACTTCGACAGCATCGAGAAGGACCCGCTTGCGTTTCTTGGAAAGTGGAGTGTAACTCTCACCGACGCCGAAGGATCCTGCAGCAGTGGGGCTGAGGCTGACCCGCTCCACAAGACTAAGCTCGACGAGCCGTTCCTCCTCTTCCGCGTCACTGGTACGATGATGAAAAGACAATCCATCTCCATCCGCTTCCCTCTTGCTTCTCTTGGACGGGCGTTCTTCCTCCCTGTGATTGGGAGACGTATGCTTTTTGCTCATCGCCAAGTCATGACCGGACTTCGGCGAAGCGGCGGTGATGCGTTCCACGACAGAGGCAATAAGCAGGCCAGGGGATTCGTTCTCCTTGTTTTCGAGGTCGAGTTTCCTGCGTTTGTTCGGGGAAGGCTTCGACCCGTGCACCAGCCGCAGCGGTGTACGTTTAGGCGTGGCAGGTGTACCCGGAGGCTGGGGATAGGGTGCATGTAGCGGAGAATCAGGAGACTTCGGAGAAGACTGGGCAGCGGAAGGTAGTTTATGTGGGCGCGGCGGCGTCGAAGCGCGCGATCGTGCAGTGATAGGAGTGGTGGGAGTAACAGGACGGCAGGGCAACGATGCGGCGACTTCATGAAGTGCTGGTGCTCCACCAGGTGTGTGTGCAATCTCAGGGGACCAAGAACGGAAGCGCGCAGCACCGAGTTTGAAGGGGCTGCCCACTGGGACTTCTTCCCCGTCATCAGACACCATTTGCTCGCCACGAAAGGCTGGGGATAGCGACACTTTGTTCCAGGGATCGTCTTCAACCTCGCTGGAAGGAATACCCAAGCACGTCTGGATCTCTGCGGGCCATCCATCCTCCGGAACCGGATATGTCGCGTAGGTATCGCTCCAGAACTGAGCAAAGGCGTCGGTGATTGCTGCGGCGCTCTCCCGCCGAACAAAGCCAGATTCCAGGATGGGGCCAAGGGTCTCGAGTACAGAAATGTTGAGAGGCACAGACTGAATTGCAACCAAGATGTACCCGTAGAGGGAGACGATCTAAAACCGGGTTAGAACAAGTAGTTTGAGAAAGAATTCGGGACTAACATCGAAAGTGTATTCCTCTTCAGTGAGCGCTTCGTGCTCGTCGGAAATCCACACGCGCAAACCGCCCTCGATAATATGAAGCACTTCCAAGACATGTTCAGGAGGGCAAGCGTCTATCACACCCACGAGAGAACGAAGGGTCCATAACGTCTGCTGCTTATTCCGAGGCTCGGGAGGATAACTTGACCGAAGGGCATCGTTGACAAACTCGAAGAGGGACTCCGGAAGGTCATGAACCTCTGCCATGTCCAACTGAGACAAAAGGGTGTCTGCAATGAAGGAAGCCGTTGTCGACGTGGGATTGTGTTCCTTGACGATCTTGCCAGCGACATGGTCCAGTACCTCTCCTTTATTGAGACCATAATCTAATCCCTTATCGATTCCGCGCTCAAGGAGCACTTGCCAATGTTGATGATCGGAGTCGCTCAAATCCCAGAACTTGGGTGCGCTGTTTTGAATCATTGAGCCCGAGTATTCAGCGCAGAAGAAAGACACAAACGTGAACGGAACAGCAAGGAGGGTAACAATCCCCTGCCACAAGCACCCACTCTCCTCTTTCCATATTTCGACGAAAGACCGCCACACATTGCTCCGGACCGCGTTCGTCCACTCCCACTTGCTCTTTGTCCAGTCGTGGTTCCAGAATTCTTGCAGGTAGTCGGGGTCAGACACAATGAGTACCTCCGCGCAGAACATCGCCCACTCCGTCCGCGATACTTCGTCCGAATCTGTAAACTCCCCCTCCCCGTCCATCAGCGCGACGATCATCTTCTCCCCGGCAGGCATGAGCTGAGCGCTCGAAACGACCTGGCGGGTCTTTCCCCAAAGCGCGCGGACTATCTTGAGCTTCAGCGCCGCATTGGACAGACTGTTCGTCATTTCGGGTCCATCCGTGCAGAACCGAACCTCCCCGGCTTTCAGCGTCACATCGATGTTGTCGTCTTGCAGGATGTCCACAAGAATTTCGATCGCCTGGATCGCGAATTCTGCTACGTCGGTGTCGGGCGCGTCACTCTCTGGTGCAAATGTTAGGAGTCTGAAGGCGCCGATGAAAACTTGCTCGCTCACCTCGCAAGGCCGAGACGTTTGCTTGGATAAGATTATCCCAGATTAAGAGAATGTTCGGCTTCAGAAGTGACTGGATGAGATCGTGCTTCTCCTAGTCAGGGAAAGGCAACGTACTGGAATCTCCTCATCATCTTGTAGCCCAAGCGAACCAAGACACTCTTTCCATATCTCCACAAGCTTCTCGAAGATCACAGGCTGCGCTACCTCGTCTTGAGGCAACGACCGCACATCATGCAGGCCAGGGCACTGCGCAATGACTGCCCTCACAGGCGATTCTAGAGAGGTATAGTCTGCCGTAAGCAGCCCAGGTGAGGCAGAAAACAGTCCCCGCGGGAGGAGCTTGTTCCAGTTCCACTCGGTCTCTGGGGGCTCGAAAGAAACCATTCTCGCAAGGGTATCGATGGCACTGTCGATATTCGGTCCTCCTCGGGCCGTCATGCCCTTCATTATCACTGCAACACGAGTGAGCATCTCTTCACTGCTCCTCCCGGCTTCTTCGAGGAGCGATGCAACGACCGAGAGCCCCACCCCCATGTCAACGACGGTGACAACAAGTTGCACCCAGAAGGCCTCGCGGCTCTGCTCGATCGCGAGCCCGCTTGCCTTGCGCTTCGAGCTCGCATCGTCCTCGTCCTCCACCTCCGACTCGTCGTCGCCATTTCCGGGAAGCATCGGCTGGCAGTACGCCCACGCAACGCAGCGCCACACAGTGCATCCTAGGCTCCTGATCGAACTCTTCTTGTGGCTCATGGCGCGGTTAAGCAGGGCGATGAACACCCTACGTGTTGCGGGGTGCGCATAGGCTGCGGAGTTGGCGAGGATAAGCAGGCTCGCGAGGACGCTCAGACCCCAAACGGGGCCCTGCGATACATGCTGGACCTCGGTGGCCTGCAGGGTCGTGCGGAGGGTGCGAACGAGGGGGGATTCGTTGCAGGCGGGTTTCGAAGGGGATTTCTTGGAAGGGGAGGCTGAGACGGCGTTCAAAATTGTGGTGACAATGGCGGAGATGCGAGTGTGGAGGGAGCACACGGGAAGCATTGCCAACCCCCGAGCAAGGCCTCCCAGCGCATGGCAGGCCTGAGCCCGAATAGCGACTGTCGGAGCGAGAAGGTTGCTCATCACCGATGGAAGGAGCGCCTCAAATCTGGGGACGAAGATCGAGGGTTGGTAAACCGAAAGATCATGTATAGCCTATTGGGGTGGTAAGTAGTGTTCCTTGCTTGAAGCTCAAGAACGACTCGCCTTCAAACCATCGCTCGCTGATCCTTTTTTGCCTTCTTTTCCCAGTTCCCCTTCGATGCCACGTCGGAGAGCGAAGGCAATACGGTCTGCTGCTTTTTCGAGAACGACGGCAGGGAGACGCTGTGATTGTAAAAGCCATATGGATAGCGCGTATGTCTTGCGAGCATTGGGAGTGGGCAGTTCGTCAGCGAGAGGGATCGCGAGAACCTGTGTGAGGATCGAACGCAGTTGTGGGACTGGAGAAGGAAAATTAGCCTCAGATCGTCGTGAATGTGGACGTAACGCACAAGTGAATACACCAGACACCGCAGGGAGAGTGAACACGACGGCAAGAAGCTTGATGACAGAGTGGCACGTCGTGCAAAGGTCTCTGCCGTACTTTGCTTTCCTCGCCGTCGTCCCCTTCTTCTTCTTCTTGGGGCTGTTTTTGGGCGATGGGAGGAGGACTGGGTGTTCCTTCAAGCATTCTTCTTCCTCCCGATCCTCCGGTGTTTGATCCATCGTCTCGGGGTCGACCAAGCACCGTGCAATATCACGTATAATGGCCTCTTCCAACGCGGTCCTATTCTTCCGGAGCGGCTCGAGAATGGGCCAGGACGCGTCAGACGCGGCGGCGAGGGTGATGTGGGCCCTGATACGCGCGGCGAGAACAGAGTAGGCGCGAATGAGATCGTCGAGCGACGCCGCGGAGTCGACTATTGTCGCGACGGGCGAGGAGAGATAATTGGGGTCCAGCTTGGGCTGCGAGGGCTCGGGCGTGGTCTCTCGCTGAAACAGATTCACGAGAGGAAGCAGGGGCTCGGAGCGCTTCTTCAAAATGGACCTTGGCGGGGCCTTTGACGCGCTCGCCGCCAACGGAACCTGTGGTGGAATAGGATTGATAGTGCGGTACTGGTTGTGAGGAGACCAGATAACATGGGGTGCCGCGAACGGCGCGCGGTTCTCCTTCTCTCTGTGGCTGGTATTGGGCGGGGTGGGGAGGCTCATGTCGGTGGCAAGCTCGTCGAAGGACGGAATAGAGGTAAGAGGGAGGTGGTGGGATGAAAGGAGTCCACTGGGCAAACAGCGAGCGCGGACTGGAAGCACTGCAGACGCTGGTAGAAAGAGGAGATCGCGTCAGGAGATCAGTCACGCGCACGTCTAGTCACCCGTCGGTCACGCAAGAACGTGACTAAACCATCAGCGATCACTTGTTTGTGGTTGTGGACGTGTTTGACGCGACTCTGTGATCTGCTCCCACTTGGCTCCCACTCACGCAGTACACCCAAGGCACCCAGGTTTCTAGGTCTCCTGCTATCTTGATAGACAATTGGATCCAGAGGGTCCACAGCTGTCATTTAGACTGGTTATACAGAGGTATTTGCGCCAGTGGAGAAAAATCTGCTCAGAATGGTCCAGCAACACGGAACGCTGAGCTGGATCCAGGTGTACCGCTTTCATGAGCCCCGGTGGATTACTTGGCCTCGCGATTGCGCTTTGCGATTCGCTCTGAAACACTTGACGCATCGAGATCGCGAATCGAAAGTCAGCCTCCGACCCCTTTGCTAAAAGTGTGTATCCTCTAGGGATCCGAGTCTGACGTACCCGAGTACGAGACGTTCAGGGCGAGGCGAGTTTTTTTGTTGAAGGTCCCATGGTCCGTGAAATGTGGGTAGGCCCGGCTGGACCTCGTTAATATTCCCAGAGCTGGGCCTGGCTCTCTATCTGACGGTGCCGCAATCCAACAGCGGAAACGCCTCCGGTCGACAGATTTCCGGGCCGGACATGAATTTCCGGGTGGGCGTTGATATCCGCCCTGTGGACGTATTTTTACGGCTTGTCGACATATTCAAAGAGGTGCGCGACTTGATTCGCCACTGTATACCTGGAATAAGCTCTCAGGACGATCGATACCTAAAGAGCCGGAAGATTACTGGAACGAACACCGTGCAGGTTCTGCTCGAAAAAAATGCCGCCAGATGAAGCTGAGAACGCGCAAAATCGTCGGCGATGACCGGCATTATCCAAGCTCTACCTCGTGTTCGAAAGTAATTAACTGGAAGAAGGGACAGGCCTGCCAAAGCTGATGTACTCATCCTTCAAGCTCGGGAAATGCAGCGGATAGCGGCGCTTCGCATCAAAGTGGGACCGAAGAAGACGACGGTAAAGTTCAGCGTGAACACATGTTAACGTTTGTACGCCCAGTTCACCGTTTCAACACATAATGCGTATCTACGTCGCCGCATCGACTTTGCTGGGCAGGCGTATAAAAGACCAGCCTGCTATCAATTTTCTTCATTCCGCCTTTTGTTCCTCTTCGTTCAACCATCTCACCTAATTTCATCCTCACGCATTTAATGATGACCTCTTCATCGGCCTTCACCCTGTTTCTCCTCATCCTCTTCGCCATATTCTCCCTCGTCGCCTCTGTGCCCACCC
The DNA here is from genome assembly GCA_029281795.1 of Mycena crocata. Lineage (NCBI taxonomy): Eukaryota > Fungi > Basidiomycota > Agaricomycetes > Agaricales > Mycenaceae > Mycena > Mycena crocata. Next base: position 331,250 of record JARJCP010000057.1, read on the forward strand.
CATTGCAGCGGGATGTATTCTCGCCGCCTGTGCTCTATCCTCGCAACGGCACCGTTTGGCGGGTCGGCGAGCGGCACAATGTAACTTGGGATCTGACGAACGCCCCCGCGCACATCACCAACAACATCGGGATGGTGATTCTCTGCAAAGACCACATGCTACTGGACTTGGGTACGTTCATCTGGAATCGACCTGCATCTCTTCTCACCTCATCTCCAGACCGTCCTCTGGCTAAGGGCTTCGACATCCGGATCGCCCACCACGAAATTGTTGTCCCCAACGTCAAGCCTGGAAGCGACTACCGCATCCTAGGTGTGTATTCTATTCCTTTCTCCGAGTCCCCGACACGAGATATAAGCTCATCTTCGTTCTAGTCTTCGGTGACTCGGGCAACACCGGTGAAATGTTCACGATCACCAAATGAACTGAACCCGACGCTACCTCACCCTCATGAAGAATGTAAACGAAAAATCAGCATCTGAATTTAATGTCTACACGGACCCTGTAATTTGTTCGCAGAAGTCGCGTTCTTGCTGGACAGCCTATTCAATCGCCTTGTTGTATTTGTGTATGTATTATACCTTATAAAATCTCTTAATTTTGTACGTCGTCTTTCGCAGCGCAGTTCAGCCTCTAAGTCTACCCGACGCGTCTATTGTTGTGAAAACAGAGCTGGAGTTGAGAGGAGTGACGCATAGTAGACACGTTCTGATCAGGTCTGATCTCGTCTGATGCGCCGATCGTTCCCATTTAAGCGATGTTGGAGAACCTCGCTGTCTGACCTGACTTTGACCTTCCCCATCGTCGGTTCGCAGGCATGGTCTCCGTCATGTCCCCCTTCATGTCCCTATGTCTCTTTTTCCTTCTCTCCTGCGTCCTTGCAGCGCCCTTGGATACCCGGACGGTCTATGCACCCCCTATCACGAATCCAACGAGCTCAAGTGTCTGGACGGTGGGCAAGAAAGAGACTGTTACGTGGCATGTTAACTTCTGTTTTGCTTCCAACCTCTGTCTCACTTTGCTCCAGGGATGCAACGGGCATACCGCCCGGCGTAACAGGCGAGATTCGATTGGGCTATCTAGAGCCAGGCAATCCGAGTGAACATCTCTGTGAGTACGAATACCACCGGCTGCTACATCCATTTATTGTTTTTAGCTGTTGCACTAGCGTCTGGGTTCAATCTCACAGACGAGAAGGTCGAGGTCACCGTTCCAGCCGTTGTGACCCGGACAAGCTATATCGTCGTCCTCTTCGGGGATTCTGGTGTGTAGAGTGCTGTCTAGTAAAATCGTCTTACAAAATGATTGTTTTCCAGGAAACATGAGCCCGGAATTCACGATCCAGGGCTCAAATCCTTCGTCGTCGGCTGGTGCGGGCTCAAGCAACACCCGGGGCTCGGCCGGAACTTCGACGCCCGCCACTAATAGTGGCAGCGCGACTGGTAAGGCCAACACTAGCAGTACAAGTGCCTCGGTCACTCCGAGCCCTCCAATCGGCACCCCTTCATCGTTCGCGCCAGTTTCAACACCCACGTCGCCGCCGTCGGGATCCGGATCACCGTCGTCTTTATTGCCGACGTCTTCCGCCCCGGCGCCAACACCAAGCAATGCTGCGCGGGTCATGTATAAATTCACGGGCTATGAACTCTTTGCAGTTTCTGCAGCCCTGCTGCTCATTCTTTAAGCAAGGAGCGACACATTGGTTTCCGCGATCACTCGCGAGCATGTATCTCCTGCCAACTGGTTTTGCGGCCTCAACTTTTGCCATCTAGGACCTGGAGCTGCGTCTCCCTGGACACATCTACTCATCAGTAACGTCGCACTTCATGTATTACAAGAAACTTTTTCATTTCAATGCACAACTGGAATTTCAATCTCGATCCGATTATCCATGAAGCCCAAAAATGTGTCCATTCTCTTCTGCAATTGCATGAAGGTGCGGTTCTCGTTCATGCGGCGGGAGCGACCAGCATGAAGGTTGCGGCGATTGGGTTGCCCAGGTCGACAGCACTCGCAAACTGGCTGATGTTAAACAGAGAGGTGGGGGTTGTCGAATTAACCAGTGTCTGGGTCGCGAATTCCGGAGACTGCTTGAAGAGCAGGAAGATGTACCTGATAATAACGGTATAGTAAGCCCTCGTATTAAAAGCCGTTTATAAAAGAGAAGCTGCGGACCGATGCGCATCCGATCCCGCAGGCGGGGTCGGCTGACGGAATTCGGAAATCGCGGGCGTTGAGTTCACTAGAAGGCCTCCTTGGTTGATGAAATTGCCGCCAAGGAAGTGCCGGATCTGTGCGCTGGTGGGAGCCTGGGGCGTGGGGGCATCAGGGTCCACCGCGGCTACCACGAACGGGCCTCTTCCCACATTGCCCACGGCGTGGAACGTCGGAGGACCGGCGGTGTCTGCGAAATGCGAATCGTGGTAATTTAGGACCGCCATCTGTAGGATTGCACGCGTACACACCATTTCGGGGAACCTGGATTCCCGCGTGGAGTGTGATGGGCGGGCCGGTTGCCTGAGGGAGGGAAACTTCGAGCAGGGCGGTGGGATTGAAGGCAATGGTCAGGTCCTCTGGGATCTATGTAGGGCAGAATTATGGTCGACATTGAGGGTATGTATGACCGCTGGGTATCCGCATAACCTACATTCGCCGCATTGAAAGCGTTCTTGACCTCGCGAATGGAAGTGTCCTGGCCAACGGCGACGAGCGCCAGCGCCAACAGGGATGTGAGTTGAGAGAGATACATTTCAGTGCAGAACAAGTTGAAGGGAGGATCTCTGGTATTCAGACGAGCCGACTTTTATATGCGCAGCGGAGCATTGCTGATGCGTTCATGAGAGAAGGAAGGAGCGAGTGTGAAATCATGTGGGCGTTTGTGTGAGAATCGCAGGACCAAGCTCGTAGCCAAGAGAGATTGTGAGAACGGAGGACCAGCAATGGGTGTCAAGAGAGCATTGACGTCGCAGCTCGATGGTATGGCGCAACATAGAAGGCAGGAACGCGTATGGCGGGCAGTGGTGGGCCGGCCGGCGTCAGCATAATGAAAGGCGAAATTGAGACCCCAACTTGAAGCACTTGATCTACAAAGAGAAAGTTGCTTACCTTCGTGGTTGAGATGGAAGAACGGCAAGTGGGTTTGTAAAAAGTGGTGACACATGACATTCGTCGAGGTCCTGACCTCTAAAATCGGAGCCCAAAGTATACAAAGACGTGCATAAGCACGGTACGTGAACGTAACACGATAACAGGGGAGCGTAGCGATACAGGTCGTTTCTCTATTGCACAGTGGCGGATTGGCGTCTGGCGTCGTCTAAGTTGCGTAAAACCCATAAAAGAACAATATTTTTGTTTTTGCTTGGAATGTTGGATCACGGCGACCAGCCGGCGCTCATAAAGTGCCAGGAGATGGTGATCTCGCCGGTGGAGAGGGTCGAGAGTTTCTGGAACAGCCCCGGCGACATGTCTACCAAGTCAAGGTCAGCATTTCTCACGTCGTATGAAAGGGGGACGGGTACCAAGAGAGGACGTGTCGCAGGATTCACAGCTATCGCGCGTCTTTCCGTACGCGACCTTGCCGTTGGCCTTGTTGGTAATTTGGATCCACTAATTAATATCTGTCAGTTGATAGACCGGTGAGCGCAAATAGCAGTTGGCTTGCCTGATTGCAGTTGGCGCCTCTGTTGGCGTCATATCGCGCCTTGGAGATGGCGACGACGGGACTCGAGTCAGAATCCTTATAGCCGCAATTTCCTGTACCGACGTTGGAGTGGTACCATGTACCCTGAAAAAGGAGACGCGTCAATCGCGCAATACAACAGTCGGGGAGACGCCGCGCACCCTTCCGGTGTGTGTGACGCGCTTGTCCAGTTCAACAAGGGTGGTGTTGTCGTGCTGCAGGGGTGCAGCAAACGAGAGCACGACGCAGAGGAAGAGAGCGAGGAGGATGGCGACGCGGGACATGTCGTGAGGGAGGCGTGTACGGAGGGGGAGAAGTCAGTGGGAACTGGCGACGAGGCTCAAGTGTAGCGCAGTCCTGCTTTTATATTTGGGAGGCGCGCCGCTTATGAAACTTTTCGACGAAAAGATGCATGTGCTCGTGGAGAAACAAAACGGACCCTAAATCGAGCAGAGGCACCCTAAAAACGTTGCACTGCATGACGACGGGCATGGTTGCATATTCGGGGTTTCGGCATGACGATCATGAAAGAAAAAAAAGTTCACGTTGCAAAGGCGCGGGAGGAAATTGTTGAGATTATTCCGCGCAATTGATTCCGCGCCGGCATGGCAGAGGAATTGGCCCCCAGCGAAAGGAAGAAGATAGACTGCCCGCAAGGTTCTCCGCGGCATTGGCAAGAGGCCACAGACATCCATTTAGGTTGCATTACGATGATACAAGTTGAAATTGTTTCGGGATTGCACCCGAATAGACCAAGCAAGGACAAAGTACGGTTCCTTTTCGGTCGACAACGGTGTTTGTCAGTTGCCGTCTTGCTCAGATCCCGCTGTCTTGTCTTTTTTTCCTTTTAATTTCGTCGCCGTGTTGAAAACGTTCACTTCCAGGCTCCTTTATGTCCGCTGTTCCTCGTGTTGGTTGCTGCCGCTTTCGGAGTCGGTGCTATTAACCTGTTTGATATTTGTGTACCTGAAGTCGCCGAGTCGGACATCCGTTGGTACGTACTCCTCCGCCCGTCAGGCCGGTACGTTCCTGGCTCTCCCACTTCCCTGCTTAACTGAATCCCGGCCCAAATCCGACCTCTGGGCAAGAAGGCAAATTATGGCACCAATGCTTTGCCCGCTCTGGACGTCCCGCTCGTGCTTCTCCTTCTAGCATCTGAACGATGAATTCCTCGGGCCAGGATCTGCCAGCAGTGGGGATATCCAATATATAAGTTGCCAGCTACAGCATGTCCGTCTGAGAGTCTCGAGACATGTTCATTGGTCCTTTCATCGAGGATGACGGCCATCGTAACCAAGGCAAATGGTCCGCTGCCGCGCAGATCGCGGTTCACGCACGGACGGAATTCCGCACCTCATTGTCGCCTTGCTTTCTTTCCTTTATAAGTGTTAATGTTTTTGTCCGAGGTGGGAACGTGTGCTATGTTAAGAGATTTTAATCGTGTCGAGGGCATGTTCGTGCCGCGTTGCGGACACAAAGAAACTTGGAATGAAAAATAAAGAGACCGTGTGTCGGCGATTCGCGGGCCATCGATTATGACGTAACCTCTCTTGTCTCATCCCACCCCGACCGTCGAGGCCGGACTTCGGAACGCTTCTCCTTCTAAGTCCGTACTACTACTACGGAGAGCCTTGCTACTGTTCGCAAATGTCCGGGCAGAACTTTGGCCAGGCCCTACCAGTAATCGTTTTAAGAAGTAGCCTGCGTCGCTGGCTCACGCCAGTTATTCCAGGACCAAGTAGAACGCATATCGTCTCTGTTCGATGCGCACCTTCATGTGCTCGTTGAGGTAAATCTGTCAAGCCGACTCGTCTTCACGCGAAACACCCACCGCATTTAGGTTCGGGAACTCTACCGAGACCGAGCTGCTTTAGAACGTGAATATGCCGCGAAGCTTCAACTCCTGACTAAACGAGCAAGTGAGAAGAGAGCAAAGCTGGTCACCACATTTGTGATCGGAGATGAGCCAACGAAGTCCTGGACTGAAAGCACTGTAGCGCAGAAGTACACATTATCGGTCGAATGTCGCCCATTCTCTCATCAACTCAACAGCACTTTGAATGCTGCATTCAACGAAATTATCTCATCCATGGCCAATACGGCCCAGGACCACGTAAACCTCGCGGATGTCCTGAGCACGCAAGTTGTAGATGTTCTGAAGGTGGTTGAGCGGAAATCGGAGGAATTGAAGAAGAAGGTACGCTGTGCGCCATGCGCTGCATCCCACCTAACATTAGGCGATACCAGGAAACGACTTACTTTCAAAGACTCCTGACTGAGAGAGATCGTGCATACGGTGATCGCCTCAAGGTCTTCATTCTCCCTTTCACTTCCTTTACCTTCATTATCTGATCTCACCATGTAGGCGAAGCAAAAGGTAATCAATACCTTGTGGAATGTCAGAAGATCTCAAACCACTTTCTCAGTACGACGACGAATGTTCCGAGGTCGAGTCTGTTCGCCAGAAGCAGGTCCCCGCCTTATATTTAGAAATGGGGAGCATGTTTTTATAGCCAGTCTAGGTGCGCGCCAACGACGACCGGCATGCGGAGCGAGCAGCAAAGCAAGCAGAACAGCAGCGGGTCGACATGCTAAACAGCAAAAAGTAAGCAATACTCACGATTCCGTAGATGCACCATATCTACACCGCGATGCACAGTGTGTATCTTATCTCTACTGCTGTCGCGAACAGCGTCAAAGCCAAGTTCTATAACGAGGATCTGCCTGCACTTGAAGACGTTCGTCTCCACACATTCCGCGTGTATCTTGTTCGGGATCTGACACACTGCCACATTTCTTTTAGCAATTCCGTGGGCTTTTACCCCTCCAACCACATGCTTCTTTCTTTTTAACCATAAGGATTTAGAAATTCTCCAAAGTCGGCTCGTAACTAGATTCGCAAAGATTCTCAGCCATTCGCAAGCCCTGCAAATGAGTCACTTAGACGTTCTCAAGTCTCGCCTGTCGGGAGTCGAAGCAGTTCTAGACCGGGTGGACCCGTCCAAGGACCAAGATATCTTCATCGAGCATAATATCCGGCCGTTCAACCCCCCTAACGATTGGAAGTTTGAGCCTTGTGTTAACCACTATGACACGGCAAGTCTTCAACTCCAGCCCTTCAGAGCCTTCTCGCGGGCTGATCCACTTCGGCGCGCGCTCTTTTAATTGATTAGGAGGTCATGAGCACCGAGCCTGCTCCCAAAGTATTCCTCCAGAACAAGCTCAGCAGATCTCGTGCCAAGCTACAAGAACTTGGTCCAGTAATGGAAGGAAAACGTACGTAATATAGTGCGCGACAGATCGCGAGTGGCTGGTAATATTCGGGAATAGGGAGAGAACAGGATCAGCTTTTGAATCTATTCATGGCATACGATGCCGACCATTCGCTGGGCAACATCGATGATATATCCGAGGCAAGTCCTTTCCTTGTTATGAGCATGATCACCAAACGTGTTTGCGCCTGCAGAACTACTTGGACGCCACGCACCAAGTAATGTCGTATGCTACGTCGGAGCGCATATTAAATACGGAGATGGAAACTATCTCTGTTGCCATTGGCGGCAAGTACAATGCAGGAGCTGGTTTATTTTTCTCACCATCTAATAGATGATGAGGGCGAACAGCAACCGCATTCTTTCAAGAGCTCGTCATTTTCGATTCCCACCCAATGCGGTTACTGCAAGGTACTTTCGGCCAGTGAAATTAAATGCTTCAGCGCCATTAATTTCGGTGCAGTCCTCTATTTGGGGCCTCAGTAAGCAGGGGAAGACCTGCAGAGCATGCAACTTGTCTGTCCACTCCAAATGCGAGCTGAAGGTTCGAATACAGTCCCACATGCTACTTTTCCCTCCCTGATGTAGCTGACCTAGGTGCCCGCGGACTGCAAACACTCGGAGGTTGGGCGGAAGTCTTCTGTCATGTCACGGAGCTCCACTACAGCGTCCCGCAGCGGTGTCGATCGCGGTAAGCTCTTATCCCGGCGACGCTGGCTATGGTACCCATCTCCCTCTAGCAGCCCCTCCGACGCCATCCGCATTTGCCCAGTCCGTGGCAGAGGAATCGTACGAAGAAGAGTCGTACCAATCCGCCCGAATGCTGTTCGACTTTACGCCGACGTCGGAGTTCGAGCTGCAAGTAGCTGGTGCGTCCATTGAGGCGATGCCCGTACCTGGCGTTCGTTTATCATTTTTATCTGGTAGAGGGGGCACTGGTTCAGGTTATTGAGCCCGACGACGGATCAGGATGGGTCAAAGTATCCGACGGCCACAACGCGGGGCTTGTTCCTGCATCGTATGTCGAGTACGAGGACACAGCGCCCTCAGGTGGTGGCTCCGAGGAGGGCTCGGGACAATATGGTAAGCGCTCGAGTCCAATTGACAGATAGATTGAATTGATACTTGGTATACAGTGCGCGGAGTCTATGCATACGAGGCGCGCGGCGCCGACGAGCTCGGTCTTGATGAGGGAGAGCTTGTTGAGTTGACCAGTGGCCCTAACGGCGGTCAGCATTATGGGGATGGCTGGTGGGAAGGTACAAACCGTCAGCGCCGTTTTGGAAGGCGTAAATTGACGGGCAACTTCAGGTATCAATTCGGCTGGTCAGAAGGGCATATTCCCCAGCAACTATGTGCGTCATGGTTGTTCCTTTGTTCCTCAATCAGGGTTGACTTCGTCTAGGTGGAGATGGCTTGATACATGGCGCCCGTGTTTACCATAATCTAATGTTAATATTTATTCTTACACCTTGGTACTCATCCAAAATCGTACAATGCATTACACCCGAAATAAAGGGGACTATCGCCCGCCTACTAATGTTGGTCGGAGATATGGTGCGCTGTTAGCGCTCATCACCTGGTATGTTCCAGGTAGCGGGTTTGGCACACCACCATTCGTCATGCCCATGTTTACACCGTTTTGGTTTGATGCCGGCCCCGGTGTCTGATTGTGCGTCTCGCGCGCCACGCTGCGGTCCTCTCTCTCCGCAATCGTCGCGCCACCCCGCCCTGGGTCGCCCATCATGCCGTTCGTCACGGTTTGCCCCAAGCCATAAAGCTTGCCCGAGTACTCCGCGTCATCGACATGGTCATGGAAATATATTTCGCGCATTTTGAAAAACGTTGACGCGGTTAAGAGCGAGTCCGATCCCGCTTGGTGCGAGGGCCCGATGCGCAAGACCTGCAAGATGGTGCCAGTCTGCCGTCAGAGCTAAATCCCTGGGATACGGAAGTGATGGCAATGTTGCGTACCCCGAGGTCATCCGCAACCTGCTGTAGCCCGCCCTTGAGATTGTTGGACGCGCGCATCATATATTTGATGTCGTACACTGTGGGAAACCACATAGAAAGAAGTTCAAAGAACGACTCCTCTGTCGTGGGGAGGGAGGCGGCAGTGAGCAGCTTAACGAAATAACCAAAGTCGTAGCCACTAAACAAAGGTGTGAGCAGACAATGCAAACGTTGGAAACACGACGCGCCTATGAAATGATATCCACTTTGTCTCTTCCGACAACACCAACCCCGACGTGATCATGAGTTCCGCAAAGTCATTCGGAGCGATGCCAATCTCGTCGTGTCGTTGGAAGTCGATTCCAGACTTTTGAAGTAGGTCTATTGAATCCGGCGCGTACATATCGTCACTAGGATTACATTGGGTAGCGGATCCGGATGAGCGCTGGGAAGACACACTTTATACTGAACCGAAAGTTGAACTGCCAGGTCGAGGCCTCCTGTGGAAAGTTGCCATTCTCATCTGCGAGGGTGATGCCCACTTGAATGATCTTAAGGAGGTCAACGTTGCAGCGCATCGTCTGATAGTGATAGTCAGAAGAGGTTTTGAAGGTGCCCATTGGTCGCGCTACAACGCCCGGAAATTCTGTGTCCTATGGCGCGAGTAAGCGCGCAAAGAGATCGCGGAACGGACAAGCAATCACCATTGCAACGTAGGGATAATTGTCAATGAGTTCACGTATGAGGCGCATCTCCGACTCGAGATTCGGTCCCCATACTTCTCGTATCCGCGCCATGCACAATGGTGCACGCAAGCGTGCGGTATAGGTGGAATGAGAGTGGCAGTTAAGCGACGTGGAGGTCTTGGATAAACAATGGTCAATAGACGCGATCGGATAATTCTCGGGATTGTATCAAAAGTGGAATATATAAGAATGTATAAGGTAGGTAGGTAGGTATATTCCGCCGCGGTCCCGTTGAGGAACAGGCGGTTTCCGTACTACATACATAGCGTCAGATGTATGCAAGGTAATGGTAAAATACAAGCGGATTGGCGTTAATGGAGGCTATTCCCGCTCCACGGTAGTCATCCACTGTCGAGTTGCAACACCACATTGGTCGAGGATGTGTATTGGCCCCAAGTCGGGCGCTTTGTGCCCCTCCCATCGTTCGGATCCAGGCAGTTAGCGAACGAGATCCAGTAATCCATCATCATGTTAGAAATGACGGTATCAGAGGCGACACCGTCATTCAAAAGATCACCGCAGATATATTTCTTCGTCGCAGTGTGATCAACTATCGAAGTGGTATAAGAACGGGATAAAAAATCAGCAACGCACGTACCACCGAGAGTCGCGCTCCCGAGTTGCGGTTGAGTGAGCAAGTGTCCGTAGACCTTGGAGCCGGCGGCAGCAGCGGCCTACAGCGACATCATCCGAGTTGACTGGAATGAGAGATCACCGACTGCAAGGTTTATCAAGTTATGAGGTGAGCCCCGCAACAGGAGGAAGCTGCATGCCTATAGACGTCATACGTTTCCATCCGCCGTCGAGTTTCAACGTCTCGTTACCAGCGTTGTATGGCGATCCCAAAACAGGATCGTGTGGATACAGCGTCAGGAGTTCGTCAATCTTGGTGGAGAGTTCTTCTGCGGTGACCAAAGGTGGGCTGTGATTTGATTATTGATGAAAGTGGATGAGTAGTCAAGTCCCACGACCTGAAGAACAAAATGGGTGCCTGCGGATGCCAATGAATAGCCAGCTGGGACTGAAGCGATAAGTGAGAAAGACCTTCGTCGAGAACATCACCAGAAATAAAGGGGATTTTCGAGAATTTTCCCGGCGCAAACAGGCTAGACGGTATCGCAGGAAAGACACCACCACTTCCATCGATTACAGGTCACCCTGTTGTTCCAACAACAGAGTAAGAGCTCATCAGAGACGTTCTTCATGCAGTCAAGTGTCGAACCGGAGGAGGCTATAGATGCACACGATGGGACACCGGTGACAAAAGCTTTCCATACAGATTCGTGCTGAGGAGCAGTGAAGGCTGGATAGGTGGCTGCAGAGCCCGAGGACAATATCTGGAGTGAAGATCTGTGAAGATCAATCACAGATGCAGTTTTGATTCCCACGATGTCATAACCGCAACTCCGACCACAACGTCCACCAAGTGGCAACCCGGGGCCGGGCCACTCCCGGACTCCGTTATTTCCATCTTTCTAAGGTAGCACTGGGTCCTCAATTCCTTTCCACATTTCCATGGATTGACAGGTTGGATGAGTTCAATGTTATAATTACAACGCCAGGATGATCATGAAGTTTGACTGGCCCAGGTGTAATACACAAGTTCCGGGATGCCAGAGACATCGCAAAATTGGATATCATTTTCTCGGCCAATTCTGGCAACCCCACTCCGCCGACCACAACGACTTTCTAGTCTCTTTTAATCAGTTCCGATAGCCGCGGCACTACTTTGAATACCCAAGCTGACCACGCCGACAAACGAGGCCCACTCCCTGCGTCTTGAACGAGTCATTTGAGTCTCTCTGGCAGCTCCCAGTCTCGGAGTTTCATCGGTCAACTTTGAGAGACTTTGAGATTCAGATATTCTAGGGAGCTCGCCGATATTTCGCGTCCCGGTACCCATTGCCTCCACTTCAGGTTACCAAATCAAATCTACGTCTATACAAGTCTCCATGGACACTTGCTCCCAATTCAACTTCCAAATAGCCTGGTAGATTTTCGCCTGAAGAACGACGTAGACTTTCAGGTGGCAAAATTACAAACGCTGCCAGTGAGTCATGGTCCGTTAGGCTTTCGTATGACCATGCACTAATTCTATTTTGTACAAGTAGAATCGATGGAGGAATGGGTAGTGTTCTTTCTGTTTTCCCCCCTTGCGCACAATTCATGTTGTAGGGAACCCTCCTTCTAAGGACAACGAAGGCAATTCAAGCGCGGCTGCCATAATACTGGCTCCTTTGAAGCCGCTAAAGCATCTCGTAAAACTGCACAAAGCTCAAATGGCTGAAAGAAAGGGCGATGTTATTTTTTCTACATGATAGCGAGGTAAATGGGCGAATTTTCGAGAAACTGGTCTGATGCCTGCTCCAGAAGCTTCCGACATACAAAGATGAAGCACCGGATAGTATTTCTTTCGATGGGCCTGGGGCTAAGGTAAATTATTCACGTGGCGCGCAATTCCCGAGATACTGTGAACATCCAAATGCGAGTGTCTGACTTTCCGTAGACCCGCAAGGTTTGAAGGGACATTCACCGATTAATGGATTTCGCCGCCACCAGCGACGAGTGCCACTATTTCGGTACGCAGCAACGACCCTGATATCTCTCGCGTGAACACTAGCAAGTCGAGCTCATAGCATCCCATGGCGGCTTACTCCGCTGGCAGGATTGTTCCCATAACCTGTTTAACTGTATCGAAGAAAGGCGAGACTCATCGAGTGCCTTCGAAACCAGTCGATGACCGGTCAGCTCGTAGTCCGCATTTACGCACGAACCCCTGCCCGACTTGGCAATATGCTGTGGAAAATCTCGGACAGCGCCTTGTAAAACTCATTATTGATCGAGATGCAAACTTTCCCCCTATTCCGCGCGCAAGTACTTCACAAGTACGCGACTCCTCGGACTCGCCTCATGAGATCTTGGGCTTGAACGAATCCTCGACGACAAAATTGGACAGCCCGGGCAATCGTGGTTCTAGTGTCTAGAAAACCTTTCACCGATATCTGATCTCGATGCGCTATCCATGGCCCGAACATTTATGAACATTCAATCCAGCATACAGATTGAATGCCTGCTCGGTCGGAATAACTTGGAAAAGAGAAGTTTCACGTGTAATTCTTGTTTCAGAAGAACCGTTGCGACGGCTGTCTCTTTTCTTGTCCTAATATGTAAAACTCTGTAAAACTTCACCGGAAATGGGTGGATATCTGGCCAGCACTTGATGAAGATGAAATTCAACCGTGTGGAAAATTGTGGTTGAGTTTTGCGGCAACCGCTGCGGTTTGATCCGAACCGGCAGCGGCGTGACAAATTTCAAACCTATCGCTTCCGACCGAACCTCCCCCGAACCCCCATCTTCAAGGAACTGCCTCACGCCATTTGCCAGAGACTTACTTCTTGATTGACCTTTGTACGACACCGACGACCCCGACGACGTGGCTGATTCGCTATTCGCGGAAAGAACGCCATTCCATGATTCCATCGGCAACAAAACTCTATGTCTGCGAAATTGAATCCCTGGAGCAAACGCAAAATAGTCGGATTTCCCATGGACGGGAAGAAGAAGAATATCACCCTCCTTCTCCGGTTATTTGGAGCCAGGCGGAGCGGATTGTAGGACGGGTTCTTTCTGGATGAGTAAAGCTGGTTGCTCCAGCCGTTGGATTTCAAGGGAGAAGACTGTACGCTGGATTAAACCGCTTCGCTATAAGATCCCGGGTGTTTGCAACTAGAACTACGGCTATCCGACTTTCTCAACGCGTTTGACTTCTCTTTCTCTCTTTTTTGCTCAACTTTCTTTTTTGGTGATCACTCATAGTCGTTCCATCTGAACTGAGCCGAGGCAGTCCGGTGATTCACAACGCGTGCTTTGACCTGGAAGTCGTCGCGGATTTTACTGAAAAATCCGATCAGAAATGACGGTACGTGAACTTGATTTTCATCGCCATGAATCCAGCTTAGTTTCCTGCAGATGCGTGTTTCCCGGATTTTGACAAGATGTTGTTTCAGCAGGCTCGATCTCTGTTGTGATTGCGTTGAGGTTGCGGCATGGACCAGTTAAACAAAAAGCATCTGCGGACAAAAATATTCAGCCGTTCTCCGACGATGAACTGGTGACTTAACTGTTCTCCTTCCGGTTTCTTTCTTCTCCGCCGTTTTCTCGCCTACGGAGGACGTCGAATTCCCTGTTGGTCTCACGTCTACTTTGGTTGATTTGGGTCAGCGAGCCATTATTTTTGGTGCCTTGTAGCTTGATGACCGCACCAAATGCACCCCTTCAACGCCACCGGTGATGTATTCTTCTTCCTGTGTTTGCCCAGTACCGAGCAAGTCATTCCGTTACGAGATTGAGGCTCGAGTGCAGTTTTAACCCTCGCGTTGCTGGATCCGAGTCGGCATCTGTCTGAAGGTTCCGCTTGATGTCGCTGGAACAATTCAGGTTGCCGTCTCCGCAGACATCACTGCACCGCGTCGGATTGTGCGCATTGACCGGAGGGAGAGCCGAAGTTCGCGGACCGCGTGGGGAAAGGTCGCGATATGTCGTGATTTCTTTTTCTTGTTTTGGCAAATCGGTGGCCAGTAATATTGGCTGTTTTTATTTTTTTTGGGTGTCATATCCGCCATGGAATCGATTGGGTGTTAGTCTTTTCATGGTTTTTCCGGGTTGAAGGTGTTTATCGCTGGATATACGGGGGAGGCAAACCAACAACCCTTATGGGCATAAGGGGCAGTTGATCTATTCCGCACGTCCGGATGTCCGAGACGCGCGGAGGTGGACAGAACTCGAGCTTAAGTTGGGATGAACAGCTTAACGTGCCTGGTGAAACCGACGCAAACAACTCTTGCTTCCGACCACCATGCTGGGCAGCGCTCTCAACTTCCCTGCCCACGATCTGCACGATGAACGGCCCCCAAAGCGTCCCCGCAATGCTGACCCGCCTCCCCCGCCTCCCGACAAGGACAAGCACCGCCGATTGTGCGTCTAGCCATCCTGAGACTGTTAGATGAGAGGCTGAAAATGAGCAGGAGTTGTCGCGAGTGTCGTCGACTAAAGCTCAAAGTATGTGCGTTTATGTTCTGGCAGCTCCAATTTGACGCGTCCCCAGTGTGACCGCGTGTTTCCGTGCCAGGTCAGTCCTTTCGTCCAGATGTGGCCTCGCTGACATATTGCTTCTAGAGCTGCTGCAAACGCGGGTGTGCCGAAATATGTCCAGAGGGTCAGTCCGCTTCGAATGCCGTTAAATTGCTCTAGTAAATAATTAATCAACGCTCCAGGCGCCCTCCAGAGTGGCCGCGGCTCCCGATTTATTCTAGCCAATACCGAACAGCTGCACCAAAAAATATCAGAGCTCAGCGATCGCGTTCGCCAACTCGAAGATGGCCTAGAGGGCGTGCAAGCCGAGCATCCATTGCTGGCCCCCGAACTTCGCCGTATCAAGACGTCCCAGGAGCTTTACGTCCCGGGATATAACCCTTCGACCTCAGATGCTGCCTCTGCGCCCGCCGTCGCGCCTGATATCCTCCAGCTCTCGGTCACATTCCCTTTCCCGTGGTCCGTTGACCTCAAAATTCGCCAACGTATTCGCGACGCTCTCCCCCCACGTGCTGAGGCTCAAGTTCTCTGCGAAGAGGCGCGTCGGAATGCCCTTTGGCAGCAAGTTTTTCCTGCTCGATTGTTCGAATTGCTGACACTTGCGGCAGATACAATCTCGACCCCTCGCGCACCTTCCTCGATTTGTTGGTTCACAGCGTCTATACCACCCCGATCCAAGATCTCTCCCCGCGCCGCCTCGCGCTGCTTCTCATGGTTCTCTCCATCGGATCCCTCGTCGACCTCTCACGGCCGCTCGGCTCGCTTCATGGGGAGGCATACCACCACCTCGCACGCGCCGCGGTTTGCGAGATTCCGCTCATGGAAGAGCCGGATTTTGACGAGCTCCATGCGCTATTCTTCATGATTTGGTATCACCTTGTCTTTTCTGACAACCGAAAGGCCGTCGGTGCGTACCGCAGTCGCCATTACTCGGTTTTGGAAATAATGGGAGAAATCCAGGCTACGCCTGGAATCTCATGGGATTCGTCGCTAAACTCGCGCAAGGGGTAAGTCCCATGCAAGTATCTACTTCTTAGCTGATACTGACGGTGAAACACAGCTCGGCCTTCGTCGGTCTTTTCGTTTACTGCGCTGAACATCCAGCTAAAGGTTATTTCAAATACAGATCGTGACGGTCCGCGTCTGAAGGTAATTCCAGAGGAATATGAGCGGCGGCGTGCAATATTTTGGGTAAGTGCGCGTGTCAGAACGATTGCGATGACTCACAGGCTTCTAGGAGCTGCTCAACTTAGATTGTCGGATGGTCTGTCCTGAGTTGCTTGTTTCATTGTCGTCTGATGGGCCCATTTGCAGAGTTTGTCTCTCGGACGGCCTCCCTCGCTATCCCTAACGCATGTCGACACAAAGCCCCCGACGTACGCCGAGAACACGCACGTCCCTAAGATGAGACTCTCTGTACGCAAGTTACCTCCCCATACTTCCACCTCCAATACCTATTTTTAATCGCGCAGACCACGAGTGGAAGAATGCGTTTTTCATCACATGTCTTGGGCCAATTTTGGAGGTGGTAGCAGCGGTCTCGCCGCCCGAGTACAAGGAAATCCTCGCGCTTGATGCTCGCGCGCGTGAATTCCACGCACCTCCAGCGCTCACGGACAGTGCTGCGACTGCGCGTTTTCTGGTCATGCAGCGCGCCCTCGTGGCGTCTGGGCGTGACATCGGTATGTCTTGGTTACACCAGTGTTACGCCTTGCTCAATCCGTTGCCAGCCATCCTCCAACTACACCGGCGATGCTTTACGGAGGCGTTGAGCGGGGCGTTCGTGGATCTGCATCACCCATACGCGCCCTCAGTCCTTGCGACGTACATCGGCGCGGCATCGCTTATTGCCACTGTCGAGACGCTGTTCGATCGCGAGCCACAGCTCAGTGCGCGCTTCCTGCATTTCTGGTTCAATGCGTTCTCGGCAACGGTGTGTGATAGCTGCTTTTATAATAGACGTAAATTATTAAGAACCTAGCATAGGTGACGTTGTCGCTGTTCGTCTCCCGTGCGCCAGCAACGTCGCTTGCCCCATATGCGCTGCAGGACCTCGATCGTGTGTGCCGCCTATTCCGGCGAGTAGCGACGCTGTTGCCGTTTAGCGCCAAATCCCTTGTGCGCTGCATTCCTTGCCCATTGCTTTCAGTTGATATAAGTGCACTCGTAGCCGATTATGGAAAAACTTGCGGAAAAGGCGCGGCGGGCATGCTCACAATGGCATGCATCTGCGCCGGCCCCTCCGCCCGCCTCCGTTTCAGGCGCACAACTCCCGCCTGCCTTCCACCACGCGCACCCGACGCTTGCGCGCTACGCAGAGGAGATGACCTTTGCACCTGGGCGCGTTTCAGTGGCGCACCCGCCGTCGCAAGACGCTGCGGACGCCGAGGCGTGGCTTCCAGACGTGTACCGCTTCGCGAGCATGGGTGTGGGGATCGATGAGCGGTACCGCATTGGGGGTGGAGGCAATGTCGGCGAGGGGTTCGCGGCGGCGCAGCCCACGCCGTTCATGCCCTCGGAGCCGCGCATCGCGGCGAACGACGCGTTCAACTTTGATCATGGGGCGCTCACCGCGGAGCTTGCGGAGACGAGCTACATGGCGTGGTTCTAGCGCTCTAGTGCCGGGCTAGTGAGCGCTATTGGGTGCAACCCTGAGTGGCCTGTGTTGGCTGCAGGCCGGTTGGAGGTGGAGTTGGCTGGGTGGTCTGTGATCGGTTGTTTCGTTTTTCTGCGCCGCTCATGCATGGTATATAGTTTTTTTCTTCTTGATTCTCCGCATTTGTAACTCCTTATAAGCTTCATACATACATATACTGCTGGTCGAATAATTCGTAGACGATGTACATAACGGAAATAAACTTGATCGAAGTGGCTGTACAGTGGCTGTACCTCCTCCGCTCCTCAAAAAATCAACGACCGCCATAGGCATGGGTAGTATTCATGGCATGCAGTGCCGCCCACTCTTTCACTCAAGATTGTGGGAGTCAGAACCCCATCGTATAAGTTCTCGCTTGGCCGCCACCTGCGCTACATATCCGATCTCGTGGTCACCGTGGTGTGCTTACTATGGGCCTTGGGTTCTCTTTACAAGGAACCGCTGTAAGCCATTGGACAAGGGAGAGGAGGATGCTTTTAACCCGAGTACTTCTAAGTATGTTCCGGACCCAGGCAGTTAGCAGCCCTTCAATTCTTTGTCAATTGTATCCGTTTCCTCTGGTGGACCAGCAAGCCACGGTATATGTATACATGAGCCTCCTCGGATGAAAAGAGGCCCGTGACGAATTCATAGAATTAATTCTACTTGTAAAGCACAGGCCCTCGGCTCACATCGTCGCCAAGCACCAGCAGAAAAGCAGAAAAGTCATCGAGGATACCTGTCCGCTGCCCAGTCGACTTGCGCATATTATGTTTGTAGACCATACGAAACAAAATTTGCCTCGCGTGCATCAACTTGCAAGTTGCAACCACCCAGTGCAATCATTCCGACGCGTTTCGAACAGACTGATTCAGTTCTGTCTTCCTCTTTTTCGCTGCCGAAGTCTCCGTGTTTTGATCTATCTGCCGTTTGCCTCTACAAGCAGGCCTGGAAGGGTCGACTATAGTGGATTCACGACGTTGAGGAATGCAAGGGCCAGCGTTAATCTGTGCAGAAGGGGACTCGGACGCAAGGGGCGGAAGCTTTGGAAATTCCGATCTTCGCCGCGCAACTGGTGCTTTCGCGGTGTTCGCAATCATTGAGCGGAAAGGCGGAGGTGGAGGCGTGGACCAGATGTCGAGAGGCGGAAGCCCCGGAACCGCGGGGGTCTTCGTTGGGAGGGGTTTAGATAAAGAGTCGCTCCCGCTTTCCCTGCTAGCACGAGTTTGCGCAAGTAGAGACATTCGATTCGCCACGTCCCATTTCTTTGCCCCTGCCTGGCCGCTGCATTATGACTGAATATAGATAGGCGAAGTAAACGCAAACTACACACCGAAGTATCTCACGATTATCTACCCGAGGTTTAAACCAATCCACGAATGTCTTGTAGACGGTATCCGCCCACGCTTCCGACGAGAGGTCAAACTTGATGTGGATCTCGCCTCTTCCGTGTGTTTCACCTTGCTTGAAGAAATCCGGATACTGGGCACCGATGGGCTGGTGATTGGCGGTGTTCTTGAATTTTCCATACGTCTCGATAACAATGAATTTGTCCGGGTAGGAATCGTGGGGATCACAAAACTGCACGCCTCCAGATCAGCTTCGATCTATTCGCCTGCAGGCTTGTGGAAAAGTACCCATGCACGCTCTACAGCCATATCA
The DNA here is from genome assembly GCA_029281795.1 of Mycena crocata. Lineage (NCBI taxonomy): Eukaryota > Fungi > Basidiomycota > Agaricomycetes > Agaricales > Mycenaceae > Mycena > Mycena crocata. Next base: position 350,289 of record JARJCP010000057.1, read on the forward strand.
ATGTCCACCTCCTCTGTATGACGAGCCGGAGGGCCAGGGGCCTTGCCCGACCTGATAATAACCTTCCCGTTGTTGGTCCAAACAAGGTGATAAGCTTCTTCAAAATGTTTGAGTCCGAGATACCACGCTTTTATGGGCAAGAATTTCGCATTATCCACCTTCTTAGGGGCGGAAGGTTCGTGTCCATTTGACGGAGCGGTTTGTGAGGCAATTTGAGATTTCTGATGCTATGAATGAGAAGGAGCAGGTTTGTAGGAGGAAAATAAAGACGTACCCGAATTGGCTCTTGCGTAACGTTCCTGGCGTTCCGGGTATTGACTCTCAGATCTAGAGGCGCAGTTAATGTCGACGTAACCAGCGTAGTCGTCTTCTTCTGGACATCACCAGCCCTTTGAATGGGCCCGCCAATCCCGACAGTTGGTGTGCTACTTGGAATGTTCGAGGCGGGATTTCCACCCTCAGCTTGTTTAAATCTCGCGGTGTTCACCTGCATAATGCTGCCGCACTTGACCTGGTAAACGGGCCTGTCAATCTCCAAAGTCGTGTTTCGAATCTTCTACAACCTTACCTGAAGTGCACTGCAGTTCTCCTGCTCAATCTTTACGTTTACCGGATCGTTCTCTCCGCTACCAGCGTTGTCCTGTTCAACTTTCACTTTTACCTCGTTCTCCCCACTACCAGCATTGTCTTGTCGTTCACTATCCCTTCGCCTCAGTTCCGCCACCTCTTCTTCCAGTCGCTGTACGCGAGCCGTCAAAAGCCCCACCTCGCTCGGCTTTTCATCCCCAGCTTCGATCTTCACCCTGCCGTTTTCAAGCTGAGCCATCAGTGAAAGAGTTCGGGATTGTGCCGCCGATGTGAACGCAATTATCCGTTGGTTGTCCGATTCAAAGATGGCGGGAGAGATCAGGACAAAATGCAAGTTACCGTGAGAAGTTGAATCATCGAGGCACGTGATACAGGGGCTTGCAACCGCATGAGAGCTCGTGTGGACGGTTTAATTACTTCATCCGTGTTCCCTTGTTTCTATCGGATTTGTTCTCCCTATTCCGGACCATTTCTGGGTCCAGACGGCGAAACTGGAGTTCGAGTCCATGGCTGCTGATGACAGGCATGTTCGTACTGCTTGGGGCTATTTTTCGTACGCTTGCTGGATGCTTGTGATTTTTATGTATATCACAACAAACCACGCAGGAGCTCCGACTTGTCGCTTTCAACTTGCGGATTCAGAGGTGGTGTCAGGTAAGAAAATTACTGCGGGCAAAATAATAATAATAATTTGGTCGTTGCTCATGGAGTATGCTGGAGCATGTAATGACATTCGAGACCAGGTGTGGCGTGCATGGGGGATACTACGAAGAAATTCGTCCAGTTCCGTGGGGAAAGAAACGGGAATCGAACCGTGGGAAGTACAGTCCCCTTTTTCAACCACGGAAGCACGTGATACAGGGGGCTTTACTGAAATTCAGTCACTTTTACACTGGCTCGCTTCACTATGGACGCTGTATGGTGAGAATAATGTTTATCTCACCCGAGTCGCCCTGAATCTAGCCTGCAGCTCACTTCTCGACACCGAGCGCTTCTGGATAGATCATCAGCCCTTTCTTTTGTCTCCGAGTGGGTACACATTGCGGCCTCGGTATCACTCCTAATGGACTCCTTCTTGGCTCAAACCTGGGTCGAATACTGAACCTACAGCTTGGTCCATATCCGATTGTGAGGATTCTGCCGTGGAACTCGTACGTAGCCTTCATCAAGTTGGAAAAAATGTGAATTAAACAAAGAACAGAGATATAATGCGATGAATGCGACCCGCATAGCTCGAAGGTCGTATCAAAGCGCACACGCACGGCTACTCCTGAAATTGAGCTGGGAGTGTACTTTAACCCCCAAGAAATGCGCAGAGATCCCCAGAATCGAGTGTATCCACTCCTGGATATTATACCGGTGCCATGCAATGACGATTTTGCCATAATCGTCATGCCCATCCTTCGGTTGTTCTCCTCGCCCGTTTTCAGGCAATTGCGGGAAGTTGTAGAAGCGATGCGCCAATTTCTTGAGATAAAGTTTAGACGTCCTGCAGTTTCAACTTGGGTTGACCTTGAACTCAAGACCCCGAGTTCATGCACCGTCAAAACATCGTTCATGGGTAATTATACCTCCAAGACTCTACCCACAATTTTGTCTTGAAAATTCGACGCAGAGATGCTTGTACCCTGAATTTAATGATGGACGCTACCCCGGACCTTCCAAATGGATTTCATTTTTCTCGTTCATGGACGACGGATGGCGTGCAGTCGAATTACGGCGTCCCTTGGCGAAGTCGGTCCTCTCCAGTGAACTACTATTTTATCGATTTCGGTCTTGCCCGAAATCACCCAAACGGCATTGAAACCGCTCGTTCCGTTGGGTCTCCATACAACCCTTTCCCAGTTGATATTTATCAATTGGGGAACGTATTTCAAGTCGATGGACGTAGCTATTTCTCTCGTTCGCCTTCCCTGTTCTCTGCCGATCTGAACTCAGGATTATCCCGCCATGTCGGGCCCTTTTGGAGAATTTGCAGCTTTGATGACGAAGAAGGAGCCAGGCGACCGTCCGTCAGCCCACGAAGCTCTGAACCATTTCGAAGCCATCTGCTCGTCTATACCTTCATTCGAGCTCGATGCCCCGCTTTCATTGATTGAGCACAAGGACTCTGATTCAGATTTCGAACTTGTTTTAGAATCTGGCTCCCTCGTCTTCAAATATGCTCCGATGATACCTTGTCAGATTCGGATTCTGAAGCCAACCTGCTCGATAGCGGTTCTCCGGTTGGCGAGGGGGATTTGACTTGCCTGCAATCATCCGATTAATGGTTTACTTACCTTACACTTGTCTCTTCACTGCGATTGTTGTATATATTGCTCAGCGTTGGCTCAGCGTCTAGAAAAAATTGAACTTGGTCGATCGGTGTGAGCCGTAAAGCAGCCAAGTGGTCTGGGAGCTTGTTGAAGCGGCAGGACACGGAGACTGTGGCTGACATCGAAGTTGTTCTCTTGAATGGATCCGTTGGTGGGAGCAAAAGCATGTCGGCGAAGTGTGTATCTGCGGCGGTCTTAAAGTCGGAAGAACTAGGAAGGTGACAAATGGAAATTTTGTAAGTCAATCAATCAAGGATCAATTAAAGTGCGCGCGGGCCCCTGGGGGCCCATGTAGCACTATACTAAGTACATGGTGGTAATCTAGCGTTCATGGAGTGCGGGCCGTGTGCAGGTAGACGAGGGAGGGCGAGGTAACAATGGTGGTGGCTATGAGGGTGGTTTTGAGGTGGGTTCTGAGGCAAGGTATCAAGACAGTAAGTAAGCGATATAACGAGATTATGAGGTTGTGGGAGAGAAATGATAGTTAAGAGAGAGAGAGAGGAAAGATGGGAGAAGAGAAAAGAGAGACAGAGGGAGGGAGGAGAGGTGCGGCGGCAGGGTTAGACGGTGTAGCGTGGGAATCGGCCCGTGGCTCGGACGAATGCGAGGACGGGTTTGGGGTCTGCCTTGGTCGAGAAATTTTGTAAGTATCACAAGGGGCGGCGCCGGGACGCCACATAGCCGGTGATCGATTGATCTTGTCATCTTGATGGTCAAATTTAAAGTCAAGCTCTAGCCTCCAGCCCAGTGCGCCTTCCCTCTACTCCGCGCTGGCATGCAATGCTGAGATTAACGTCCCGACTACACAGACGCTCCTTTGCCATGTCTGCTCCACGAAAATCTGAAATCCCCCCAAAGGGCTATGCTATCGACCCCGCCGCTGGTCCGATGCTCCGCTACCAGGCATCACTTCCCCGCCTCCCCGTACCGACCGTCTCCTCCACCGCCAACAAGTATCTGGAATCCACCCGACCCCATCTCACACCCGCAGAATATGCGCAGACAGAGGCTGCCGTCCACGCTTTCATGGCCTCGGCTCAGGCCGCAGAACTCCAGAAGCGTCTCGAGGCTCGGGCAGCAGAACCAGGCATGCTCAACTGGCTGAGCGAATGGTGGAACGATGCGGCCTACATGGGCTACCGGGATCCCGTCGTCGTTTTCGTCAGCTACTTTTACGTCCACCAAGATGACCGTCTCCGCACCAAGCCCGCCCAGCGCGCCGCTAGCCTGCTCAAGGCCATGCTTCCCTTTAGACAAATGACAGAATCGAAGGAATTAGAACCGGAAAAGGTGCGCGGGGCGCCTCTATGCATGGATTCCTACAAGTGGCTGTATGTGCTCGCAAGTTTGTTCCATTATTTTCGCTCATGCAATTCGTTTTTCAGATTCCACTCTTCTCGATATCCTGTTCAACCATCCGATACGGCCTACAAATTCGACCCCGCAACTCATAATCACGTCGTTTTTGTCCGCAAAAATAAATTCTTCTCGGTACCCCTTGTCCACCCCTCTGGCCAGGAACTCTCCGCCGCCGAGCTAGAAATGTAGGATCTACCTCGTGTTCATTGATCGTGGACCTGATCCCGCACAGACAGATCGAGCGTGTTATTGAGCAAGCTGGGGAGACTTCCGGCACACCCGTTGGTGCGCTCACATCGGACAACCGGGACAACTGGACGGAATCCCGCGCCGCCCTCCTTGCCGCCTCTTCTGCCAACGCCGCCAGTCTCGAAGCCATCGAGAGCGCCATGATCGTCGTCTGCCTCGACGACACCAAGCCAGTCACGCGCGAGGACATCTCCACCGCGTGCTGGGTCGGCAATGGCCGCAACCGCTTCTACGACAAGCACCAGCGTACGTCCGCTGATCCCCATTTTCTTCCCGCTGCTAACTCCTACCAGTGATCGTATTCGACAACGGACGCTCCGGTTTCCTTGGCGAGCACTCGTGCATGGACGGCACGCCGACGCTGCGCATGAACGAGTTCATGCTCGCCACCCTTGCGCTCGGCAAGGCGGACCTCGGCCCTGCTGAGGCCTCCCCCGATGCGCTCCCCGTGCCCACGGAGCTGCCTTTCACGCTCAACGCGACCGCACGCGACCTCATCGCCGGTGCGGAGCGGCGATTCGATGCGCTCGTTGCCGCGCACGAGCTGCATGTTTTGCACTACGAGGGCTACGGCAAGGACGCGGTGAAGCGCTTCGGCGCGTCACCCGACGCGTGGGCACAGCTGGTCAAGCAGCTCGCGTTTCACAAGATGTTCGGGCGGCCCGGTGTCACGTATGAGAGCGCGCAGACGCGTAAATACCAGCTCGGCCGGACGGAGGTCATCCGCGCGGCCAGCAAGGAGACCCGCGCCTGGGCAGAGGCTATGCTGGATCCGAAGGAGACCGTGAGTACTTTCTCCGTTGTGTGTCGCGCATACTAATAACCGAAATACAGGACACGCGTCGCGCAGCACTCTTCCGTGCTGCAGTGACCCGGCACCTGCAGTACGCTGCCTGGGCGGCGGACGGGCAGGGCGTCGACCGGCATCTGTTTGGGTTGAAGAAGATGCTCCGCGAGGGCGAGCCAGTACCGGAGCTATACCACGACAAAACCTTTGCGCGCACGTCGCACTGGGAGCTGAGCACGTCGCAGCTGAGCTCGCCGTATCTCGACGGGTGGGGCTACGGCGAGGTCGTACCGGACGGGTACGGGCTCGCGTACGCAATTGGGGAGCGGTACATCCGGTGGACGATCACGAGCGCACGGGGCGATGCGGCGGACCTGAGGCATTATTTGGCGGAAGCGGCGACGGAGGTGCGGGAGATGATGGAGCGGGCGGTGAAGGAGGCGGAGAAGGAGAAGGAGGGCAAGGCAAAGCTTTGATGTAATGGTAAATCTAATGTTAGATAGTACTGACACTTTAATTTATTGGGACAGGGTATGTAGACTGGATTTTGTTGGAAGGAGGATGGCTAATTAGAGTGTATCTGCAGCTTCAGATTTTCTGAAATCCTGCAATCCGATTGGCTGCTCCACAGCTCCAAGCCAATCAGAGGCTCAGAAAATTTGATTTTTTGAGTAGCAGATACACTCTATTGCAGTATCCCGGCCTCCGTCGGGTGAATTCGGCGTCGGGTGAATTCGGAGTATACACGCTCACGTGCTTGTATTTGTCGCGCTCTTTCCGATAGGCCCCGGGTCCCCGACAAGCAGAACAGTCAGTGCTACCATTCTGAGTGGCAATAAAGCGCATTAGTGTTGTGAAACATTTCAAACCATGACCGGATGGCAATTTACAGACAATTAAACAACGGCCCAAGAATCGACGCGAAAACGCGCACCGATGGTGGCAGAAAAGCCGCGATGGTGGCAGAAAAGCCGCGACGCCATAGTAGTTGGAGTTGCGTACCTGCCGCAGAAAAAGGGCTGGCAATGAGACTAGTACAAAAGGTCCATGACACGATAACCAGAAGAATGAGACTCAAGGGCTACGAATGTTCATCGATAGGCGATGGAGGCGGCAAGGTTAGATTTAATGAGGGAGGAGGCGAAACTCCAGCAATATCACAGGCGTCACGAAGACGTTCTCGCAGAGAATCATACCGATAGCGTTGTTCTTGAGAAATGTAAGCACACCGAAATGGAGCAGGACTGATCGCTTACCAGCACAGGGCCACAAGAAGGCGGTCAAACTAAACAAAATGAAAGAGTCGATGCTTGTGTCGATCCAACGAGAAGCCACATACTAGTCAAGTGGGGCCAAGAAATTATTGCATACATCGAGCGCAAGAGTCATACTATTGTCACAATGCCACAGTCAGCGCCCTATGAATTCTGTTTAAGCTAGGGCTCGAAATGAAGTCGTGAAGCCAACCTGGAAACATGAGCGTGTATCCAATACACGAAAAAAGGACGTTGGGACAAATTATTCCGGGAATTTCCAGTGGCGGTGTGTAAGCCGCCCATGAACTGTTGCGCTACATTGGCCTGATGTGATACTGGTCTATTATAAGTGATAGAAGGAGAAGAAGGGCGAAAAGAACATACGCCACTCCTCAGCTTTCTGCCGCTGGAACAATACATTTGAACTAATGGAGAAGAGACGGCTAAAAACAGGAATGAACACTGGTTGGGGAAAACATACGCTGAGACAAGAGGAACAAACCGCTGGAATTCATAGGTTATGCACATGCGAGTGCTTCGAGAAGTTAGTCCATTCTTGGGATGCACGCGCCGAAACAGGTGACTTGAAAATAAACTCCCGGCCTTGGGAGATTAAAGCTCTTTCGATATTACAAGTATGCTGATTCAAAGCCTCCTCAATGGCGTCGGCCTCGAGCCACGCCTTGATGGCAAACTGGCCTTTTACGACGCCCATATCGTGTCTTTGGCACCCCGGCGAGTGAGCCATGGCCTCACCCAACAAAAGGGTATACTGTACAAATAATGAGCAGATAAAAATCACTGTGAGCATGACGTTACTCGGATCTGAAATGAACAGGTCGACGTTGCGGGTGCGGTGGACAAAGGTATAATTACTGTGTCCTGCAGGTTTGGCTGCAAGTAAACGATAAGTACAAGCGTCGCGCAGTCCAGCTCCGGCCCTAGGCCTCCGGGTTGAGAGATACTCGGAGAGAATTCAACGTTCAACCATGGTCCATGAGTCGGAGAGGTTCACGACTAGTTTATATATTGAACCTCATTCAATTGGAGGTCAGACAGACGGCAGAAGATGAGAAAGAGTGAGGCACATTGGCAATTACAGATAGAGACGCGTTAAAAGGATCGGATGATGTCATTCGTCGTCGCCACTGGTCACGGTCCCGTGTTTACCCATCAATATGTGTCACGCACAGACTCATTTCTCAACCATGTCCATCGATCTTACGCTCGAGCGCATCAAACGGCTCGCGCTCTCTCTTCCTGCCTACACTCGCCCGACTTGTCATATCGCTGGCACCAATGGAAAGGGCAGCGTCTCTGCCCTTGTCTCATCCATGTTGTCCTCATCCACCCCACCACTCTCCATTGGCCGCTTCAATAGCCCCCATCTTGTCTCGGTCAACGACTGCATCTCTATCAACAACGAAAGCGTATCATCCGATGTTTATGAAGCAGCTCGTGCAGAAATAGAGCGGGTCAACCAGGAGATTGGTGTCGGCGTGAGCAGTTTTGAGATCCTTACGCTCACCGCGCTCTTGATTTTTGAGCGTGCGCAAGTCGATATCGTCGTGTTAGAGGTCGGAATGGGCGGTCGACTGGATGCCACGAACATCATCTCGGACGATTGCGTGCTCGTATCAGCGCTGACGGCGGTAGACTTGGATCACCAAGCATTTTTGGGTACATCCGTATCCGCCATCGCGGCCGAGAAGGCCGCCATCGCGCGCGAGGGAAAACCGTTTGTTTTGGGCGGTCAAACACACCCAGAAGTTGAAGCCGTCGTCGCGAACGTAGCCATTGAAGCCAAAGCGGAGGTGCTGTACGCATTGCCTGTATTCCCCCGCCCATGGGACGACGAGATCGACGGGCCTCCACCCTCTCCATTTTCCTTGTCGCCATTTAGTAGTCCCCCGCCTCTGCCTGTGCGCTTCTCCATGGCGTGCTTCGAGCATCCTGTGTTTGCGCTGCTCCCGCTGTATGGAGAACATCAGCTCGATAACCTCGCACTCGCGGTATCCGTTGTGTCCGCGGTGCTGATGAACCCCGCATGGACGACTACTCGCGCGCGATTCACCGGCGCATCCATCGCTCGGGGCATCCGGAACGTGAAGTGGCCTGGGCGAATGTCTTTCCATACGCTGCCCCCCACCATACCAGACGCCTCACCCCTTGTTGTGCTTGCTGACGGCGCGCACAACCCCGCATCCGCTAGAGCCTTGGGAGCGTATCTCTCTGATCTAACGACGGGGCTCCAGAGGAGTACTCGCCCGATATCTCTAACCTATATCCTCGCGCTCTCGCATTCGCCGACGAAGTCGCCCCATGAAACACTCGCGCCCTTAGTGCCCTTCAACGCACCGCAAGACCTACCAGTGGACGTCAGTGTAGCACTGCTGTCTTTCACGCCCCCGGAAGGGATGCCTTGGGTGAAAGCGGTGCCGCCTGCTGAACTGCAAGCTGTTGTGGAGAGTCTTGCGCCAGGGGCGCAAACATGGGTGGACGCATCCACAGATGCAACGGATGGACTGCAGCGTGCCCTGGATTGGGCTTCGGAGAGACGCGGAGGCAGGGATGGATTGGTTGTGCTCGCAGGGAGCTTGTATCTCGTTGCTGATTTCTACCGACTTTGCGGGTCTAAACTTTGAATTCGGGTAACTTAATTTCCGCAACTGCGTATAAACGCCTGCGCTCTCTACCCAGGTGGAACTGCCCTCGCCTGTTCGTCTCTCTGGTTGCGCACGATTCAATGGAGTTTGAAAGGTCAGAGCCAGATTATAGGAATCAATCCTGACCGGTACACTTTGATCGTCAAACTCTGTGTTCCTCTTGCTTCCAGGGTCGATGTAGAGTACATAGCAACACAGAAACAGTCCCTCGGGAGTGGGGTTCGTCGAATCGTCCGTATTTGCAAAATTATCTCAGCTTTGGGTCCGCCCTCCAGCCAGTTTATACCCAAAAATCGGAGAAAAAAGCCAAGTGTCAGGAAAATTGAATCGAGGATATCAACCGAGGCCCAGAGATTATAGAGATCGTCCAACCGACGGTGGAATATATTCGAAGTCGGCGAGATTAGAAACGATTATGTCATCTTGTCACACATTTTGTCCCTCCTCGCTTGTAGCTCTGCACGCTTGCCGCCATGTCTTTGGATATGCCGGACCGTGAATCTATTCGCCAATTGCATGTCATGCCACCGCCGGCAAGTCTGCGGGACGCGTCGCAAGGGTATGGAGGGCACGCTCCCCTTCCCTCGAACTGCTAATAATACCCTACAAGCAGCGGGGGCTGGAAGAGAGCTCCGACTACGATACCGATCCCAGGCAAAGGTCCCCGGGTGAGTAGCATCAATCTTGGATCCTTCTGGCCCTTATTCTTCCAGACATCCAATCCGTATAGTCGTGGCCGCACCCAGGACACACTGCATTCTCATAGAGGCGGTGGCAACCCGGCCGCTCAAAGGACCGTGACTGCGTTTGCGGGTAGCGCACCACCACCTACTAAGAAACCGAAATTGGACAGCCCCAGTAGTGCCTTGAGAAGCAGGAAAAAGGTCACGCAAATGCCGAATATCGGTGCGCGACTTCTACGGCCGGAATTATTTTCAAACGCTAATTAGCGTTAATTAGAGCCCTCACGAGGGAAACATAAACAGGGTCTTGGTCGCCCGGATGATAAAGATGTTATATATGTTGACGACCAATACGCGAACGAGGATCTCGGACAACCTTTTAACTTGAAGCCGGCGTTCGCAGATCAGGAGGCAGATGTTCTCAATATTTCGCGCCCCGGCGCTTCCCGAGCCAGTACTTCGCGTACCACAGGTTTCTCAGGCACATCCCACGCGATCCCAGATGGTGCCCACACGGCAATGTTACGAGAACAGAATGCACGGTTGGCTCCCAAAGCCTTACAGTTGGCTCCCGAGCACTACTTCCAGGACGACTCGGATGATCCAATAGAGGCGTATCCTTCGGAAACGGCCTCAAAAAATGAGGTCGTCAAGGGTAAAATAAGGCACTTCGAAAATCTGGACAGAGCGACAACACACCCCACTCTGGATCTTAGAACAGTCAATACCCGGAACGTGAAGAACGCGATGAAACCCAAGGCAACCCGAATACCTCTTTATTTTCCTCCTGCAAACCTGATCTTTCTCATTCATAGGGACAGAAATCTCAGATCGCCTCACAAACCGCTCCGTCAAATGGACACGAACCTTCCGCCCCTAAGGTGGATAATGCGAAATTCTTGCCCATAAAAGCGTGGTATCTCGGACACAAACATTTTGAAGAAGCTTATCACCTTGTCTGGACCAACAACGGGAAGGTTATTATCAGGTCGGGCAAGGCTCCTGGCCCTCCGGCTCGTCATACAGAGGAGGTGGACATTGATATGGCTGTAGAGCGTGCATGGGTACTTTTCCACAAGCCTGCAGGCGAATAGATCGAAGCTGATCTGGAGGCGTACAGTTTTGTGATCCTCAAGAATCCTACCCGGATAAATTCATTGTTATCGAGACGTTTGGAAAATTCAAGAAACCCGCCACTCAGAAGGTCATCGGTGCCCAGTACTCGGACTTTTTCAAGCAGGGCGAAACACACGGGAAAGGCGAAATCATAATCAAATTTGACCTCTCGTCGGAAGCATGGGCGGATAACGTCTACAAGACATTCGTGGATTGGTTCAAACCCCGGGTAGATAATCGAGAGATACTTCGGTGTGTACTTCCCGTTGTCTTCGCCTGTCTTTATTCAGCCACAATGCAGCGGTCCGGCAGGGGCAAAGAAATGGGAGGTGGCGGATCGAATGTCTCAAATTGGGCAAACTCGTACTAGGAGAGAGAGCGGCGGCGACTTTTTATTTAAACCCCTTCCAGCAAAGGCTCCCGCGGTTCCGGGGCTTCCGCTCCTCGACAGCTGGTCTCCGCCTTCACCTCCGCGTGTCGCAATTGCGAACACTGCGAGAGTCCCTGCGCGGCGGCGACGAGGAAGCCCCAGCGCACCAATAGAGATCGATTCGCCTCCGCGGCCACATCCCCGACCAACCTAGTCAGTATCCTGGTTTATCCTCTTGTTGCGGCGTGGACTTACCCTGGCGCAGCAAAGGTGCCTCCGATTTTTCAGATTACGGCGGCGGACCGGAATCTGTCCGCCGTTCTGCGAGACAATCGGGAGTGCCTCGGAAGCCGTGCGCTGATCCTGACGAGGTGTAAGCAGTGCTAACTGCGACGACGACCTCACTTTTACAAATTCCGCAGAATACTCGTCTATCCTCCTGGTCAAACAGGAGCTGTGAACATCACCAACGGCGATGTCACCCGGCTTGCACCGGGCGAATTCCTGAACGACACTCTCATTGAGTTTGGGCTCAAGTAAGTACCGACTTGTAATCTCTCGATTACCTTGATCAATTCTTCCTAGACTTTGGCTTCACGAGCTTGAGAAGGAAAACCCGGAGCTGGTGAAACAGATCCATGTTTTTAGTTCTTTTTTCTACAAGAAACTAAATAAGAAGAAGTGAGACCAAGACTACCCATCTATCTTCCTTTCGCTCACCTTCAAAAGCCCTCAAGAAGGATACGAGAGCGTGCGCAAATGGACCTCCAAATTCGACCTGTTCCAAAAGAAGTACATTATCATACCGATCAATGAGAAGTGAGTGCTTCACAGCAATCAGCGAATGTCCTAACCACGCGAAATGTCAGCCTCCATTGGTATCTTGCCATCATATACCAACCGGAACATATTCTGAGACCGCCTCCGATAACGTCATCTCCGCATACTCGACGCAAAGGCCAACAAGAGGCCGAAAAGTTGGAGGCCGATGATACGAGTTTATCTCGAAGGCATGGATCTAGTCGGCCTCCCGATTCCAAGGCCAGCAGCGTAACTCGTCGTTCTCCGTCCCCCGTGGAGGCCAGTAGTTCTGGGACCCTGTCCCCCAATAGTACTACGCAGGCCGAAGCTGAAGTCGTCGACGAACTGACGTCGTGCTCGATTACTGAGGATGATCCCCCCACCCATGGAACACCGGCACAACCTGAGCCCTCTGTTCTAGCCGACGACGAGTCTTTGTTTGGCGATTCTCACATGGATGTCGACGGGGTGGAGGTCCTCGAGACACCTCGGGAGCAATCACCGTCGCTTGTTCAGTCTGAAGGTCCATTGAACGACGGTGAACAACAGGCAGCAACTGAAGATTCGGCCGGGGCAGATATCATGGATGTCGACGCCGCAGATGATCCTGATGTATCGATGGCCTCGGCGGATCCGCTGGATCTTTTCACCCCGCCCCCATCTGCTCCTAGTATCTCTACAAACGATTTCTATACAAACAGAAATTCAACAAAGTCAAGAGGAAAGCGGAAAGCGCAGTCTCCTCCGCTGGAAGCCTTTCCCCGTGAGGAATACCCTTTGGATGACGAAGACGACACGGAAATTGTCAATCATGGGCAACCTTCGTGCGTTAATTTTTCTCTCACTTGGATGCTTTGATTCAATTGGGTGCTCCGTAGAACCTACGTGTTCACTTTGGACTCTTTAGGGTCCCGGCATCCCAAGGTAGTGAAAGTGCTGGGGCAGTATCTTCAGGCCGAGGCGCTGGACAAGAAAGGAATCCCTTTGGAAGAGAGCAGTAAGGCAGTTGGGAGATATGCACAAGTAAGCTGGTGGTCGATACCCGTATCATGTTCATGTTTTCATGTCCATCCCAGGTCCCCCATCAACCAAATTTCTGCGATTGCGGCATTTATCTCTTGCATCTTGCGCAGACATTCATTTCTGATCCCTCTCGCTACTATAACCTTATCACTGCCGTTCGTGTTTCTTTTCCTCTACTCCTGCAAACCGATGACGCGTCCATTTAGGTGTCGAAAAAGGGCAACACAAATTCAGTTGAACGTCAACAGAACTGGAACGATGAAGGCACCAAGACCCTTCGCGAGACTCTTGAGAGGCGTATCGCGGAGCTTTCTATTGAATGGAAGAAAGACCGTGCTGCCAAAGAGGAGCTCAAGAAGGGGCAGGAAGATATCATCCCCGATTCCTCAGACGACGAAGTCGATATTGTGGACACCACACCTGCTCCTCAGCCGAAGGACAAGACGCCTAAGACCACGGGGAAAGCAATGCGGATGAGAGGGTAGCCGACGCACTGACGACACTTTTTTTTTTTTTGGTTTTTTATTTATTTTGCATTTTATCCCTGTTTTCCAGCACGCAACACTGTACACCGCAATCCATCTGAATCGACATTGCACTGACTACTATTTTGCTCTATCGTATCCAGCCATGTAATACCATACTCTCCCCCGTACGAAACACATAGATACGTGAAGTACTAAAACGCTGTCCATTATATTGTCGATTGTCTGTCTGTCCCAAAACTACGAGCATCGTCTGGAAAGACGTCGGTCGAGACCACGCTCAACTCTGAAGGGACGATCCGAGCTTGAATCCTTGTGGGTCTGCCCAACTTCAAAACGAAACTGAACAGCAAAGACATCAAGCCGGTTTAATCTTCCACGAGCGTAACAGGCCCCGAGCGTGGAGTCGGCAGGGGCCTTGACTATGCTCGTGGTGGATGCGCCGTCCGTAGCAAACGCAAGTGGTTAAATGGAGAGATGGACTTACACTTACCAAAACTCGATGGACGCAGGCACGTATAGATAGCACATATGGAAGCTTAACGGTAGGAGGTCCCGGAAGATGAAAATTACGATTCGCTAGTCGTAGCATGGGCGTTGAAAGAGAGAGAAAAATTAAGCGATGTGATGATCACTCAGGCCGCATTAGGACGTGGGAAAGTTATCGTCTCCTTGCTCTCTGACTCGGATTTGGTTCTCATGAGCCCACAAGTCTTCTGTCATTCATAGCCCTCAAACAGCCCATAAAAACCAGAGCAAGCTGTACTGCGAGCAACTGTATGCTAGTAAGTATTGTATCAATATTTTCGTCCTTCCGAACACTGTGCCACCGCCCAATTGCAAGCCGCATCACTTGTAACTCTGACATCTGTTGGCTCTCCTTTCCTCCGCCAACGTCGATATTTCTTTCAGATCAATCACCTTGAACGGCCAAGTGAGCCAATTTCCTCCGGAGCGCATACTACGCAATCCCATCTCCTCGAGAAGTTGGTCCGTATATTGCGGCCACCTTGCAGAAAACCGATCAGCCGACATAGAGAAACACAAACCGAGAACAGGCCTACGTCCAGAAAGCAATATCGCTACTGTATGATTCGTTTACTCTGCAGATTAGATTTGTTATCGCGAGCTCTCAAGCGTAAGACACCCAATCGCTCACCTAATGAGAGCATCGGGAAATCGCTTGCGAATCCATGCAGCGTTACGTTGCGTGTACTGGTAGGCGTCTTCCGGTGTTTTTGGAATGTTCATGGCATCTCCAAGAAAGTAGGATGAAATCCAGTGTGCTGACACCTCCCATGTATATCCGACGTTCGTTGTGAACTGACGATTTATCAGCCGGGGTAGTGGAGACGAAACTAGGAGACTTACGACAGCACCGTTTATGGCAAAGTCTTGGCGGGAGATGTTCTTCGCAGGAACAATCCCGTTGTAAATACTCGAAGCCCACTGCTCAGACTCTGGGCGGCTAGCAGGTGGCGCCTGCAAGGAATAGTAATCCCCCTGATTGAGTTGAGACTTGAAAGCAGACTGGGGTCCCGGTGCGTGTCTGTTGATGCCAACCCGACCGGCGGTATCCACTGCGATGTGTGAATAGAAATCGGGTTTTATTTGCTTTTCTTACCGTCAAAGATACCGTTCCAAGACGACGAATACCCCGTGGCAAGTAGAATGAGATCCGCTTGAACCCTGCGGCCATCTGTTAGAAGCACACTTTCACCGTCGGGGCCGAAACCTTGCACCCGAGCGGGAGCCATAATATCTATTTTCCCGCTGTTGACGAGGGTGTGGAACTTGTTTGGTTGAGGAACGCCTTCGTCGTTGACTGATGTGCTCCAAAATAATGGACGAACATTGCGCAGGGGAGAGTCCTGCGGAATAGAAAGTGCTTGAAGCTACGGTGCTTGAGTTTTCCTTCTGTACATCAGAAACAACGCTTACCGAACTCCTGTTGAGGGTTGACCAGAAGAAATTGGTAATTTTGCTGCCTAGCCAGGTATTGTGCAAGAAACGCTCCAACCGGGTCCGTAGAACTATGTGCGATGACATGATGGACAGCGCCCTGCCAAAATGGTGAGCATTTGTAGAAGTGAAGTTAGTTACGAACGTGCCTGCTTTTGCGTATGAATTCCGGCAACGGAGCTGGGCTAGCAAGGAAGGCGTCGGCAGTCTCGAAAACGACAGATACCTTTCTTCCTTCATTTGCTAGGTAGGCGGCCATACTATAGAACAAAGTTAGTAACAAAATGAACGAGAACACACTGATGCTTACTCTTGGGCCGATTTCCCTCCACCGATGACGACGATGACCTTCGCGACCGTCTTGTCGTCGGGTAAGGGCTGTGGAATAGTCTTTAAAATCGTATCCAGTTGAGGAGCAAAGTCGCTGGAATGAATGACTGGTCCGTGGAAGCCTGCTCCCTTAGCAGCGACAGGCGAAAGCGTCTTGGGAATTTTGGGCGCGCTGCATCCCTGAACGGCGATCAGATGTTTATCTAACGTACAATGACAGAAAAAAGTAACTCACTCCTGTACAAAGCACCACTCGCGAGAACTCCAATACTCCGCGGGTACCATTTCGTTTGTTTTCCACTGTTATAAACCAGACAGCGGTCTCTTCATCCCGCCGGATGTTTATTACCTCCGTATCGAGCCGGATTATGTGCTTAAGGAACTTGTTGCTAAATGCTTGCATGTAAGTCCGCAGATCCTGCCCCGTGAGCCGGCCACCAGCATCTGCAGGCGGGGGCATATCCATAGCAGAAAAGCGGTACTCTCCGTGCACACTGAATCATCCAATCAGGAAAACCAACAACTGAAGCACAGAATGTGCATACTTGTTGATTTGAAGGTTCGGATAAACGCGATCGGTTGCCCAAACACCTCCCGCAGTCGAGTCGCGCGTTAAAATCTGCACTTGAGAAAAGCCATCCTGCAAAAGCGTGTATGCTGTAATGATTCCTGCGGGACCACATCCTATGACAGCAACAGACGCAGTGCGAGGGTCTCGAGACATGATGTTAGGAGGAGAGGAAGAGGAGAAGACGGATTTGTGTTGGTCCTTTAAGTGTCTTAGATTGTATATATTGTCCGGCAGATGAATGAATGACGAGAAGGGTCACGCTTTCGGATCACTGGCATGGCAGCCCCATACACAGTTGAAGACCGAATGTGAGCCAACTGAACCGTAGTTGGTCGTATGAGTCCGACTGAGGCGGGGATAGGGACCTGTTGATTCTTGCCAGGCAATTTCGCGTATAATTTGCAGTCATTTCCTTTCCTGTTAAGCCAGGCTGCAGTCGCGTCGAGAACTGAAAATTGGTGGATGAAAGCGAAGAGAAGGGATGAAGAGCATGCAATGGCTGTGTAGTGGCTGTGCATCCTCTTCTAAAATGTACCGACAGTGTGGTCGTAACCTGCAACTGCTGCAAGGCGGATTCGCCAAGAAACAGCGCATACTATCTCGCGGACAGATTCGGTTCAATGCTACTTCCCCTCCTAGACCGCCCAGGGCAGATTTGCAGAGTATTCCGATGGCCATGAGGGAATTGCTTCCCGAGCCGCGAAAACGCGACCCGAATGCACCACCGCCGCGGAAGAAGGGACGGTTCATTTTCTTGGGAGGCAGTAAGACTACTTTAATGCCAGAGAATCTCGCTCAGCTCTTCTGCAGTATTGCTATGGATCCTTTGGACCGAGGTAGAAAATTATCTCGACTCAAAACCTCTGCTCGAGAAAAAACGCAAACGGATACTCTTGGGACGATTTGAGCGACTGCGGGAAGGAATTCGCGTGAAGCCCATTCAACTTTTGGACAACAAGTCCGTGCTCGCGTACCTCCGGCTTTTGCTGGACACCATGGTACCTGAAGAGTATCTCCAACACGCGCGCTTCGAAGAGGTTTATGCTCTTCTTGAGGAGGAAATTCCGGCGGAGTTGCTTTTATGGTTGCGTGAGGTCTGTTCGGTCACCTACGATCTCTCACAAGTACGCTCGGAAAACGACGACGTCGAGAAGAAGAACGCCGAAAGTATCCAGGACGCTGGAGAGGAAATGCTGCGGAGGTGCTATGCAACTGTCTTTCCTCGCCTCCCCCCCCCTGCCGTCTGACTCGTATGAAACGACCGTATAAGGGTGAGCTGAAAAACTCATTTTTTCTTTTTTTAACAAGTGGGCACATTCTCTCGAAGGGTCGTAGCGCGTTGACATCGATTTCTTCCAAATGCGTTTTCGAGCCCAAGTAGTAGGCGACCACTCTCTGTTGGGCCTTGTTCCCATCAGGAGAGGGTAAAGTTGTTTGTCAAGAAGACCAGGATAGCGATGGAGGGGGAGCGGGATGTATGGGGAAATGCGATTAAAGTGCGTAGCAAATGTACCGTCAGAAATTCAAAAACCTCCAACCCCTGGGTCCTGACGTGGTTTGATCTGATTCAACGCCATCGCAGTCCTTTCTTCCCTGAAGATTTGCCCGCTGAGACCACATTCCCTCTCTCCACCGGAGGCTGCCAGTGAACTTGGTGGCAACTGGGTCTGAGACCAAAAAAAGGTTTTTGCTCGCCTTTGACAGCAACGAAAAATAGGCCACAAAATATACTGGCAGCGATTAGCATAGAGAGCCAACCTGCACCTAGCGGCTTGGCAGGTAGCTCGTCGTGGTACGGTTCAAATCGAAGCCGTTTTTGGCATTGGCAGCATTGGTAGACGTCTTGCTGGAAGCACAGAATCGGACCAATTGTCAAACGTCCCTTCCGCACCTAAGAAAGGGATAACGCGGGTGGCGAGGAACGCAAACAAACGTGTCTCGCGAGCAAAGATCCTTTGCTGTACATGTGAATTGTCTACCGCCTGCGCCACCCAACCTCGACGGGACTGCTGCACTCGTTGGAAAGCAACACCAACATCCACATCAGAAGGACTCTGTCGGTCCGGTACAGTTTTCAGCATGTCGGAAATTTCGGTGGCGAGGGCTGCTGCAGTCTCAATGGCACACCTTGTGCGCCGCGTCGCCCGTTAGAATGATTCTCCCGAAATGTCATTCTGTCGCAACAAACTCCGCAACAGCTGTTGAGCCGGCGGAAGTATGTTTCTCGCACAGAGATCTCCAAACTTGACTTTTAGGGTGATGAGATCGTTCCAGTGCTTCTTTGCCAATGCGTTCTGTGCCGGGGTATCTCGTTCTCCAATCCGCGAAGCGTTCTCTCGTTGTTGGCGAACGTATCCTAATAGATACGCCTCGGACCATCGACGACTAGATAACTGTTGTTATGGTCAAGGACCATTTGGAATGAGGCCTTGTTGAGGCCAACCACACCCACCGAGATGCCACACATGCAAACATAGTCTCAGGTAACATCTCAGAGATAAACTATTAGCTGGATTCTCGTCAGGCCAAGAAGGATCTACCAGCTAGATTGGGGAAAATGCCCCGGAGAAAGCTCATCGCCAAGACGCCACATTTCCGTTCTGATTGTGCTATGCACTCAATATGCACTCCATCTGCGCCAACGAGAATATCCGCAGAGTACGTTGAGCCATCCTCTGTCCTAACCTGGACGCCATTCGTGTTGCGTGTGACGCTTGCGACGCATTTATTGACAAGGACCTTGGATTTGTCTTTCAAATGACCATAGAAAACCTCGAGTTCCATTTGGCGGTCTACAAAGGTAAATCCATAACCGTGCATACCTATGCGACACTTCAAGCGGACCAGATCCTTCTGCTGCTTCCTACTCACCTTTCGACGAAGTAACAAATCCATGAGCTCCCCATCCAGTTTTCCTCGGATGCCATCATAACAGCCAATTTGAAAAAGTATGCGGGAGCCGTTAGGCGTGAATCCTGTGCTTGCGCCAACCTGCGAAGCGATTTCTGGATATGCTTCGAGGATTAAAAAGTCGATCCCCAGCTGTTCCAGCATATTGGCCAGGGCCAAGCCGGCGATGCTTCCACCACCGATCAAGACTTTAAACTCGAATTTCTCCATGACAGACTTGGAAGAGAGAGGAAGACTTGAAGCTTGAAGAGTGCTCCAAGATCTCGTCACCGCGTTTCTTATATAGGGGCTTGCGATTGATGTTCGGAGTAGTAGATAGGTGTGCAGCGTTATTGGCGCAGCTCCTCTGTGCTTTGACGTTCGGTTTGGCGCTGTCTGTTGTGCGTTCAGCAGCATATTCCCGCACCACAGTTGCAAGCGACGATCAACGAGAAGACTGCTTGGTCATGTTATTTGCGGGCATCTTCGCCTTCCCGGCGACTAATTCTCACCGGGCCGGCTTAACTCAATCTCGAACGTGTTCGTTTTCATTTTCCTCAGTCGCAGCATGGCTCAACACGCAGCTATATACCTGCCTCAAGAAATCGTCGATGAAATACTTTCTTACCTGCGTGGCGACATTGTCTCGCTGAAAGCCTGCTCGCTAGTCAACTTGTCATTTTACCCCACGAGCCACAGGCTCATGTTCAGCCGCCTCAAGTTGAGGCCAAGGAAGCCAGATCTCCTACCCGCACAGCTTGAGCGTCTTTTATCCCGCTTTCCAGACATGATTGGCCACGTTCATGAACTAGTTCTGCAACATGCGTATATATCCCGCTGGCCAAACATGTGGCCTGGTTTGCCAAATCTACCTAATCTCCGACGTCTGTGCATCAGCAATGTGTACAGCGTCAATGGCGATACCTGCCTCATTTATCTGCTCGGTTTACCGTCCTTGGTGCATTTCGAGTTGCACTATACCTGGGGTCAACCACTCACGCATATCATTCATGTTCTTCCATCGGGGTTGAAAACCCTTGCGTTAAAAAACGTTGACGAAAGTTTTCCAGAATGGTTCGATAAGGGCTTAAATCTACATTCCTCCGTCGGGCCTATCCACCTTGACTCTTTGACTCTGGACGGACGCGATTATGGCGTATATGCGACCCAAATCGACACACATGTCCCTGCATGCTTGCTGGATCCGCGCTCGAGGATCATTCTATCGAGTACCCGACGTCTTCTTTTCATCTCACGAAATAGCATGGGCACACAGGCGTGCGACGTACTCCAAGCGTGTTCCCCGTCTCTGGAGCATCTCGAGTTCCAGTTTCCGAAAGACCCATGGCCAGGTGTGGGATACGGAATTTGCCTATCGGACATCGCTGACTCCCTCGGCCCTTTAGATAACAGCGCTACGTTTCTTGCCAAGCGGGTCACCTCAACGTTTCCGCGACTGCGTTCCATCGCCTTCCTCTTCTCCCCCCGCCGCCTCCCCGCTCCGCTGGCCCATGCAGGTGACATCCTCACCATCACCTCCGACTCGGAATTGTCCACGCCGCTCTTAGAGGAGATCACCATCCGATTTAACCTCCACGTCGCTCAGCCTCCCAACACCGGCAATCCGTGGTGCGATGACGGCCTCTCCGCAGTGGATCTCGCGCTCTCGCGTATCCCCTCCCTCGCGAGAGTGCGTGTCTGGATCCGGATCATGAATCGCGGCAAGCACTCCGTCGCGGAGCACACTGCGTTCCTCCGGTCAGCGATGCCCTTGACGGATGCGAGAGGGATCTTAAGTGTCGAGCGATTGTTTCGTGAGGCGTTTCTTTTTTGTGTAATTGGTGTCTGACGAGCAACGATCTAGCGGTGTGATTCGTCACATTCTCGGACGCCTGGGCTTTTCAGATCCTTTCCCCGCTTCCTGAAAATCCTGGAACCCTCATACACCCGCGATTCTTACCACTGCGTTGCTCCGGGAAGATTCATCCTGATAAGAGTACATTGCGAAAGCAAACACCCGGCACCCGAGGCTTGCCGAAAGTGGACGCGACAGACGCTTGTCGCGCGCGCTGTCCGCCGTAAGTCTGTGACTCACAGAGGACTGGACTATTAAATGGCGGCGGGGGAATGATATCGTCGTCATGACCATCTCCTCCCTTCTCCTCGACTCGCGTTTAGTGGCGGGGGCTCTCTTATTGGAAGGCTTGGATGGATAGATCGAGTCCTTCGATAAATCGACGATACCAGCGAGCATGCTGTTGTTGGAAGGGTATCGGATGGTATCGGGTGGTGAGCGGTGGCACTACCAGCTTTCCCATCTTCTCTACATCTGCGGGTCTTTCGACTTCTGGGATATCGACTACATCTGGGACATATCGACTACATCGACTACTGGGGCTTGACATCCCCTTCTGCAGCCTGCTCTCTACATTCCGAATATTCCTGCTTGCTCTTTAACACATCCCATGCCTGCTCGCTGTCCTCTTGTGGTATACTCTATGGGAAGGTGCATCGTCCGTCGAGGTCTCTCTTTGCCCTCGTCCGCCGCCGCGTCGCGCGTTTTTCGTCCTCCTTCGCGTTTTCATCCTCTTTCGCTATCGTTCGCTGCTGGGCTGCTCGTTGCCGTAGCTCGTCGGTCTCTGAACGCGAAAGCTGAAGCCAGCACACGACCTCGAGCTCGCGCGCCGATTCCTGAACTGCTCATGGCTGTCGATTGTCGATCCGGATCGGCGTGGCGCACGCCCTCTCCTTCAACTGCCAATCCCAGTGGCCGCCGATCCTACTTAAGCTTACTTGCTCAGCTGATTCGATTCGATCCCTCCAGCCGATCCCTTTGGCGCGCGTGCACGATGTCGATCTTCTGGCCATGCAGGTGATCGTGGCTGGCATGCATAATGCAGGAGGCCCCTAGCAAATTTTGCCCCCGTCTACTTATCCGAATCCTATGTGGTGTGGTTAGGAGTATACCCCGCATTAATATTGGCTGAACCGGACCGGAGCCTACGATGACATGTACGTTAGGAGCTTGGATGGTAGGTTGAAGGAGAAGGAGAAGGGGGCAGTTTGAATGTGTGTTTGAACGAAAGTGAAGGAGGAAGGTGACGACGGGAAGACTGGAACGCCTCAAGGTGCGTGTCTGAATCACGGCTTGAACCACAACACGAATATATTATATTGAGTTTGTTGAACTGAAAGTTTCTTATTTATTTTTGGGTCCTCCTAGGCCTGTTCCTCCTCAGTACACTATCGCTCGACGTGACCCAATCGAGCGAGCGAGCGAAAGCTAGAGGTGTTTAACTTCTAGATCTTGGAGACAACAAACAGGCTCGAGTCTACAGTACTTGCGTTGCTCATTGCACCTCCGTCGCGTCGCGTCGCGTCGCATACAGCTCTGCCGTCGCGCGATAAATGCAAGTATGTAAGTATCATTTACGCGTACGCGTAGCGACGAGTGCTGGGTCGCGTCTCATTCCGCAGCCCGAGCCTGAACCGAATCTGCAACGGCATTTTTAATTGGCGTTGGCGTTGACGAACCTACGCAACTCACACCGCTCCTCATTTATCCCGCGGGCAGCAACGCGCCCTAGGCGCTCCTCAGAATTCAAATCCTCGTCGCTAAAAAGGGTTGCGCTTGCGCTTAGAATAATTAAACGCTCCAACATTGGAAGTCTCCGCAGTTCTGAGAACGCCGTCCGAGGTCGTCCACTCGCGTATGTAGAGTCGCACAGGTAGACACGATGGGACACGATTCAGGTACGCGAGAATACGGGGAGCAGGCACTCGGATGTAGAAGGAATTCGCGAAAGATATTTCCGCGCAAGTACCTCCACCGCCGACGTCTCCCGCGAACCATACCGTGCACCCCCATACGCATAGACAGAAATAGCAAGTGACGCCCAACATTGACACTATGCCGGCACGGTGAAGGCAGAAAATCTCAACTTACGGCAAGGTAGGTTTTCAGGGCGGTATTTTGGTCAGGGCCTCCAATAGTGAGAGAGAAAACGCATAACGAAGGAGGGTAAACTGGACAGAACGAGGGTAGACACGGAGAGAACGAGTGGCCACACGGAGGATCAGCACTGCGGTGGGCAAGGTGACAAATGTTCTGATTTGCAACAGGGTCAAGGAGTCGCGAAAAAAAAAGAAAGCAGAAAAGAAAGAAAAAACGAGAGGAGAGAGTGAAGAGTGTGTAGCAACCAGTGTGTTGTCGTGGAGGAGAAGAAGAAGGATACAGTGGAGTAGGTAGGAGAGTTGATTCTTGTGATATGTTTAGAAGCAGGGCCATGTGCCAGATTTGGATTTGTGATTTGCTGTTTCGTGTCTGCGTGTTCCTTCCTCCCTCACATCCCTTCCCGCCGTCCTCCACGGCACCTACGCTCTTTTTTCTTCGATGGCCCCGCTCGCTGGCAGACCGCCCTTTGCAACAGACGAACCCGACACCTTTTACCAGACCAGCCCCCAACCCCGCCAACGACAGCCCCAGCAACAGTCAAAGGAAAAGCGCACCTCCGCATACGATGTGTATGTGCTTGAACAAGAATTGAGTACCCTTCATTGACGTCTCCCAGATACGACAACTACCTCGCACCCGGTGAATCCAACAACAACCGCAACAGCGGGATCGGTGCGCTGGGAATGGGATTCATGAATGCGGACATGGACGACTCGGACGACGACGACGAGGAAGATCTGCGCCGTGCGCGCAGTCTGAGCAAATCGACGCCGCCGGCCAGTCCATCAAAACACGCTGCCCTGGCGGCTGCAACGGGCGCAAAAACGACCTCCTCAAAAGGTCCCTTTGCCCCAGAACGCCTCGAGACGCCCCCGCCCCAGTACAACAACTCTCCTACACGCCAGCCGTCCACCCCGTCCCGCGCTCCTGCCTCGTCCCCAGGCCCGGCAATCGCCGCCCCCCGTCCCGGATACGCCGCCCCCATCTCTGCCCTCAATCAGAGTGCGGGTGGCCTCGCTCGTCCGGCCCCGTCTGCAGTCCCCGCGGGCCGTGCGCCGCCGTCCGGGGGCCACCCTAACCTTCGCATCGTCCCCAACGCACCCAACTCCCCCGGCTCACCCTATGGCACCCCCTCGCCCTCTGGCTCCCCCCACCCGCTCCAGGCGCCCATTACACCCATCACTCCCGTCTTCGCCCGTCCCCAGCGCACCCAGACCGTCTCCTCCGTCGGCTCCGTCGCCTTTTCCGAAAAGGGCATCCTGCGCGGCGAGGGCGAGGAGACCCTGCTCGCGCGCGGCCGTGGCGAGAAGGGCGAGCAGTTCTGGCGCCGCTTCAGCATGGTTGCAAAGGACCCCGAGGAGAAGCGCCCTTCGTCGTGGCTCAAGAAGACCCAGGGCAACGGCACACACTTCAACCGCTGGGTCTGGCTCATCGGCATCGTCCTCGTCATCTGCGCCGCGGGTGGTATCGGTATCGGCGTGTACATGAGCCAGCAGGCCGCCGCGCACTACCGCCCCGATGCCATCGGCGGCAGCGTCGAGGGCGGGGTGTCCGCGCTCACGAGCGCCAAGGCGAGCGCGACGAAGAGCGGTGCCAAGGGCGCGATTGCGACGAGCAGTGCGCTGCATGTCACGCCGACGAACACGGTTGCACGCCGGGAGCCCCTGCCGCACATGCCTCTGGCGCCGCATGGCACGGCGTATGCCAAGCACGCCGCGCGGAATCGGCAGCGCTCGGACCATGGCGCAGATAATCTGTCAGCAAGGGAAGACGAGCGGGTGGCGGTGCACGAGGACGGGCTGTAGGGTGCGCTGCGCCTATACCCGGCTGTCTGTTGTCTGTCTCGCATCGTCTGGAAGCCCGCCGCCATCGTTATTTATCGCATAGAATTCACTCACCGCACCGCACTCACCGCACGCACACTGACACCGTACATACATACACTCCACCCCGCCCACCCTCACACATACACTCACACTCACCCTTATCTCGGGACGCACACCGCGCCCCGTCCGCTCTTTACCCCGGATACCCTCACCACCCCCCCCCCCCCCCACCCCGCGTCTGTGGCATATGTTTTCCCCCACACGTACGCATTACCCTGCATATTCATATTCATATCCATAACCCCCTACCACTACCCGTACGCAAATCCCATTATTCATGTTGTCCGCCCCGCCCCGAATCGCCCCGCCCCCGCCCGCTACTTCAAACTCGCGTAATCGCGCTTCGCCGCCCCCTATTACTAGGCACCGCTCGCTCCCTGCACCCTTGTCCCCTCCGCTCGTCTTTTCGCGATCGGGGACAAGTCGTTGACGGTCTTCCTCCTTTTGCGGGACAAGTCGTTATAGCAGCCCGGTGTCCAGCGGTTCCTTCACGTCTTCACGTTGTTTTGGCACGTATATAACTTTCTACTTTCTAATTCTCCACAAATTCTCCACCTCGGCCTCCACCCGGCCTCCACCTCGGCCTCCGCCTCGGCTCTCACTCGTATATTTTTTCATTCTCTCACTCGTATATTTGTTTATTTGGTATTTACACTGTGCCATAGTTATACTTTTAGCTTTAGGAGCAGTACTTAGGTTCGTTTGTTGGGCTGCACGGTATATAGTAACTCGGCATGGAATCGCATTGGAATCGCATTGGAATTTCTTGTTTCTTTGGGAGAGTTTTTTCTCCTTGAGGTTTTCTTTCGTCACTCAAAGTTATTTTTACGGAGGGAGATCATGAGTCATACGTGCATGACAGACAAGCAAGCGCGCGGGTTTGTAGATCAATGGAACATTGGAAGTTCTGTTGGACGGCCGGCGAGTTCCGTCGGACGGGAGGAACCATGTTGATTTTATTTGGAATGATTGAACAGGGTACATGTACATGTATGTCGACGGGGGATAACGGTCGCCGTGGGGCCGTGGTTGGCGGAGGCTCGATGGTCCAATTAAATTAGCACTGGGCGGAGAGGCTTTGTACAAGAAAATATTCATGGTGTTTTATAATTGGGAAAATTTTCTGGGGTTGGTAAATACTGGCGCCGAGCGCATGGTCCGGTACTACCGCTGCGAGCGAGACAACCTACAAGTTTGATTGGTTGTAACTTGTGGCAGAAAAAGGAAAGAAGGAAGAAAAGGGTATACACGGATCAGTGGCTGTCCGAAAGGATCAAGTCGTGTCGGGTTGGAATCTCCTTTGGGCGAATCACTGCAGCGGCCTGGGCGTGATGGAAATTGGATGACAGTGGTTTTTTGGACGCAGTTCAACGAAAGCTTTCCAGGAGACGAGCGATGTGAGAGGAGGGGAGGGGGGGATAGGGATGGGGATAAGACTCGGGATAAAAGGAATTCGCGGAAGGAATTCGAAGACTAAATTCGAGGGCAAAACGTGAATTAAGCACGTATACAGTGGGTCTCCTAAATGCTCGACTCACAGCGATGGGAAATATGTGAAAAGGAGGAGGAAAGGGAATGAAAGAAAGTTGACAGAAGGAGGAAAGCCGGAGAGATGAGAAGGCTTGAGGTCGACAGACGCTGGAATCTGGCGCTTTCCTCTTGCTGGATTTCGTCTGCATTTTCGAATTAGGTGCCGGGAATTCGAGCGAAATAAACGAAAGGGCCGTAGAGTCTGAGTTGGTATCAATTATGCCGACGCTTGTTGTCGCATGGTCGTCGTACGAGATCGAGGCTAGTGTTGGTATAAATGGCTCCGTGGATACATTGCAACACCAAATGCCACGATGTGATATATTGGCGTACAGACAATCTAAACGCAGATTTTTTGTCCAGATTAGTTTGTTCTCAATCCGTTGGGAGAAACTAGGAATAGACGACGCGTCGGGTCGCTAATTGTCATATGGGAATTTATCAAGTGGGTAGAATAACATTCAAATAGAATGTAAGCCTACCGAGTCTACCAGTAAAGCAAAGCTCTCAACTCAGGCCTACCTACACACCATTCCAACGTCAAGGGGACGAGCCGCGAAATCAGATGACTGGTTGACTGCAAGGTGACGTCCCGTAAGCGCACGTTCATGCAAATTGAAGCCAAGCACAAAAGTGCTGTAAGGGTGTCTCAGATGAAAGTCAAATATCGAGAGCCCGCCGCCGTGGAGTTGAGGATGTAGATAGGTAGGACAGAGGTAGGTAGCATTCCATGCCAATATCGAAATTCGAAGAACTTCCAGAGGTCTTTGCTGAGCCGCGGTATGAGCCAGACCACGATGAAGAGCAGAGCTGTTGTAAGTAGGGAGGGAGTATGGAAATCGAAGCTGCAGGATAGGAGTATGGATATCGAAATCAGACGAACTTCCATGCATGTCACGGCAGCATGTGCGAGGTTGTTTGTTGAGCGCGGAGGCGCGGTATGAGCAAGTCAGACCAGGTTAAGGGGTGGCAGTCGTGAGGTGGAATCGGGACCCACATAGTGCGTCGTGCTACAACGCAAATCCGGGGTAGATAACGGATAATGAGCGCGCCTGCCTGCAAGTAGCGGGGATTTCCAGCGCTTACTAGCAAAACTTAAACGGAGCTAGCAGCAGTGTGACGTGCAGATATCCTGACACAACATTAATCCATCCTGTCCGAGAGTGTCCGAGCCGGACGTGGACATGCGGCATTGGGCATTGTGCGGAGACTTTTAATTGATGAATTGTTCGCTGGACGTTACGCTTGGCTCGGAGGGCGGCGATTGCTTGGATAATGTAGTAGCGGCGATTACTGCGCAGGCCAGGTTCCAGCTAGACGGCCTCGAGGGACGGATCAGAGGGTGAATTGCGAGACGAGAAGACAGACATGACCGGGCTAGACGGGAGTTTGTCTGGGTAAATTAGAATCGGGTGGGGTCTTGGACCAGTAGAAACAATTGCGATGGGCAACATGGGAAAGACGGTGGTCCGAGCATGATTCATGTCGGGCATGGCGGAGAAAATCCTATACACAGGGATTCGGGAGTGACGAGGAAACAAGGGGACAAAATTGAAGAGATCCGCAACTTGCGACGCAACTTGAGAACAAGCTAGCAACGACGACCGAGGAGAAGGCGGAGACGCAGCGGGGTCGCGTGCCTTGAAGCATGATTGTTGAAGTAGCCTAAACAGGATCTGTCGCCGCCGAAGCCTGATTGTGGTAGCTGTTGTTGGCCATTATCCCTTTTCGTCTTCCTCCTCCTCCTTGTCCGTGTTCGTTCTTCGTGGTCCGGTTTCTCATTCGCTGTGGGGACATATCGGCGCTTGAAGTGCTTTTCGATATTATTTTTGGGCTTGGAGTTGGTTGGTAACGGGTAACGGAGCGTTACGACCCGTCACTTCTTTCAAGTTGCACTGCGGATAGAGCGGCGAAAGGCAACTCAGCGGAGCATTCATTACCTATATGCAAACGAGTAGCACAGCAGCTGGACCAGGTGTCCTCTCTTCCCGCCTCCACCTGCAATGAGCAGACTCCCCTCCCGTCCTCCGCAGGTGAGCATTTCCAAGTCTCTTGTGTCGATTTGATCTGAAACGAGCTCGCGTATGCAGGATAACGACAATGCTTACAAGCAGCAGCCTTTGCAGCAGGGTGCATATCCCCATCCTCCCCAGCAGGCTCGCCCAGGACCACAACGGCAAATTTCTCGGCCCATGCGGGACCCACAGCCCCCAGCAGCGCTACAGCGCCAACGTTCCCGCCCGGACGACCAACTGCCATCGGCGGTACTCCAGCGCCAGCGTTCACGGCCCGACCAGCCATATCAGCCCGAACAATCCCAAAACGTTCCACCACAGAGGCGACCTGACCCACAATATCAGGAGCGCCAGCACCAGCAGCCACCACTACAGCGCCAACCTTCTCGACCTGACCAGCGTCCTCCTCCGCTGCAGCAGCCCCAACCATCTCGACCGGACCAGAATTATCCTCCACAACCGATGCCTGAATCCCCCTACGTATACAAGGAACTCCCCATGCAGCCCGTACAACCTGCATTCGTACGCGCACCATCCGCACCATCGCTCCCCTCATCCGACTCGCAATCCACCCTCTTCTCTCCCCCATCACGCCCATACGCCGATAGCATCATCCGGGGCAACTCGGACGACGAGCTAGACAAAACCGATGTCTTCTGGCGCCGCTTCAATGCGAGTGCTGTCCAACAACAGCAACCTGACGCAGAGAAGAGCTCATGGCTAGAAAAAAACGAAGGGAAGTCTTCTCGGTCACGTCGCCGTCTATGGGTCGCTGGTCTGTTCCTCGTTCTCGTGCGTCACCGTCATTTTTTCTTCTTTCTCGACATGAATTAACAGATGCTATCCAGCTCGCAGCCGGCGGCATTGGCATAGGCATCTTCCTCTCGTTCAGAAATAGCTCGAACGCGACCCGACCCGATGCTCTGGGTGGCTCTGCAGACGTCACGTCCGGTGTCGGGCAGACGGCAAATGGCGCCGCCGCTGCAACGGCCGGCACTGGTAACCTGGGGACGACGACCAGCTCGAGTCTCCACGTCAGCCCCACCAACACCGTCGCATGATCGTCGTACCGGGCACTGGCTGCCCACCGCTAGACGCGCCGATTCCACATCTCTCACCCTACCCGATCATCCTCCCGGCCTGATCAGCTCATATTGCATCGCATGGACCTATATAATACGAGCCCTAAATTTATTTCGATTTATCTCGACGTACAGACACACCACCGCCCAGTGCCCGGCCCACATTCGTTTTCTGACGCCACCATTGTCATTGTCATTGATTTAATTACTTGTAGCATTAACGTCGATACCTACCAGCACCTAGCATCCAGTCGCGCTATCCAGACTCCATGATATATCAAACTGCATCGAAACATTCACTCCGTCTGGTATCGCAGGTCGAAAGATCGGGTCACAGTTCACTGAGGTCTCATCCTTCTAGCGGCAAACGCAAATCTTCTCCAACCGCCATATGCACCCATATGCATCTGTTTTTGTGAAGCATGGACTCCGCATCTTCCCCCGGCCGTGCCCGACGGGCCCGCCCGCAGTTTCCGCATCTCCGCTCAAAACATGATGCTGTCGTCGAAAACTCAAATCACACCACAGTTCCGTTGGAGCAGCTTACGGAAACATTGACATTACTTACACCGGGTACTTGTCTGTACTTGTGTTCGCGGATAGAGCCAGTCCAGGCCGCGGCGCCAAGGCTATTTTCGGTGATGAGATGCTGTTTGTTGCCCTGTTGGGATCGTGCTTGACTGCACAGATGCTGATTATTTCCTGTTGAGATAACTGTTGGCGCGCTGGCAAGATGATGACGAAAGGAAACCCGCGAGCGCGTCTTTGATCCATAAATAACAGGCGAGGTTACGGACCCACTTACTGTGCGTATACATCACCACAGGCGAGGTATGTATCCACCAAGTAACCACTCAATAAACCTCTTGACGATTCGATAGCCATTTAAACGCATTCCGTCGGCCTCGGGTGCATACGTTGTCGCCAGCTACGAGAGTTGAGAGGTTCATAATTGCTGCCAGACGTTATTCTGGACCCGGGCTCTGGACGGGAACGCTTTATTTCTATTCTGGATGCCTCGGCGTTGATTCAGACTTATCAGGGCGTCTGATTTGCGTGCTGGCTGTGTCGCGTATTCGAGCGTATTCGGCGCCCGTCGAAGCGCTCTTTGCTGGCAAGCGCTCCGTGTCAACCGCCTAGCAGTAGACTTATTGGTCTATCACCGAACCTACTTGCCCGTTCGGGTCGCGGATAAAAATTCCGAATGAGACCGAGTGTGGATTCTTCACAAGTTTTTCCGGGGGCAGATTCGCGGCGCCGACCCGGTTTGAACCATACGCATACAACTTGCGGTTGTTCTGATTTTCCGTTGAACTTCCATCTTCGCTCGCATGGGCAGTATTTTAACGAATAGAATGTATGCATTGTGTAGGCGGGTCTAGAAACGAGGTGAAAAATAGGTGGTTCGAGAAAAGAAGAGGGACACGGTATCTCATGTCGTGGTCATTGAAAGCGCGCGGCAAGCAACTATAATCAGGTAGTACGCAGCAGTAGGCCATGTCAAAGATTTATCTAGAGGTGTTCATACGCCGGAAGGAACGTTCAAAGGGTGTTGATGTCATAACTATACCAAACGAGTACAAGAAAAGCTGGCGTACACCTTCAAAATTGGTACGCAAATGACGACGAACCAAGAAATCAACTGTCCATTCATCGTCAATTAATCTTGAAGCCTGTGATACGAGCTAATTCTGCCGAATAATCCCTTTGCGATGGAAGAATCTGTGACTGCGTCTCCCGAACGGCATGCGGACTTGTGCCTCTTCCAGTCACTCTTCTGGCAACTATGGCTGCAATATACGACCTAACATTATGAACAATCCAGCAAAACGGTCAGGGTATTATATAAACGGGACGAACCGTGCTGCAGCCGGAACAGCGAGGGAACGCCTCCCTGGAGTCCGCGCTCTCGACGTTCCACACCCAACTGCATCACATTTACAGTGCAGCGGACCCCCAGCAAGCCCTACCTTTGCGGCGGCTTCGATGATCTTTGAAGCGCGGTGATCCACACCAGAAGCAATGTACGTGTCCACCGCCTTATTCCACGCCTTCATGGAGTTGATCCACACGATCTTGAGCATAAGGCGAACAACGGTAGGGCTGGATACGACATCGGGCTAAATCAGAGCATAAGAACATGTTGTGAAACTCGTACCTGGGGACCATCATCGTCTGCTTGCACGCCGCAGCATATCCAGGGTCGACCCGCCGTTGCTGTGTAAGGACTTGTAGAACAAATAAATTCGGTTCATCGAGCCAACGGAAGTTCGTCCGGTCCAACGCCATGCCCGATGCAAGCATAGCGCATTTGACATCGAACTCTGTAGCATCTGGGTCTGTAGCTCGTATACTCCTGTGTATGGAGGGTCCGAAATCCAGCCAGTCTTTCTCTGCGTTCCAATATTCGGTCCATGAGGTGTCCCGCTTTAGGGCACAGCAATTTGAATATATTTTTCTGGATCCGCAACAACAAATATACTCGGGGCACCAAGGTTGAGGATCTGCATGACAATCCTTCAGAGGACGTTCAGAACCGCAAGGACAGATACGGGGTGGTCGCGGGACCGTGGATAATTCGGATATGAGAGCTTTGAAACGAGCCTTGGCTGACTTTTTCTCTAGGAACCGGATGGGATGATGTTCTGGACTGAGAGAGGAAGGGGTCGGATTGGCACCATGAAGTAAAAGAGCTCGGATAAGATCCCATGAACCGGCTATACACGCCAGTTTGAGAAGGGGGAGACCGCCATGTAATTCGTTGGGATCTGAGTGCTGGATGATTAGAAAATGGCATATCCGTCGAACCTGAACGAGCAATTCTTGCATTCGCGTGAGAGAGTAGTTGGGATGAAACTGAGACAGAAGAGACTGGTGGACGATTTCCCCTTCCCGCATCAGGAGAGCGATATGTCTGCACCCGTTATATAAGGCGGAGCACCCTTCACTGTCCTTGGACTGAACTGATGTTCCCAGTATGACGGACTCGTATGCGAGAGGAAGGTCTGCATGCAAGACGGCAAGGTGAAGATACGTTTGATCCTTTGGGAAGTCGCAGTTATCCAACGACAGCCCTGGTATCAACTGCGAGAGAGCACCATTAAGATGCAATGGGATGGCGGAATCGGGAGTTGGTTCGCCGGTAAGCATGAGATGTCGGATATCGCTGAAGAACGGGGTAAAAATGACAGAATCAGGATATTCTTTTTTCAGCCATTTGCGAGGCAGCTGTAGTTCGGTCAGTGGAAAACGCCGAGTACGATTCGGAGTGCTGGATGGCCTCGAGAGTCTAGTATTTCGAAAGTCCATGTTGGTAAGTGTTGCAAGGAGGGCAAAGACGAGACTTCCGAGACGAAGATATTCCCACCCTGCGGATAAGACGTAAAGATATCAAGGTCCATTGGGTAGCCGTCGCACGGCCCATGAGCTCTAGTCAAATACACTGAGCCTCCATATTAGCCCTTGAAAAGAACTTGTTTCCGCGATCTTGTCCAGACGGCGACGTTCGAAGTTCAAGTTGGAGAACAGAGAGTCATCCGAGTCAGCTTTTCAAACTCCGACCCGGCTAACGCCGGCCGAACAACGACCTGAAAATCGACAGGACGCATATGGCATCTTCGCAGGGTTGGCGTTCGCAGTGACTCACTCTTCAAGCTTCAAGCTACAAGGGCGGCCAGCGTGTGTGAGCCTCATCCGCTTCGTGCCAGAATCAGTTGGTCGGGGTGTTTGTTGGAACTGAGACGATTCATATGTGCAACCGATTTCCATCTCCTTCTCCACAACTCTGACGACGACATGTCGAGTCCGTATTTTGACGACGACGACGAGCAATATCTTTCAGACCATCTTTTCGAAGACAACGAACCCGGTTCGTATAATAAGGATTCAGGTAAGTCATGCTTTCGATGCGATACAACGCTTTTCTGGGCTTGCTACATAATCTCGTGTAGGCACCTGGCAAAAGCCTCAACCTGAGACGCCTGCCAACCAAATCGAAAGGAAAGTTTATGAGGCAATCACCCCTCATCCTCGGATTGTGGCTTTCTATGGCGTCGAGGATTACAATTATTTGAGTCTTCAGTATCATCCGAACGGCGACCTGTGGTCATATCTTGTGAACAAGCGACCCTCATTAGCCACTCGTATCGACTGGGCTGTTGAGATTGCAGAAGGACTTGCCCACCTTCATTCTAAGAACGTCTACTCTGTGCATGTTTACTTCACTCCACTGACCAATGTTTTTCCTCATTAGATCTGTCATTTGGGCGGACGCTCATTTTGGTAACATCCTCGTCACCGAGGATCTTCATGTGGTACTCGCTGATTTCGGATACTCCGTCATGAATGCAAGTCTCCGGCATACATTCACAACCTGTCCGCCTCCCGTCTTTGCATGTCCAGATGGTTATTATGGACGGCCGCCCAAACATGTCGATCTGTTCGGATTTGGGGTTATGCTTTTTGCACTTCTAGTCAATCGCTTCCCGTGGACTCAAAATCTCACACCAGGCGACGACGAGCAGCAAAAATCATACCATACACATGCCAAACGACAGTTTGATACAATTGACGATCCGCAGCTAAACGAACTGTTCGGTCCAATTTTGGACCGGTGTTTCGACTATGATGAGGGAAAGAAGGACGATACTGAGGGCTATCTTCTCAATCCTATGAAGCAGGCCCGCGACAAGTGGCTTAGTCTCGATCAGTGTGTACTATCACACCTTTCTTTCTCCTTCGCTCAATAGTTCCTTGATAGACTTCCCTTTGTTCACCTGACATGATGTAAGGGTCTTTGCTTTCCCGGGAGGTTTGTCGCCGAGTTTGTGATTGGTTGTAGTTTTAGTTGCATTTTGTTGTCCAATGGCTATCTACAAAGTCTGAGTTCTGGATCTTCACTGTTGAACAGCTCATTATCAATGTTCAATGCTTGCTTCCGGTTTCTTTCTCGCGTGAGACCAGTTGAAAACTTTGCTATCGCTGTCCCTGGGTTTGTGAGAATTTCGTACTGTGTCACCTGAACGCTCTACGTACGGGTCGGATGCAGTTTCTTTACATTTCTTTATTGGCGAGACTAATCGAGTTCTCCAGTTACATCCTTCCAATCGTCTTGAGCATCCGCTCTTCATATTTTTAGGGGTGTTTCCAGACAGGTTTTTTAGCCAAATCAACCCCTCGATGAGAGGCCCAGTGTCGATTGCCGTTTCTGGATGGCAGTACAGTAAGATACAGAAACGACAAGAGTATGTAGATAGGCCGTCGATGAGAAACAAAAGGGTTCCTATCCACGAAAAGTTACTGTAACGGTGCGGCTAGTCTTGATAAATATTCTGGAGTAGATAATCCGTGAATCCATCATGGCGCTTCGCATACCAACGCACCGGGCATTAAATGCCGGGAGGGGGTTACGCTAGGATTTTGGGATATGAGCGCCGTTACAGCCTGAAGTATCAAGTAAATGAAAAGTAAACCACGTATCATGTATCCTGATCAAGGGTGGGAAACATCTGGATGTTTTGGGTGGGTAACGCGAAACATGAATGCTGCAACTGGCAGGCAGTGAGAAAGACTTGGGGCGAGTCTCCGACTATACGACCTACCTGGCAGGCAGTGAGAAAGACTGAAAAGTCTCGACTGCGTGCCAGGTCATCAATACCCTGCGAATGACGTCATGATTTCAAGCCGAGCACGGCACTTCAACCATGGACGTCGAGAATGGTTATTCGTCGCTATGCTTGACGATTACCCTTGTGTAAACTCCGTTTAAACTCGACCAATCGTCTTGAGCATCCGCTCTTCATATTTTTAGGGGTGTTTCCAGACAGGTTTTTTAGCCAAATCAACCCCTCGATGAGAGGCCCAGTGTCGATTGCCGTTTCTGGATGGCTAAAGGCTATAAGAAAAAGAGAAAAAAATAGAGGTGAGTCCAAAGGACGAAAGATGAGAAGGAAACGGCAAGAGTTGTGATCCTCCGAAGGACAGAGATGTGAAGAATTCAAATGGAATATGGTTGGACCTGGTACTAGTAGATAAATATATCAGACAAATCCAGGGGGTTAGAAATAATGTCCCAGAAGACAGCTGTATATCTCGCACCAGCCACCTCTCACTTTCGACCCAAGGGGTGGAGAGGCGGGCTTATGGGCCCAGCCGCCTCTCACTTCCGACCCAAAGGGTGGAAAGACGGGCTTATGGACCATTGGGAGTTTAGCTCACTGCTCAGACTCTCACTTACACGACCCAGGAGGTGGAGAGGAGCCTCTCATTTACGACCCATGGGGTAGAGAGTGTGAGTGGGGAACTGCGAGAGATCGTAAAAAGCGAAGGTTCGCCGAACGATTTTGCTTCACAGCTGCGGCCGCCTAAACTACGACCAATGTGAGTAGCTGTTACCTTTTTGAGAGCTACGACCCCGTTTACGACCACAGTGGTAGGAGGAGCATGATTATTGAGGGTTCAGTACCCCAAGAGGTTCAAATATGGTCAACCATTCCGAAGGCTAAGCTGCAACTGCGAGTCAGCTGAGGCGTGATGTCCGCATACAGAATCGTCTCCCGAGTGGATGTGCATGAGGGACAGGAAAACATGTGCGAGCAAAAGCGTGGCCTGAACACAGAGGTCAAGCACAGGAAGTTACCGTAAATAGGACAGCAAGGCGCCTTGAAGTCGACATCGAGTCGACACAAATTTACCCGGGATAACGGGCTGTCGAGAGGTCGAGCGGTAGGTTGAAGAACCGAGGTTCAGAAAGGCTCGCCGCTGCTGTTAAGGCATCGAGTTAACACCAGCTTTAGCAGTCTTTGGGTAGTGATATTGAAGCATCGAGGCATTGGTTAGCAAGGATAGTAGGTGACGTTGAGGTGAGGTAGATGTCGATCGACTCGTGAGTCGGGAGTCCACCATGAGTGACAGACTCGGATCCCCGCTGGAGACTCAAAGTATTGCGAAAAGTATTGCCAAATGCAAGTGTGAGTCGAATAGAATGCAGGTCCGAGCCTCCCGGTAAGGTCCCGGCTTAGGTTAGTAGCAGGACCCAGTGGGGTAGTTTGGTGCCGACTTGCTCGATGGAGTTAAGAATGATCGAAAACAGCAACTCCGAGTTGCAACCGAGGTTCTCTCTGTCTGCTTGAACACCAGCGGTGTATCCATCTGACCCGCACTCCTATGCGGAGCGGAAGGATGCAATGAGCATCGCTAATATGGCCCAAAAGCCTAAGTTGACAATGATGTGCACTGGCTGTCGGCGGCGGCTTGAACTCTCGATGATTGAAGTTGCAATGGATCAACTTGACAATCGGGGCCATATTCCGCTAGTGAACGACATCTTTGCTGAGTCGTCCTAGTGGCATGCACTCCGGGTCTGGCTGATGTCTTCGTCAAGTTCAATAGTTGATTTGTCCCGTCAACTTGGAAGACGGGGCTGTAGGTGAGCAGCTAGATGTATCTGCCTAGGGCCCACAACATCACTTCGTGAAGTAACACAGCCACATGAGTCTGAGCCGAGATGCAACTGGATGTGTGTGAGATGAACATGAGATGAGTTTTGAAAGGCCTGAAAATGGCCAGAAGTTTATCCGAGCCACAGCTGGACCCAAACGTGGAAAGAACATTGTTTTTACGAAATGTTGTGGAGATCGAGCTAAGGAATTTGCTCTCTCCCTCAACCCAATATTCTCCTCATCTTCCCGGCTGAGTGCCAAGGATTCCGCGAAGAACATGGATTAGCTTCGAATCCTTCGCATCAACCCAACATCAACCCAGCTGCGTGCCAAGGAAGAGTTGAAGAAATTGGAAAAATGAGGTAACTTGAACCCAGGCAAGCCATCAGTGAGATCGGAAGTAGCGAGCAGTTTTGGAGATGGAGCTAAGGAAATCGCTCTCTCCCTTAACCCGAAATCCTCCTCGTCGTCCCAGCTGAGTGCCAAGGATTCCGCGAAGAACTTAGATTAAGCTTCAAAATCCTTCGCGCCAACCCAGCTGCATGCCAAGGAAGACTCAGAAGAAAATTGGAATATAAGGTACAATTCGTGATTCGCTGTGGAAGGCTTTCCCATAGATCTGGACACCGAATGGAAAAGTAAGGCTGAAACAGGTCTGTTCGAGGACGGCAACAACATTTCATTGAGGTGGCACTGAACATCGAGTGAATGTTCACAAAAGATATGCATTGAATGCATCATGGAAGGTACAAGGAGCATGTGCTCCTGTGACATGAGCGGGCTACCGACCACCTTCTTGTATGCCGTATGCGAGGCGGTGCTTGGACCAACGTTTATGCTACTGCGGGACTGGTCACACAAAAGAGCAACCACCTTTCATGCGCGAGGCAGAGCGTATTGTTCGTGCTACGGCGAGACGATCTTCACGGCAACTTGAATGGGCGACAATGACAGCGCCAATTGGTGCAGAGGTTGCACGCAAGATTGCCGAGGGGCCGCCGTTTGTGATGACCGAACTGAAGGTGAGCCCGCAGATGAAGTGTTGATAAAGGAGTCGCGGCCGGTAGAACAAAGAACATCGATGTATGCGCCGGCCCATCCTGCCGAAGTATGTAAGGATCTCGTGGGTAAGATGCCCCGGAAGCACAGCGCAGAGAGTCGTTATAGCGCCAACATGAACTGGGCGCGTGATCCAGCTGAGGGAGGCTGCACAGTCGTGCATGGCGAAGGACTGCTTCGTGGGCAAATACCGAATCAAGGCTAAGCTGGTAGAGCGTGCATCGCAAATACTAGTGCATAGTCAGGCCAACTGATTCTGACGCTTTGAAGGTCTGCTCTAGGACGACGCGACGGAACGCCACCGCGGCGAGAGTTGTATTCAAGCCAGCGATAATGGTGAAACTCGTATGTGCTGTTCATCTGGGCAGCGCGGACGAGCGAGCGTCTCGGAGTGTGCTAGCGCCGAAGTGTCGAAGAACGCAAATCGGCCGGCCTCTGCTGCCGAAGCAGAGACTATTCCGGAAATATATGTATTGGTGCGAGGATCTATCGCAATGTCGCGCGTGCGCAGAGGAACAGTCGTAGGAAGGTTGTCGCAATACCAAAGATTGCCTGGACGCTAGGCGCGCTAGGTTTGAATGAAGTCTGCGCTATCAAGCACATTGTATTCGGCTGCTGTGAGCGGGCTAAACAAGGTTGAACATATGTGACGGGCCGGGTCAACACATGTTGAAGGAAAACTGGCACTACTGTGAAGCAAGCACCGGAAAAGATGCACGTTGCATTGCTAGTAGTGGTGTAGAGAAGATGATTCGACTGGTCCAAGTAAGACACAGCCAACTGTCGTCCATGAAAATCAAGTAGCCACACCACATGGACGGAAGGACGAGTCTGAGAGACGTAGGGGCCAACGACGATGTCGAAGTCATGTGCACCGTTTGTCCAGAGGACTGGCGCGACGGGGATGTGATATGAGCCAAAAGATTTTGAGCGAACTAGCACGGGTAGTAGCGCCAGAACTAGAGTCTTGATGATCTACATCGAAAAAGGCGTGGTGCAGGACCGCAACATTGCAGCAGGGTCAACGTATGCGTATGTACTTGAATTTGTGTCCGAGTAATAGTCTTCATGAGAATGGCTGCTGGCACTTGAGTGGCGACGCCACTTCGGGGAGCCGTGAAAAGCATTCATGATATATAGATGGAATATGGCAGAGTATTCGGATGTAACGCGAAACATGAATGCTGCAACTGGCAGGCAGTGAGAAAGACTTGGGGCGAGTCTCCGACTATACGACCTACCTGGCAGGCAGTGAGAAAGACTGAAAAGTCTCGACTGCGTGCCAGGTCATCAATACCCTGCGAATGACGTCATGATTTCAAGCCGAGCACGGCACTTCAACCATGGACGTCGAGAATGGTTATTCGTCGCTATGCTTGACGATTACCCTTGTGTAAACTCCGTTTAAACTCGAGGATTGAGCTATGGCACTCGGTCTCTCAGTGTCAAAACCGGGAAAGAATTTGGTGAGGTTCGAGACTAACTTCAAGTTCATTGAATCCTCACTCTGGCGCCCAAAGAATTCGAACATAATTTAGCTTGCCGTGACAGCGTTTTGTGGCCCTATATTCGAAATTGGGCATCTGTATCGGACTGTCTTTGATTCAATTCATTCCAAAACAATCAATGGTCCTTAAAATCGAGGGACAAGAAACATGTTGGAAAGACACAGATTTTCCCCGCACTCACGCATGTTTGCTCTCCCAGTGGTGCCCCTTTTCATTATCCAGCTCCTCCTCGTCCTCTTCCTCCTCCAAAGCATCCCTTTCTCTCACGATTTGGGCCTGCCACGTCTGTGTCTTAATCTCTTCGACGTTATCCAAGCTCTCTGCACGCTCGATCCCTTCAATTTCACCGTCTGCACCAGACAATCAGGACCAGTCACGACCGGAAAAAAAAAACACTGACCTAGTTCTGCATTCATGATAACCACCCAGAGCACCTTATCGTTCCCCCACTGTTCCAATAAATCCGCGTTCGCTACGCGCCTCTCAAGTCTGCTCTCCTTCGGCCCAATAAGTCCGCTGATCAGCCCGCCACCTCGCTGTCGCTTTCTTTCTCGCCGTGCCGCCCTGCGCAACTCCCTTCGCTCCCGCCGCCCCATGTCGTACATTTGATCGTCAGTATGGTTGTAGCCAGAGGGTCCCCCGCCCATTGCCGGCTGACCCGCATAGCCATGAGGGCCCAAGTCCATGCGCTGCAGCTGCCCTTCAATTTGCGCCAGGTGCCGGCGTCGCTGTTCGACCTTGTTCTGCTCTCTCCCCGCGCGCCACGCGTCAAAGGACACACCCCAGCTGCCCATGGTGTCCATGATGCCCTGTGCCTTTGCGGGCGGAGGCACATTGAACTCAAGGGGCAGCGCGTATCCTTCCAGGGCAGCAAGACGCCGCTGCGTCGCAAGCGGCATTTCCTTTCCGTCGCCAACGTCGCTGATGCTGGCGGCAACCTTGTGTGGCTTGTCCGCGATGGCCCGCACGATACGGCTGGTGAAGGGGAGCGGCAACTGCATCAGGGTAGACCCAACGCCACGGCCAATTTTGGTCATCGTCGAGGGACCCTCTCCATTGCCAGTTCGCATTACGAAGTGCTGCATGGCGGCGCTCGTGCAAAGCCGGACGACGAGGCCTCTCGGCTTGAAGAGACGGAGGTTAGCAGCGCGCAGGTAGCGATCCGTGAGAGTCTTGGAGAGGATGTGGTTGCCCGTCTGAGCTGCTGTCTGCATCAAGGCCCCAGCGATCATCGCCCAGTGGTAAGGTCTAAGATGGTGAGCCCAGAGGTTGGGTATATAAAGATAGGACTCACACGAAGCCGATGACCTTTCCCGCCAGGTTGACGACGCGCAGAGGAGGACTAGAGGTCATAGCGAGGTTCAGTCCATCGAGAAACCCGAGGAGTTGTTCCTGGGATATGTTGGCGGAACTTTGAAGTATGGGACTATATCCTCTGGCAAACGGCGAATCGAAGGACATCGCGATTTGAGGCGTGCAGAATGGCAAGGGCATTCCAGATGCATCGTAAGGCGACGGGAAATGT
This sequence comes from Mycena crocata, assembly GCA_029281795.1. NCBI lineage: Eukaryota > Fungi > Basidiomycota > Agaricomycetes > Agaricales > Mycenaceae > Mycena > Mycena crocata. The sequence continues at coordinate 391,738 of JARJCP010000057.1, forward strand.
TCAGGAATCGGGAGAAAGGATTGTATGAGAAAGTCCGCATCGCGAGTGAGCTGGCCGTCAGATACTGGTTGAGGAGGGTTAGTCGTGGCCATGCTGGACGGATGCTGGGTAGATGGAAGTTGGTTGCAAGCTGCTGCAAGTCATCATAAGCTTAAGACCCCTTCGCTGGCAATTCGGTGGCCCAAGCGGCCCAAGCGGCCCATATTGGTGGCTGTATTACAAATTTGGGCGATCAATCTATAATTAGCTGGGGCCAATTGCCCCGACCTATCGAAATTTTATGGTTTTAAAAAAATGTCGCGTAGAAACTCCTTTGGAATGCGTTGTGCGACATCTTACATCGGATTACGACACTGACTATCCGGCGTCCTCGACTCATCAACGAATCCCCGATTCTTTTATGCATATTGAGACAAAAAGCTTAAACATGTAACAGTCCTCAGGGAATGGTCAAATACTTCTACGACCGGACCGACAAAAGGTCAGCGCTCAGCGAAGGAATGTTGGCCACGATTCGTGAGGGTATTCCCTGAGTATGGTGGGAGACGAGTCAGGAGCGGTATAGAGGATGTGATTGGCATGGATGGTTGGGAGGGCGATGTTGCGAGAGGAAAACATGAAAGCGAGCGTCGCGGATACGACTTCCTGTTGTGGTTGCCCAATCCAGTTTCAACCTGCGTCGAGAATCCGCGTCCCTGGTCTCAGGTTTATACCGAGGGAAGGAGGTTTATATCGGGAGCCACCGGGTAGACTGATGATGCAAAGGCGTCGCCACCAATCTCGGTGGGGTAGGAGGGACATTTGTGAGTTATTTGCAGTGTGAAAGATGGCCAGTGGGGGGAATTCTATGGTACAAGATTATCTCTCCGACAAGGTAGGCGTCAGTGGGAGGTGAGGAAAAATGCTCTCGAGCTACTTTTCGCTGAGGTCTTTTTTGTTTTTTGTGGGACGTTAGCAGAGGAGGGGGACTCGGAGAGCGCGTCGCCAGTGCCCCCCGTAGCCGCATTCTCAAGGCCCCGCAGAAAGTTCGAGCCCGCAAATCATCCGGGTAGACATAGATCCCTTCTCAGTGCCCACTACTTCCGTTCGCTGTCTTCTTCCTTGCCAAAGATGCGCGTGGCTCATGGGAGAAGAATGCGGCCAGGTTGACAACCATTGAGCGAGGGACTACCGCCCGCGGGTGGAAAAGATTTTATCGATGATTATGAACTACTGGTCCATGCTAGAAAAGAGTAGGAAAGAAGAGTCTGAGAGTAGAAAGTAGATTAAAAAGCATGAGCAGGCAAAGGTAAAAGCACCCGCAAATACCACGACCACCTACGGGCCGAATCGGGCCGCACTCATTGATTGAACCCCTATTCGGCCTGTCTTGGAGAGGAATTCCAGGACGAAAGTAAATTACCCTTGCTTTCAAAACGCACACGACGAAACCCATCTAACTTGGTGAGTTACGGCACCAACCTAATAGATTACAGGGCAAATCTAGACACGACATAATATAAGCGAGACTCAAGTTTCGCATCCAACATACGAACGACTTTACTACTATCATAGTGTTAAATCCAGATGTGAAGGCCGTTTACATTTTTCAACGAGTGAAACCCCAGAAAACTGCATCCATTTATCTCCAAAGGCAGGAAAAGTACAAATACAATGGGTTAGTCCAACCTAGCGCTTGTCGTGAATTTCATAGCTGTCATCGGAACGCGCCGTCAATATCAGCTCCAGCTCATCCTCCTCCGATTCATCGCTCGCATATCCTGAACCAGAGGGGCCGGAATTCATCGCGATTGTCCACTTGAGGTGCATGTGTCGTAGCACCTGGATTCGCAGTGGGTGACGCGGGTGTCGATGTACGTTCGAGACAATACGCTTCTGCATCGCGCGGCGGTCTTCCATAGTAGGCTCAGGTGTAGGTGTGAGTGAAATCGAAGGTTTGCGCTGTGGCGAGGCTGCTTGAGGATGGGCGCAAAATGTTTGAGAGGAGGCAACTTACGACGGCACCGAGCGCGCGACATAGAACAGTGGATACAGCGGAAAAGTAGAGACCATTAAGAGACATTTCAGGATCGTGATCAAGAGCAGCGCGCGCAGCGGCGAAGATGTCCATTGGCCACAGGGGACCGTGGGGGGCTAATAGTGCTTGCACGCTGGCAACTGGCATTAATATCATTTAACTTGTGGCAAGGGTCTGGCACCACGTACTGCTTAGAGTTTGTCGCCCGCACGACGACATCCTCAATCTTGTCGCGATAGGAAGAATCGGGGAGGGCGTCATAATCGTCGAGCGTGATATTGCGCCCAGACGGTTTGATCGTCTTGGAGCCGTATATGGATGGGGTGGCCATGATGGGTATAGATGTAGTGGGTGCGTTGTGAGTAACCACTGGAAAAATTTGAACACGGCGCCGTTATATAGTAACAGAGGCTCGATCGCAGGAGTTTATCCGGGACGGTAAATGAATGCAGGGGGTAACCAGGGACCTGGGGGGTTTGATTCCACACCTAGACAGGAGGGTGGTGCCTGATTTAATCCTTTGGAGGAGCCGAATGCGCTATCGAAGAAAAGTGGTGGTTTCCAGGGTGAGGGAAGAGCTCGAGCTCAAAAGAAATCTTCGAACAATAACTTACCTTTTGGTAATTTAGAGTTTACTTGGGCCAAGTAAGAAATTTGAATTTGCACGGTTGGTTCAGACGTGGGGTAAAACCGGAAGCCTACAAGTAAACGACAGTTTAGGCAGACAGCCTGAACCCCCGAAAGACCCGACCCTTCCGCCACGTCTCGCAATTTGCGCCACCGAAGACAGAGGACATGACTGAAACAGTTCAAGGAGCAAAGTCCCAAAATGGTGATGTGATTGCCGTTTACGGACGCCACGTGCTTCCACCTTGCTTCCACCTCTTTTTCCGATCCAATCCCAACCACAAGTTGAACGTTGAACCTGGACGCCTTGGCCAATATCGCGATCTGCAGTGTGATCGAAAGTCGACTTTGAAACCAGGGAACTGAGAATCCGACCCCATGGGCAAGAGCGCCAAATTGCACAAGCGGGTGAGAAGTCGGTTTGAACGCGATACCCCGCCTGACCTTGATGGATACTTCAGCCCAAGAACTTGAAAAAGCCGACCACCGGGGCTACTGCTGGAACCTCCATTGTCGGAGGGGCGCAAGCACAGGCACAGAGTGCGAAGAAGAAAGCTGGCCTGAAGCAAAAGGCAGCGAACAAAGGCAACGCGGGCGAGAGCGCTAATGCCCATGTCCTCGGAGGTGCAGACTATGTGAGCTTGATGATGGGCAGCAGGAAGAAAGCACGGGAGGAGGCAGCCAAGCTACCCCGCAACCAATGATACTTGGCCTTGTGGTTGGTGTAACGATACCGATATCTTACACGTTCCTGGAGCCCTAAAGTTCATCATGAATGCCGCGCCCAACTTGTGTTGGCCTTATTCCAGGCCTAGGGAATTGCATTTCTACCTAACGTACAACAGACCCACCAGAAAAAATTCTATGATACATCGAAGATTGTAAGTATGTAGAGGCTTGAACGAATCCGAATGAATTACAAGCCGTCAATCAGGCGCGCACCATTATGGCGGCAGCATGTGGAGAATATCAACAATCAGAGTTCCCTGAACCCATACCCAACCCAATTAATAATGGTATATCTGGTCGCCGTTCTCACCGAACAACTACGTTACCCCAGCTCTCCGACGTATCCCTATTGCGCGACTGGTTCAACACAGGGACCGGGAATCCGCCAATACCACCGTCAGATTGCCGAGTGTTCGGCGCGCCCTCGTCATCGTCATCACTGTCTCCGAAGGTCACATACGGTGAAGGCCCGTACCCAACAGGAACACCAGCAACGGCAGCAGCAGCAGCCGAGTTGTTTCTTGACACGGCTACCGGCATATCTGGTGGGTCGCTGGTGCGGCGGCTCCTGCGCGTCGACACCAGCCGCGCAACGGCAGGTTTAGCGAGATCGAAGGTCGTCATGGCAGTGCCTGCTGTTGAGGGTTGGGGAGCGACGGGTGGGACGCCGCCGCTAGAGCGGTCGCGGTGCACGGTCGCCATCTGCAGGATGTTTTGGATGTCGACAGTGTTCATGGACAGCCTACTCGAGCTGACACTCGGTCTCCGCCCGAGAGCGCCATCCGTCTGCTGGTTGCGCTGATCCTCGGGGATGAACTGATTCCACGAAGCGATGCTCGTTCGTGCGTCCGACATAACTGAGGCGGCCTTTTCATCAGTGTATATTGGGTCCCGGACAAAGTCGCCGGAAAAGTCACCGGAGAATGGCGGAGGTGGCGGGGTGAAGGGAGGGGGGGACGGCTGGTATAGATCGGATCTCTTCCCATCTGGCCATCTCCTGTTGAGGAGGGCAGGATCAAATTCCACCATATCCGAAGCATGTCGCCTGCGTCTCCGTTCACGCAGCATGTATATCAGGAGCAGGATAGCCAGTAGACCTATGATGCTAGCGGCAACGGCTATTCCGATGATGGCAGCCCTGAAAGGAGGCAGTTAGTTTTGTTTGGCTTGCTATACGAGTGCGCTTACTGGGATATACGAGAACTACTCGTCTTCTTGTTGTTGTTGTTCGAAGATTCCTTATCAGACTTCAAACAGGATTTTGAGCTACTAGAATCGCCGAGAACTATCCAAACTTGGCGTTAAACGAATACACAGTTGAAACTCGGAAAACATACTGGTCATGAGCTTGGTGGTCTGGGTGTGCCCGTTCCAATCATCGAAAAGTAAAACGACGGTGTCCTCGCGTTCACCGTTCATGATGTATGACGCAGTACCTGGAGTGGCATTCGAGTCATCATTGGGCAAAACTCGATATGAATCTCCCCGTGGATTGAACGCAGTGATGTTTGGGGCATTCGGAGTAATAGCGGGATCGTAGTTTACCGTGAAGGGCTCGCACTGGAACAAGTCACCCGAGAACTGGTAGAAGTTGACCTGAGGAATCCCAGACCCAAGGCAGGTCGTGACCGCGTCCGCCGTATCGTTTGCCGCGTTGACTTTTGTCACATCCGACACCTTTGCGGACCCAGACGGCCCTTGAAGTTCATCGAGGGACGCAATAAAGCGCGTCTCTGCAGCAAGGGGGATGAACGTAAGCTGGATGCCCGTAGAATTGGAGGCGCCGTTTGGGATCGGGATGCGAATCGGAGGGGCATTGTCTATCAGGGGAAGGATTGTGAGGGTAGTTGGAACTGAATGATTGTTGAAGTCGCTTCCGGAGAAGGTGAGGCTGACCGGCTCGCACTGGACGACCGGGGAAAGCTTGAATTTGAAAGACCCTAGGACGACCTGCGGTCCAAGGGCAACGACGCCCAGCACCGAGAGAGAGGGGAGCAGGAGCATGAGTAGGCGATGAACGGCCTAGGTCATGAATTGAAAAGCCCGCGCAGTATGGACTAGCCACAGGAGATGAAGGGAGGGAGAGAAAGCTAACGCCGAAACTCAAAGTCTCAACCGCGACTTGGCCGAGACATCAGAAAGTATCTTGGTGATAGCTGATCGCGACCAGGTTCGAGACTCAGAGCGACTATTACAACCGCAGATCTAAATGTTCCTCCGTCCAGCAACAAAGGCACATAACCGTCGCGCTATTCATCTGGGCCATCTCCCCAGCTCACGGTCTCCCATAGTGTCGACGCTTTCTTTTTTCAATTCAGTTACAGGCTCCGACGAGAAGATCCCTACCTTTCGCGTCCTCGATGGCGTCGGCAAGCCAGTCGAGGGCGCTCAGCTCCCAGAGGTCGGTTGCTGAAAGGTTTACTCCATTTCCTAACCGTTTCCGCAGATAGATCAAGCATTCGCCCGGAAACTCTACGAGAAGATGCAACTGTTGCCTACCCTTGACACTGTGCTATACAACGTCCAGCGCCAGGGGAAAATCAGTTTCCATGTCGGTTTCCCTGCCTTGTCATCTACATACGTGTGCTGATCTCTGCAGAGTAGATTACATCTGTAAGTGCTTGTCAAGAAACACCGTCTCTGGGGTTTGAATAATTTTTGTTCAGCATGGGGAAGAGGCGACCATCATTGGAGCTGCAGCGGCGCTCGAACAGGATGATGAGTGAGTATCTTTGATCCTATCGCTAGGCAAGAAGCTAAATAGAATTCGCGCAGAGTGCTAGGTTAGTCGCGGCCTCTGAAATATCCATTCATCTCCCTCTCAACGGAGCCCAGCGCAGTACCGCGAGATGGGTGTCCTTCTCTGGCGGGGCTTCGGCCTCGATTCCGTCATGGCACAGTGCTTCGGAACCCAAGAAGACACCTCGGGCAAAGGCAGGCAAATGCCAGTGGTAAGATCCGGTCTCCACCTCCTGTGCAGCAATTATTCGCTAAGTACGTCTGGCTCAGCATTTTGGCTCCCCGGAGCACCACTTCCACACTATCTCGTCGACGCTGGCCACGCAGATTCCGCAGGCCGCGGGCGTTGGCTTTGCGCTGCGCCGGTCCCCCGACCGCCGCGCGCGTTCCATTGCAGCATGTTTCTTCGGGGAGGGCGCCGCGTCTGAGGGCGACTTCCACGCGGGCATGCTGCTCGCATCGACCATCCCCTCCCCGACGCTCTTCATCGCGCGCAACAACGGCTTTGCGATCAGCACGCCGAGCACGGAGCAGTTCTACGGAGATGGCATTGCGAGCCGGGGGCCGGGCTACGGAATCGACACGGTGCGCGTCGACGGAAATGATGTCCTCGCAGTTCTTGTGGCTGTACGTGAAGCGCGGCGGCGGACACTTGAGCAGGGTCGCGCAGTCCTGGTCGAGGCGATGAGCTACCGCGTCGGCCACCACAGCACGTCGGACGACTCATTCGCGTACCGCCAGCGCGCCGAGGTCGAAGACCGCAAGCGCATCGACAACCCCATCGCCCGCTTTCGGCTATTCATGGAATCGCAGGGGTGGTGGAACGCGGCCGACGAGGAAGAGCTCAAGGCGCGGCTCAAGGCGGATGTGATGAAGGCATTCAAGCACGCCGAAACGCAGACACGGTGCGAGCTCGGTGAGATGTTCATGGATGTGTACGGTGGCGAGGAGCCCTGGAACATCGTCAGTGGTTCTGTGATTTCTTTTCTGTCTCTTATCTCTTGCAGACTGCGCAGCGCAAGGAGTTAACTGGGCTCTTGAAGAAATACGGTCAGTCGTATGAGCCGTGGCGCACGGAGCTGGCCAAGTTCAAGAACAAGGGTCAGGATCTATTAGCGTAAATTGGAATTAATTTTAATGGTAATACACTGTACGAGCTTTTTAATAAATGTCAAGGTCCTTCAATGCACGTCTGGTAACGCTAGATGGCTGATTATGTATGGAAGAATTATACCCGCCGCAATCAGGCCAACGCGGAGGGTTGGGGACATATCCTCGGTGCCAGCGTCGTCTGGGGAATGGGAGACAGTGAGAACTGTTGCGACATACAAAAAAGTCCCACCCTATATATAGGTGGTTAGCGATGAATGGGGGATAATATAGACGCTTACAGAAACGAGAAGTGCGAGGCCGGTCCAGCTACCTTGAGCGCCAGCGGAGAAGAGAGAAAGTACAGCGTAGGACACAATCGCACCAACAGGGGTCGAAGCAGCGAAGAAGGTCAGATGTTTCTTGCACTCGGGACGTGGGAGAGAAGTGTTCAGAAGAGATGTGGTCAGCGCCAAAGATGTGGGAGCTGGGAAACAGGTGGGTCAGCAAGGCGGCCGTACATACATATCAGAACGAGAATTTACCCTTGTGGATTATGAGCGCCAGAAAGACGATGAACGACAGGTCGCGGTGGGAGGGGTCGGAGGATTCGCCTAAGGGAGACAGAGATGAGACGCCGAGCGCGAGACCATCGGCAAGTCCGTGCATGAGGAGTCCGAACGTCAGTGGATACGCGCGCGCGCGGCTGGCTTTTATCTCGTCCATATCGACCTGCATGAACCCGGAGGAGGGTGGGTCGGGCTGTTCCAGGTCGCCCATTTCCGCGTCGAATTCAACAGTCGAGTCTGCGCGGTCCCCTACAGTGTGCAGTGCGACATTGTCCCGCGTGTTAGAGGGCAGGCTTGAGTGGGAGTGGGAATGCGAGTGCGGCGAGACGAGCTGCTCGACCACTAGCATGAATATGAAGCCGGAGATCAGCGAGAGTGCGATTTGCGCGGTTGGAAGCTTCTCAGAAGGGTGCGCAGACGCGAGCGTTTCGATACCCTCTGGAATGATGACGCCGAGCGCAGTGCCAATTAGAATGCCTACGCGCAAAGTCAGTCCAGCGTAGAAGTGAAGCTAAATCATTTTCGTCGCCGAGAACGTCGAGAATACCTGAGCCAAGGGTTGAGAAACGAGTAATATGGTGTTCTGAAGGTAAAATTCAACATTGGAGAAATAAAGCCTGGGAGTCTGAGGTGTACTTGACAGTGAAAACGACAACGGAATCACCCCGAAGAGAAAGGAGGATGCCCCCAGGAGGGCAGACATTACCAGGAGCGCCAACATGTTGTGGTCGTGGCCACAAGAAGCGCCGCGTTGTGTGGTCCTGTTGGTTCTGAGCGCTTCTCGTTTTTACCCTTTCTCCTAAGCCGACATGGCCCACAAATCCTTTGCCTCAGAAAAACTTCGAATCCCATCCCTCAGAGCTTGCTCGCTTGTCAACTCCTCAATCACTACAAAATAAGGCCAACAAAACGGGACCCCGGGCCTCCCGCAACAACTGACCCATTCCAGAATCCAGGAGATGATTCTTCACATCCAGAAATCAACTTGCAACATACAGATCGACCTTCCAATGAATAGCTCAACACATGGCCACCCTGAACTGCGATGGCTTTATTTCAGTAATGCGTACCACCAGCTAGATCTCGATTCCCTTTTCGATCTAGCCTCTCCGAATGCCTTTCACCGAGATTTTGGTCGCAGTTCCGTCGGGCTTGCAAAATCTTGTGTTGGAACGTGTTGAATCCAGGTTTTTTTGGCAAAAAAAGTTTGAGATGGCACATTCCTTTGTCTAACCTATACATCTGGACTCGTTAATTGTAGAAGGATATTCACCTAACCAACATGATACATCTGGCCTTCTGTTCCACCGGGCGTGTCGGACGTCGAGTTGCAATTCCACTGCGATCTCTGCCGATTGCGTCAACGTAAATTATCTTGTCAGTGTATTCGCAATGCTGGCATGCTACTATGAAATCAGAGCAGCCGATCTTAAGTTCTAGGCGGTTCGACCGCACAGTCAACTTAAGTTTGGCCCGAACTTAAGTTCCTGCTCCCCCCAGTGGGCGCGCCACCAACACAGCATATCCACCATTCACGCTACCCACGCCCCCACTTAAGTTCCCCCTCACCACTTAAGTTGTGTCCACCACTTAAGTTTCGCCCCACATCTTAAGTTCAGCGTGACTTAAGTTCGCCAGACCTTAAGTTCCTATCCACCACTTAAGTCGTGCATCTTAAGTCATCAGTAAATCTTAAGTAGCAGCAACATCTTAAGTACATTGTGCAACTTAAGTCATGTATCATACCAAATCGAGCAATTAAAAATCCTTGTACGCCCTGTGAATCCCCTAATACCTAGTCAGTAAACAATCAATGTAATCATGAATAATACACGCACCATTCCATCCATCCACTTGAACACCACGTCCCGCCATCCGTCGATCTTGGTCACTAATTCGTCAAAGGATTTTGCTGAAATCCAATCGTGGTGTGCGCCTGAATCCGCACTCTTGAAAATCACCCTCGCATTGTGCTCCAGCCGCTTGTACATCGCAGCCTGCATCCGAGCAAACGTCACGGTGCCATTAGCACCCCCAATCCGACTCTCCTCACGATCTGCCCGTCTGTTCCACACGACCTTGTCCCGCTCAAACCTGGTTATCACCCGCATAAGCTCCGCATGCTTACGTTCGTACTGCTCCAGCCAGCGGTACATCTCCGCTTCGGCGCGAAACCACTGCACCCTATCACCTAGACAATCAATGATCAGCGTGGGGGACACACTCAAAGTAAAATACGACTTACTTTCCTTCTTATACTCCGCCAATTTGCCGTCGCCCAAGTTCTGACCCCGGGTCAGGTCCTCCAGCCATATCCAGCCGTCTCGTTTGACCTTCTTCTTCCGCGGCTTCGTCAGTTTCACCTTTCTTGTAGGCGACATCTCCAAGTCGCTTTCCTCTGCCTCCGAGGCCGACGACTCCACCACTACATCCTCGGGAGCAATGTCCCTGAGACGCTTTGTTTTACGTGGCGACTTGGTGAAACCTACAAACATGTCAGTGTCAGGTAAGCGTCGCAGTAACTGGTGCTCCTACCTGAACGCTTCAGCGTCTGCGTACCCGCCAGTAGCTGCGGCTCCTCCTCCTCCTCTCCTTCCCTGTGCCTCTTGACTGGAGATTTCATTGAAGCCGTTGCTGCGAGGGATATCGTCACCCCGCTCTGCAGGTACCAAGCCGTCCCGTCGAATAAACGTGAGTCGCCTGTTGCACGATGCAAATGCGTCTCCTTCCTTCGTGTGTCCCGGTGGCTTAACGGTGGAAACGGTTCGACGGCGTCCTTCGCCATGTCACCCAAATGGATCAGGGCAGTTCGCGCCCTGTTGTACATGGTGATTTCGAATGTCTTCATCAGCTCCGCCTTTTGCAGGTTTCGCTGCGACCTCGTTATCCCAGCCACTCCGCGGTAGTCGAGCTCTCGGGCCTTCATCACAGCGGACAATGCCAACGACGCCGCCCGAACCGACATGATGCCGCTGTTGGCCTCACTACGCCGTAACTTTACCTCTGCTTCCTGGAGCTTCGCATCTTCGCTTTTCTCGCCAGCCTCCGACACAAAGCGCTGTCCGTGTTTCATGCGATACGAGGGGAGCTGGACTGCAGTGAGTTCCGGCTCGTCCAAGTCCAGCGCGCTCAGGGTCAGCCGTGGGTATATTGCCCGCTGCTGCTCCCTGAATTTCTTGAGGTCCAGATTGAGGGTGTCGCGCAGCTTGGTGATGGTTGTCCACGTCTCTTGTAAAGGATGCTCGCGATGGTTTTCGAGGAGGGCGACTACCAGGACTCTGTGTAATGTAATGCAATCAGCATGCGTGGCTACGCGAAGGTAAGACTTACTGCTGACGCTCAATACTCATTCCATCGTGAATCCATCCTGCCACCGCCGTCCTTGGCCCATGCCCATCCTCCCGCGTTAATTTTTCTCGTTCTTCCTCTAGCATTGAAGCAAGCATACTCTCGATCGTGAGTACTAAGACTTGTAAGATTCAAATCTCTCAAGATGCAAGTAACATACCTTTCGTCGACTCGTGCTGATATACACTTCGCGGTGCACCACCTGCAGATTTGGTGCATGTTCTCGAGAGTCGAGACCATGCCACCACCTCGGTGGCATGCTGCCTGCTAAGGTCCTCTAGCACGGCCATGTGGAGCTCGAAGAGCCGTAGCGCATCCAATCGCTCATCGGCAAGGAGTTCCGCTGGCCATATCAATTAGTAATCTGCGTGCACAGACCGATGAAAGCTTACCTTGTTTGAACAATTTCCATGTATTCCAAGCGTCGACCACAAAATTCATGATGTCGTGTCGTGCCGCTCCCGTGCTTTGGCGTGTTGAGGATCCAAGTGGGTTCAGAAACCCCCACAGCATCTCTGCTGTCTCCCCGTGGAAATGAGCCCTGCACGCGAAATACACCGCCTGCCAGATGGTTTGGCAATCGGGTCCGTGGCCGTTAATGTGGTCCGCCGGAATCTGACCGGCCACCGAATCAAGCAGGTCGTGGAGCCAAGTATCCTCCGGGAACAGTGCCCTCGCCCGTTTACCCTGGTGCACTACGAAAGAGCAGTAGCTGTCGTAGCTTTGCACGGTGGGTGTTGCCGTCGCTGGCCCATGCGGCGGTGCATTGGTGTGCTTCAAGTGCTCGCGTTGTGCAAACGTGCCGAGCGCAAATCTGTTGGGGAGAAATCAATACCCATACTTCATTGTCGAGATTGAAATACTCACGCTTCACCTTTGAGCATGTCCATGAAGGACCCGGCGACGGCATGATCGCAGGCGCACGCCACCACACCGCTGACGGCGGTGTTGCCGTACTTGACGGATCCCTGGTGCCGAATGGACCCTATATGTGCTTTGCACGGTACCTCCTACGGTCCTTATCAGCGAGCGAAATTAAAGGCAAGCCAAAATGATCTGACCTTGTCTTCCTCCGACACTACAAACTCCTTCGCTAACCGCACAAATTCCTCCTGTGCTGGAAAGTACATTTTGCCATCTGTCAGAGCCGTATCGCTCCCATCGTCACGTTTGAAGAACAGGTTGGCCTTGAAATTGCCATCCAACGTCAAATGCTGTGAAATTAGGTGCCTGACATTAGATTTATATGAGTATTGGCTCATCAACGGATGTCTCGTCTCAGACGCACCGTAGATAAATTGGAACTTGAACGTGCAAAGGCATATTGATTCCTCGTTCCGGACAGGCTCCACATATGAGCCCAGTGAAATCCTCTTGCCGATTCGGATATGGGCGCGTCTCTTCTCCCGGGATAGGTTCATTGGGGCCATGGGCAAATCCCCGTTTGAGGGTGATATCCAAATTCTGGTGAAATCGGGTGACTGCAAGGAAGTTGTTATATATATCCTAAAATCAAAATCATTTGAGTATCATTTGCGCTTCGTCAAGTCCGCTTGACGCACCGGCACCGAGCCCGCAAAAAATGGATCTGCCATGCGCTGCAGAACGCGCACAAAGTTGTACGCTGAACCCTTTCCTTGACTCCGCAGCTCCCGGTAGTACTCCAGCAGATTCAAGGTATATCCAGTCTTCGGGTCCTTGACGCTTCCGGGGAATATGCCTGCGCGCAGAAGCTGTTGGAATTCGGGCTCACCCCGCTGCCCATCCACGGTTTTGCACCGGCAGAACGAAATGGCGGTGGCATGAATGCCGTTGGAGTCCACTAATGTGAAACTCCGTCCCGGGTCAGCGTTGGGACACCGCTGACCGTAGTGGCCTAATCCCACCACTGCGTTCTTCAATACACGACAGAAGTCGTGCTTCTCGAAAAATCGCTCCTGGGTATTCCACACGAAGGCCCAGTGCGTGGGCAGCGTGCGGTGCTTGTCGAGCCAGCACTGCGAGCACAGCAGCTCGGGTTGCAGGCAGTCACGACATCCGACATTTCGGAGGTGTTTGCCACAGCCGCACCGGGTGAGGAGAAGGGAGTCGTGGTGCAGGGAAAGAAGCGTGGTGAGAAACACGTCTTCTCGGGACTTCAGCTCGTCCATATGGGCCACGCTCTGTCAAGCAATTAGTTCATTTAGTTTGCTATCGTAAAAAAAAATTAAAACGCACCTGTCGGGTCTTGGTAGATCCTTTCTCATCGCACGGCTTGGTGGTTTCATATGCGGGCATCGCGCTGGCAGCCTCTTCGGACGCGTCAGGGAACGGCAGGGCCGACTCCTCGGGAAGATTGTCAACCGCTATGTCCATATTGGAGATGGGCGGCTTTGGCACTGGAACTGAGGTGCTGGGAACATACCGCTCCTCAGTTCTAGGAGCACTCGCTGTGAGCGGGTTGAGTCAATGGGGAGGTAGCAAGAGTGATAAGCCGCACCTGCGTGTGAGGTGACTGTGAATGTTGGCACGTTGGTGGCAAGCCGCGTGGAGGTTCCTTCCCTCTGACTTTTGTTCAGGGCCCTGCGCCCTCCTAGACGCTTCATGCGGGCAATAGAGAATGTACGCGGGAGCGGGAGGCTGGTTCGAAGTTAAGAGATGAAGAAAAGATAGAAAAAACACGCACTTATTGTGATGTAGCCACCCGAGCCACACTAAGCATCGCGACAAAGCGAGCCCCATCGGGTCCTTGTGGGTACTCGCATATTCTTCAGCAATTGCAATGCTCACATACACGTCTGGAAGCCTACAAAAAAAAGTTATTTGAAAATGAATACAAATCGGTGTGCATGTATAAGTATGCGCGCATGAGTATGAAAAAAGGCCATTTGACTACTAAACAGTGTCCGTTTTTATAGGTAAGGAATGTCCCAGCCAAGCGCGCCCAAAAAGAAAAGAAAAAAACCGCCGAGGCGGGTGCCGACATAAAGTCTGGCGGGCCGACATAAAGTCGAGCCCAAAAGGATGCAGGCCGACATAAAGTCGGGCCTGCACCGTCCACTGGTACGGTCGCGTCGTTCGAGGTTGCTGTCTTGGGCTGTGTTGTCGGGAGCGCGTTGAGGAAGGAGGAGGAGAGGAAGGCGGGGAGGTGGTGATCGTGGTGAGCTGAGAGCGGATGAGGCTGTGCTGACTTACGTAATCTAGCTTCGGACATTCTTCAAGTCATTTCTTTCCGAGCTCATTTGGCAATAAAAACTTGAGTGTGCACAGAGTAGAGTGTAAAAACAATGTTTTCAAGTGCAATATAAGAGATTGGAGTAATAGTACACAGTGGACAATGAAGTGCAGAGTAAAAGAAAGTAAACAATGAGTCGATAACTAGCACTATGAAAAAAAGTGTAAGCGCATTCAAATTCAACCGTCCTCCATGTGTACATCATCCATATCATCCACGAGACGCAGCGGGAGAACAGGAGCTCGACCAAAGTGCTCCCAGAAAGCTTGTGTATAGTATTCACACACAGCGCTTTCCAGAGCTTGTTTGTCGGACGTGGACCATTGCAAGATTTGGGTGACGCGGCGGATGATCATTGGACAAGGTGACTTGGTCTTCCAGTCGAACATCAGAATTGCGGTCTGCCCGATATAGCGATGGCGGTCTTCCAGCGTTGCTGCAGCCCAACCACACTTGCTGAACTCCAATGGTACTCCCACCAGCACACGCCCTGCGAAGCAACCCTGCACTTCCTCCAAACGCTTCTTCCCCGATGCGCGCCCATCCAAACTTGCAAATTCGAAGCGAAAGCTCGTCTCCGCAACCTGCCACACAATCTTATAAATTTCTGTGAGATTGAGCTCAGGGATGCGGTCGGCAGAAACGGGGAAGCCCTCGATGGTGGCGAGGTTGGACGCTTCTAGGGCCGGGCGGAGCCGGTCCTCCAGATTTGCGCTTCGCCTGTACGTTCGAGATGACTTGTGACCATGCTTCGTGATGAGCCCCTCCAACACATCTCTCCATTCGGCGGCGCTGAGAGGCTGTGGCTGGCCCTGTGTCAGCATGAAGATAAAACCGTCCGCAAGCAGCTTCCAGTGGTGAAGGAGTTTGCGGCGCCGCTCGGGAGTTGTGTTTACAAGTAACGCGGGCTCGGGGAGGATGTATTGTTTGTCTGCGCCATCGGTGGTGTACGGTAGTACCGAGCGGTTGACCTTGGGGAGAGCAGTGGCCATGCAATCGATCTGCGGTGGCATTCCCTCGACGACCACTGGCAGGAATTTGTCCCGCCCACTCTGCGCGGGGGTCTTGGCGGGGCTCTTCCCAGGTTTGAATGATTTGGCAGAATCTGGAGGCCACAAGTATCAGTAGTGCATCATTTCTCGCAACTGACCACGTACATGGTTTCGAGCGGGACTGTGGCCGAGTATTTGACCTCACGACTCCTCCCGCCCCGGGCTGAGCGACTGGATCAGAGCTGGTTGCAGGTGCAGGTGGCTGTACGGCTGGAATTGAGCTGCTGGCGGTAGGAAGAGGTGCATCTGGAGTTGTTTTGGTGGTTTCGAAGGGGTCGCGGTACCACGGCGTGTGAACGGCCGCTTGTCTGATGGCGGTGATTTTGTCCATGGTACTGTTTCCACTATATATCACTGGGGCG
The DNA here is from genome assembly GCA_029281795.1 of Mycena crocata. Taxonomy (NCBI): domain Eukaryota; kingdom Fungi; phylum Basidiomycota; class Agaricomycetes; order Agaricales; family Mycenaceae; genus Mycena; species Mycena crocata. The sequence goes on from JARJCP010000057.1 coordinate 407,484, forward strand.
CCTTGGGCGTGTGCGTCGGGGTCGGGCAGACCAAAGTCCGGCTCCCGTAATGTTACCAGCCGCAGAATGTTCTCGGCATCGAAAACCTCCACAGGTCGCAGAAGCCAAAACGGCACGCGGGCGACAAAAAGTTGCTGAGCAACTAGTGGAACTGTGGTGAATGTTCCAATAGTCTCTGCGACTGCTGTTGTGTCTGTGGGGTCGGAGTTCATGTAATTGTCGATGCGCTGCTTGTAGATGGTCATGTAATTGTATAACACATCGAGTTCAAGGAAGGCGCGTTGCAGGGAGGTGAGCGCGAACAGCATCTTGGTGTATGTGGAGGGGAGGGTTTGGAGTTGCTCCAGCAACATGATGATGTGCTGTATGAGTTCGCCGAAAAGGCGTATCGCAAGATTGGGCGACTGTTTACGAAGATCTTTGCAGCGCGCGATGAGCTCGTTGATAGGCGGCAGGAGTTTACAAAATCGTGGAGGTGTGAGCCGGCCCAGGCCTCGCGTCACCGCGCTGCCAACATCGAAATCGGCTGGCGAGGGATTCCACCACATTATATCCAGCTCGGGACGCGCACCTTTCCTGGGGATGAGCGGCATATGGCAGTAATTTGATGTGTACTGCTGGGGCCAGAGGGCAGGGTCGTCTGTGCCATAGCGCATGTCTGTGCGGAGGAAAACGGCGTGAGGGACCTTGAGGGAAGGAACGGCGGGCACATAGTGCGTATTGGTGGTGATAAAATAATGCTGGGCGCCGATTTGGACAAAAGCACCGGCTTTTCCATCGAACGGCCCCAGTGGATTGTGTGGGGCTCGGTTGCGGAGCAGGTCGATGCTGTGGGGATTGGGTTCGGCCATGGCTAGATGGGCTTCTGTTTCCGACGTAAAGTCTCGAATCAGAAGATTAACTGGATCCGACGTATAGTCTGAATCCAGTTAATGACCCGGCATAAAGCCTGGGTCGGTTGGAATGTTGTTGAGTTGTGCGGCGCGGGGTTTAGATGAGAGGCGGGAGGTGATCGTGGACTTAGCGAAAGAGAGGGATTTGGATTATGTAACTCGAGCACAGCCTCATCCGCTCTCAGCTCACCACCATCACCACCTCCCCGCCTTCCTCTCCTCCTTCCTCAACGCGCTCCCAACAACACAGCTCAAGACAGCAACCTCGAACGACGTGACCGCACCAGTGGACGGTGCAGGCCCGACTTTATGTCGGCCTGCATCCTTTTGGGCTCGACTTTATGTCGGCCCGCCAGACTTTATGTCGGCACCCGCCTCGGCGGTTTTTTTCTTTTCTTTTTGGGCGCGCTTGGCTGGGACATTTCTTACCTATAAAAACGGACACTGTTTAGTAGTCAAATGGCCTTTTTTCATACTCATGCGCGCATACTTATACATGCACACCGATTTGTATTCATTTTCAAATAACTTTTTTTTGTAGGCTTCAACGGTGCAGATATGGAGCAAGGGTGCTCCCTGGACCCAATATCAATTTGTTCGCACAACATCGAGTGTGCAAATCGAGAGAATGAACATGTTAACTTGCAATATGCAGGCCCGTGCGTAGCCTGCACCCATGCACATATTTTATTGACCTAACACCGTAGCCGCGGACTGCTGAGCATCTCTCCAGTGTACCCAACCGCCCCCGAGCTGCGGCTGCCGCCAAACGCGACCTAGGCTCACGCTGACCCCTGACTGTCAAGACCTATTCTGTCTAACCAAATCCGTGTGTGTCTTGTGCACATATCCCTTTTCGTGTTGCACTTACAGCATCTCTAGAATGCCCTGAGGGTGGTGAAAGCGTACCTAACAGTCTCTGCCAACAAAAATTCCCGCCGCCTCACTCATACTCCGACTTTCAGCCATTGAATGCGTGCGTCATACTCTTAGTATTTATTGCACTGGCCTGGACTGACCTGGCAGCATTTTTTAGAACATCCATACGGTGGTCAAGTACTCCCAACGCTTCCTTCAGCTGTGCACTCTGTGGACACGGACTCGCACTTCGGCTAGATTCTATGTGAGTGACCCATGCACGCACCCTCGGTTGAACTTACCACTTTTTTAGAATGTGCTGAGGGTGGGCAAGTCCAACGCCCAGTTTCCCTTATGCGTCGATCCAACCAAAATCGCCAGCAGCAGAATTTCAGAGGTAGATGAATTCATTTTTCCTATTACTAATTGTTGCTGACTACTTCGAGGCTATTAAATCGTCAAGTCTACTGCACCCAAAAATTGCATCTTTTTGCGAGGACGGGTGTCCGCCTCATCATCGTCAGAGATCTCGATGATGTCGTGCTTCCCCTGGTCGTTTTTGTCGTCAGAGATGTCGAGCGACCCCAGGAATTTTCTCTTGCGAGAAGGGCGCGGATGCTCTTCGTCATCTGAGACAGCAATGGGACACAAAAGCGATCCGGGCTCGAAGGGACCAGGAGAGCTGCGTGGGACCCTGCCGGTTTTGCCGCGGGGCGGAGAGCTGGGCGGGGGTGTGGGAAGGAGATGGGCGGGTGTGCGAGTTGGAGCGCGGGTGCGTGCCTGTGCGGGTGTGGGTGTGGTGGGTGTGCGTACAGGTGCGGGTGCGCGAGTCGCAGCGCGTGCAGCTGTGACTTGGACTCGTTGAAACCCAGGGAGTGGCTGTAAAGCCCAGTCCGGACGACCTGGCCACCCGCGAGCGGTGCGATACACGACAATCCAGTCGTGCCACGTCTGCTCTGCCCTCTGGAGCGCAGAGTGCGCGGAGGCGTCCCGTACAGCGTACGCATTGCCTTGTTTCTTGAAATATGCATCGTACGCGTCGGCATATGCGCGCAGAGCGCGTTGCGCGTCGGCATCGGGGGTGTCAGTTTCGCGGCATACAAGAAGTCCGTTGCGCATCTGGCAGCTGGTCAGTACGCCGTCGAGGTGGCAGGATGAAAAAATACACACACGGTTGGTCTTGATTTTACCAAACTGGGCGGATGTGAATACTGACCCCATTACCATCTGCAGGTCTGTGGTCGTCCCAAACGTTGCCTCAAGCTCAGCGACGGAGTATAGTTCGATGCTCTTGCGGAGAAAGGCGCAGTGGCGTACATTGACCTTGTAGTGAGGTCGATTGGAGGGGCCGAAAAGACGGCGCGTCTCTTGGAAGGGTCTCATGGGAAATAAGGTATACAGAACTTAAGCTCGAGTGCCACAACTTATATAGTCCCAGCCCGTGGATTAATAGCTCCAAATGTACATCTTGACGCATCTCCAAATGTACATCTTGTCGCATCTCCAGTGCATTGTGAAGGGTGCTTTGATTTTTTTATTGAACCCGGATTGCTGGAACTAGAGTTTGGAGCAGGAACTGAAGTTGATCGACCGCAATTGAACAATGGAGAGCGCATTGTGGCCCAGGCGCTTTGGTCTTGAGTCAAGCCAAATTCCATTCGGAGCAGGGAACTGGAGTTTTGTGTCTCAAGTGGCCCAAGAGTGGGTGGCACTGCCTTCCTCTCGCTTCCACTACCGCGCACCGCTCGCACCTTCCACCTCTGCACCCCTCCCACTCCGCATTCCTCCTCACCTCCTCGCAAAGATGGCTAAAACGAAGCTCAAGCCCACCAAACCGAAGGAAATGTTCAAGCCCTACGATGAAGAAGCCGTCCCCGACATCATGCCCTTCCCAGGGCTGTCGCATGTGAAGATCACCAAGGGCCAGGAAACAAATGTGCCCAAGCTCAACGAGCACCAGCGGAGCTGGATCCTTGACATTGGGGTCCGTGACGTGGATCTGCCGAGTTGTCAGGGCAAGGCTGCCACTGCGATTTACGATGACATCAAGGACGCCGCCTTCGAGGCCAAAGCATTCCAGCACAAGCCGCAGCCTCAGGATAGGGACGAGGAAAATGGTGTTGCTGCGCTTGCCGCCGCTTGGAAGCGAAAAGAACGCGAAAAGAAGAGCAAGAAGGCCGGAAAGGCCATCCCAGATAGTGACAGTGATTCAGACGACGACGCCGAAGAAGAAGACCAAGGTGGACGCGCAGCTCTCTTGCGTGGATACTCAAAGGCGGGGTGGCGAGAAGTGAGTTCCTGAATTTTTCTGGAAGGAAACATGCTAATGAGATTCCAAACAGGCGATTCAGAAGGTTATCAGTAACAAGCGAGGGGCTGAAGTGCTCAAACGTGCGAAGTCCCAGATGGTCGATGCTCCCGACAATTCCGGCACTGGGGAGTCCATTCCACACTCCCCAGCTTTGGCGACGCTGTTGGGCCTTGTGGCTGCGACCGGCCGCAACAAGTTCCGGGAGGATCGCCACGAAGACATCCAGGAATTTTCGAAGACGTTACCAGGCACCAGCAATGCTGGTGGCAAGTTTCGTCAAGCGGAGGCCATACTCTGGGCGAAAGAGGATCAAGCTTCATGGGAAGCGGATGCAGCGGCGGACAAGAACGTCGACTGGGCGGAGTAAGTGCCTCTTGAGTCCTGTCGTCCGCCACTTACCCTTCTTCAGGCGTCAAAAGCTAGTGCCCAGTGGCTTCAAGCACATGGTCGACAGCCTCCACGCCAGCGGCAAGTTTCGCCCTTTTGTGGCGACCATGTTAATGGGTTGGCTGGGTGAAGATGGAAAAGTGCACTTTGAGTGGCAAGTCTTGCTCACTCGAGTGTTTTTTTGGGACTTACGACGGTAGCAGGGCCGAGGCCGTCCCCGAGGAAATTGGCATCCGCCAAACGTTCGAGAAGCAGCACACCCAACTCGTCAATGAGAGCATCAACTGCATGTATGCGTGGGCTGAAAAGCCACTGCAAGGTACGATACAGCCGCAGAACGAGAAATTGTGACTTAGTTTGCACAAATAGATTATGCTGCGACCCGTGAAGACTCCACGAAGCCGGTGGCTATTGTTTTTCCACTTAGCGTTGAGGCTGTGGACGAGGTACCGCCCAAAGTCCTCAGGCAAACGGTGACATGTTTTCTGGAGGAGTCGTATGGTGCGTGGTTTTTTTATGAGGTGGAATGATTACATTAAGGGTTCAACAGAAGCCGCTTTCGGGAGTAGAGACGTACAATGGGCCGCAATTGCAAGTGCGCCCAACGACTATTACAATGCCGTACAGTGTCCCGCTGGTTTCCCTGCGACGGGGCTGGCTGAGCTGACACGCACTCAATGGGATGAGTTGGCCGTCATGCTGGCTTCGGTCGCTGGTGCCGGGACCTCAGGGTTCTTCCGAAGGCGGGCAGCTGAAGCATCATCTTCTCCTCCTCCTTCGCCACCGCGTCCTCCTCGTTCCCCGCCGCCTGCGTCTCCGCCTGCGTCTCCGCCTCCTTCGCCGCCGCGTTCCAAGACCCCGCCACCATCGCGTTTTCGGCAGTTTGCTCGTGGGAGCTTGTACGAGCTCGTACGCGCACGCACAAGACCAAAAAGACCACGAGAACGCACGGTCACGCGCTATGTCCATGATCTCCACGCGAGCTCATTCTGATTGGCTTCCCCCAGGTGGGAACGGCTGGGAAACCATACAGAATGATAAATGGCATACCGGAGAGTGATTCTTGACTATGCAGACTGGTTCTGGCCCTCTTCAAGCCGATAGATGAGCAAAACAAAAAGCAGAATTTGGCGGATGAGAGTTTCACGAGCCATCACAAGATCAAAAGATCGCGAGCAAAATGCCATTTTGCTGATGACCACCGCCTCCTCGTTCCCCGCCGCCTCCGTCTCCGCCTCCTTCGCCGCCGCGTGCCAAGACCCCGCCACCACCGCCTCCTCGTTCGAAAACCCCGCCACCACCGCCTCCTTCCCCGCCGCGTTCCAAAACCCCGCCACCACCGCCTCCTCGTTCCCCGCCGCCTCCGTCTCCGCCTCCTTCGCCGCCGCGTGCCAAGACCCCGCCACCACCGCCTCCTCGTTCGAAAACCCCGCCACCACCGCCTCCTTCCCCGCCACCACCGCCTCCTTCCCCGCCGCGTACAAAGACGCCACCTCCGGCACCGCCCGGGCCGCCTGCCAGCCCCGGAGCGGATAATAAGCGTGGGAAGAAACGCAAGGCAGACATTCAGCTGGTCCGAGATGACGATGTCCCACCAGAACCTGGGACTCGGCGGACTGCAAGAACACGAAAAACACCTCAGGTACGCTGCCATTTACAGTTCTTTTGAGTTTTAGTCTCATTTAAATGCACAGGAGGCTGAATTGGAGCGTCAGCAGAAGCTCGCAGCTGCTGTTGGGGGGAGCAAAAAACCAGGGTAAGTTGGACACTTTGTTTGCAAGTTAACGGCGCTGAATGGGTTACAGCTGGGATTACGTTGTAAAGAGCCCTGTGAAAGCCAAAAGCGGGTCGGGGAAAAGGTACACGATCACGCGCTATGTCATTGTACGAGGAACTTAAGTTGTGGTAGATCTTAAGTTGACGCATGGAACTCAAGTCTGACTAGAACTCAAGTTCCGGGTTGGGACTCAAGTTGGACGAGTACTTAAGTACTAGCCATTCAGGCAGTAGAACTTAAGTACTCGAATATTATTTTTGGGGGCTCCAACTTGACTGGGCGCACTTAAGTACTTAGAATGAATCATTATTATGTGTATTTAGCTACAGTATTGAACTTAAGTTCGGGCCAGACTTAAGTTCACGGTGCGGTCGAATCGCCTGGAACTTAAGATAACCTAATAAATTATCTGTGCTACTCCGTCTGACTTCACAGGTTCCCGGAGTGGACACATTCTGTTTCTTCTTTAACAAGTTGCATCAACGTTTCCCCGATTAAGATCCATCGCCTTTGTGTTCTCGTCTCGCCGTCTCGCTGTACCCACCACATACGCAGAACTTGACTCAAGAACAGGCAAGAAACCGTATGTACAGTGCTCCGAAATCGTATTTGCGCGATTATCTCATGCTCCTAATAGCGCAGCTGATATCCTGTGCAAAATAGTGCGCGATGAATTTGAGAGCGACGCCCACGCTGTCAATACCATCCATGATTGGGCTTTGATTTACACAGCTTCCTACATGCTATACTTAGAGAATAGGAAACATATCCTTCAACGCCGTCAAGGTCTATTAGGAAACAGTGTTGCAACAACATTTGAGTCATGCACAGAGCAACCATCCCCCAGGTGGACGCAGATTTTTGATATTCACGTGCGATTCCGGTCCACGATGCTCGAAGGGTTGTCGAATCATCTCAAAAAGACTGCACGTTGAGGTTGAACCATGTATGAATAGGGGGTTCAATTACGCCGGCCCGATTCGGCCCGACTCGCATTTGACGTCAAGTTGGCCGTGTTATTTTTCAACGCTTTCAATGCTTGAATTTTACCTCCAGTCAGATTCTCTTCCTCTCCTTCAAGCTTCATGTCCTCGACGTATAGTTCAAAATATCATCGATTTCTTCCCTCCACATCGAGGCTTGACCTCTCGCCGTCAGCGCGCTGAAGGGGAGAAAGTCTGGAAGACCAGACTCGGAGGAAGACCCAATGCCAGGCCTTGACATTGTTCGTCTTGCTGTTATCTTGCAGGATGCATCTGCAGGTTTTCGAATTTCTCCAAGAGTGGCATCTTTGCAACACCCGACTTACAAATCTTCGAAAAGTTGAGACTTGTATCGCTGCAGAAAAGTCTAAGAAACTCTGAGTCCCCGCTCAGCCTCGCTCAGGTTGGGATTTGTCTCTAGCTGAACCAATCACCTCCACGTTTTTACGATTCATACTACGAATGATACCTCTATTTTCTCCTCATCGCGGCCCTCGCCGTTCCTCCCAGTCATGCAGGCCGCATCTGGAGCTGTCACTTCTGAGTTCTCTACAAGGCCGCTATGGAGCATTTAAACCTTCAACCCTATCGTCACAACAAGGACTCAACATTAGATCGCACTTTCGATAATTCTCGCTCACCGAAGTAGCTGGCCAATCGATATCACAAATCCTGCATTTGATCGCCGAGCAACTTGAGGACCCTCGAGGTCTCCTACGTATCGAACGCGTATTGCGTGAGTTGCAGGTCACCAAATCTGGACCGTAATCAGCCGTATGATTTAGTCTTCAGTTAGCCTCCCTGGGCCTGTAGTCACTGTAGAAATTTCTTTAAACTTTATATAGGTCAAGACTGGTCTAAGGCCTTCTGTTTCACCTAACACGCCTCTCAAGTGATTAGTGCTCAGGCCTGATTAGATCCCAGTACGACTCTGATGTCGCCGAGGCCCCATTCAATCGGAATTTTCGAATCGAGCCCCATCGGTGAGCTTCAACCTAGCTTCAACCCCTTCAATATATTCATACGCCTCATAGTGCTCCAGTATCATCGAATGAAACTAAAATACGAACCCAGAAATAATGTAAGGGAGGCTAAAGTAGTAAGTACTAGACCGAACAGCCACCAGCGCCCTAGCCAGCGTCAGTGGTATCAAATGAATACATTAAGCGGACGGGCTACTCGTCCTCCTCATCTTCTTCTCCCTCTGCCCCAGTATCTTCACTAGAATCATCCTCGTTGAAGTCGTCGTACTCCTCATCCACCCACTCCACCCTCCCCTCCCTCACCAGCCGTTCAAGCTCCGTGTCCCGACCCCGTCGGCGTGCACTCCAGCGGACGGTGAAGCGTGGCATCCCTGCGCGCCCAGGGGCAAAGTTGACGGCATCGGAGGGGAAAGTGTTAGTTGGGGTCTTTGTTACGGATTCCGCGGGAGGCGACGCCGAGGGGGACGAACAGGAGGAGGCGGAGGAGGGTGGATATTCTGACCGCGCGCACTCACACCCCTCTGCAAAGCGTGCCCGGAACGCCAACATCATGCGAACCCTCTCGCCGCTCAGCCCAAACAGGCGCGCTTCCTCGAGGCGGGGAAGGACGGGGACGCGTGTGTTTTCCACGCATCCGCAAGACTCGTCCGAACTCCCCGCGTCCATGGGAAGCGGTACGCTCTCCATTAGCACGTCACATGTTGCTTTGGGATCGCGTACACGAGTGAAGTCGAGTTCAAGTACGCAAAGGGCAACGAGAGCACGGAGGAGAGCAGCGAGGGCGGCTGGCGCGCACTCTAGTGCGGTAATGCGCAGAGTATGCAGGGCGGCGATAGGCAGCGGGGGCGCCGGTGACGATATGAGTGCTGCCGTGGGAGGAGACGGGGTGTACACGCCCGCAATCATCTCCACGACGCTCGTAAAATCTTGGTCCGGGAGATCTAGCGCAAGGGTGGCCAGCCGCGGGAGTTCAAGCGTTCGCAACAGGCGTTTGAGGTGGTCTGGGTCGAGGTCTGTCAGAGAAAGTTCCTCGAGTGCAGGCACGCATATCCGAGACCCGAGGTCGTCGGCGGCTCGGGGGCCAGAGTAATGCAGCCGCAGCCGCCGCAGGCTGGGTGACTTGCGCAACATTGTATCCCATGCATCGTACGGCGGGCGGATGCTGTCGGGGTGCAGCGCGAGCTCGAGCGCGTGCAGGTGCTGGAGGTACGGGGCATGCGCCCAAGGCAGGTTCACGCCAATCAAAGATACGTTCTTGAGCGCCGGAAGAACGTTATCGAAGATAACCACGGGTGTGCGGTAGGTGGCGATGTAGAGGTTCTGGGGTGTCCGATAGTCCTCAAAATGGTAGAGCTGTAGCGTCTCCAGCCGCGGTGCAGGCCCGCAGGTGGACAGAGCCTGGCGTGCTATGAGCTTGCACTCATTGGCGCGAACCTGGTGGACGGACGTATCAACATGAGGCTCGGAATTATCGATCAAACTGCCCCAATTGAAAAGAGCCAGGATGCGTTTCGCTTCCCGATTTGGAGCAGCCATTGCTGCAGATATAACGCACCTTCAGGTGAAAGGCTCGCCATCGTGCGACCAGCGGTGTAATGAGCGCAAAGATGGTGCGCATCTCGTCCCGGCACAGAGTGACGCTAAATAAAATCAATTGTGGCACGGAGAAAACAGTAAAATTTGCGTTACCCTGGGATATGATCATCCAGGGAGACTGTGTCCACCAGTATATCGAACGCATGGCTGGAACATGAAAATCACCGACAAACCCTTGCGATGTGCCGCGCTTACATGGTCGCTACACGGCCCAAAAATGCTTCTGCTCGGGCAATATGGGCTGGCTCACGGAAGTGTAAGGACGTCCAGAGAGAAGAAATCCGCAGAGCAACGTCGCGCCAGTGTTGACATACATGAGAGACGAGAATCTGAAAGTCCGCCGACGCGGCAGGGCAATGATCATCGTCTGGCCTCAAGAGAAACGGAGAGTCCAGCTCGCGGTCGGCAGCACCCAGAACGAATATGCGCGAGAGCAGCTCGACGGGGAGGGAGCATACACCAGAAGAGAGAGCCATGGAGCGTGTTCGGGATGGGTTGGATTCTGTTACTTAAGGTGAAGCTGCGATCCCGATCGTGTGTCTCCCAATCCGGCCACGCCAACAGGCCAAAGCGCATTCCCTCCTCGTCGGACAACCCCGCCGTCCTATACCCGCCTATATTCTGCACAGAATTTACCCCTCCGTGGCCCGTTTCACAAAACATTAGGCTCGCAACCTTGTTTTAGCTCCTTCATCTCAATCCACCACCGCCCACCCCGGCTCCAGCGCCAACAACCACGAATAAAATCGATCAGTGTGGTCGTACTGCTCTCGACGCACCTGTCACGCCAGCCACCCCTTCTCGCGCTCTACCCCCCCCGCCCCGCCTCCGATTCCGACTCCGTCGCCCATTCGTCCACTCCCCTCGCAGTCCTTTTTGCTCAATTATTCCACAGACTCCGCGCGCATGGCTGCTGCTGCCGTACACCCCACGATTACACACAGCTGACCTGGTTCGCAGTATTTAAATTAACAACGCATGGAACATTCGCCGCCACAGTGACATACCTTTTCCTCTTCCTTCCGCCACTCGTGCTCCTGCCCACCCGCGCCAAATAAAGATGGTAGCCCTCTCCCCAACACCAGAGATCGCCGACCCCTCTATCCAGGTACCATCCACACTTCTCAGTTCGATTGACACCCCCGCGCCCGACCGGATACGCCGGATGCCGACCTTGCACGCTATTTAGGTAATAAGCTAATAACCACGTACTTTGTGAGCTTCCTGCAGTCCGAGTCCGCGGCACGTACGCTCTCCATGAAACGCCAGCAACGGAGCTCCTCGAGCATGAAAATCCAAATGGACAGGACACGGACGATGTGGGCCCCTGTGATGGACGTCGACAACGAGTTCGATGCTCTCGTTATTCCACGGATCACGAAATGGTATGCATGGGTGATCTTGGACCGAAAAAGAAGTCATTTGCACACCGCGGGGGACGAGGCTGCCGTTGCCTTTACAAAGTTAGTTGACACATATGGAAGGCGTGATCGACGGGCGGGTTTGATGCGCCTGCACCGCCACTGATGCGGAATCAATCGCAGCTCGTGTATTGGATTAATATTACAGCCACCTCTACTAAGAGTTATGATACCTGCCAGCATTTGCAATGAATATGGAACTGAGAAATGAGCAGAAAATTGCCCATCAATGGCAACTCACTTGTATTACATCCACCACAGTCCCAATGTTGTCTATCAGCACCAAGCATAACGCCGAGGACCTATGGCCGCAGACGATTCACCGCCTGCTCATAAGCGCGCAGCACGTCTTTTGCTTCGTCGGGCTTCATCTCCAACGTGCGCATCGCGTTCCCCAGAGAGTCGCGCGTCACAATCAGTGTTTGCTTCGTTGAATCCGGCTCGGGTTTCGTATCGGAAGCGCCGGCCGTAGTAACAGCAGTTTCATACGCTGCGTCGAGAGTCTTGTCTGCCTCGGGAACAATTTTTCCGTTCTGCAGCAGTGCATCAACGTGCCGGGCCGCACGGAGAGCTGCAGACATCCATATGAGCGTAATTATCGTTAATTGGCCCAGAATAACGCACCTTGATAATGCGACCACGCACGCCAGGCGCAGAAGAAGAATGGGAGGTTAGGAATCACCGCTTGAGACGGAAAAAAAGAAACACGTTATTGGTGTATCTTAGGTGCCACAGGCGACGCACGTATGATCATAAACGGCGCGGTGAGGGGCGCGAGGAAAAGGAACTTGTAGAATCCCCGATTGTGTAGCGGAATGCGCTCCTGGAGGAGCGCGTTCAAGTTAGCGACTGCTTCGGGGGCTGAGGAGACGCTGGGGGGGTAGTACAGGGGGACCTGTGCATAAAGTACTGAGAATGTAAGGAGAGAAGCATTCTGAGGCGCTAACAGACCTTGAGTTTGGCCAATTCTGCCTCCACCTCTGTCCGTGCTTCTCCACTCAGGTCATCGGGCACCTTGCTTGGCGGCGCGACATGCACGTTGATTCGCTTCAGCGCCGCCTCCTCAAAGTCGAGTTTGTCCAAGAAGCGCTCGCCAAACTCGAAGACTCGATGCTAACAGCATCTAAGCACGGATTAGAAAATTAGGAGTGGTAAGTACACACCCGCCACCCCGTTTCGGCTTTTCCCCAGTCAGCCCAAGTCGCGTCAACCTTGAAGGTAGCCCATTTGACCACACCCTCTTGCGGGAGCCACCCCGAAGCCGGGGGATCCTTTGAAGGCGGTTGGGGTGGAGGTGGTGGAGGGACGATTGTGAAGCTATAGTAGGTTATTATGCGTTGTGGGGGATGCGGGCGTGTGAGAGGAAGGGATACAATGCGCATCGTTCCCCATGCTTTCTGAAGCGACATGGGAGAGAGAGAAAGAGTAGAGTTACAAGAAGAATCAGCGCGTTCTATTCAGTCGTTAGGCGCGTCGAGGTGGAAATCATGTTGGAGGTACTACGTCATTTGTTGCCATTTGTGGAAAATTTAAGTTTATTGAACTCTACTGCCAACCATGAACCAAACACTGCGTGAAGCCGCCGCACGCACGGCCCAGCGTCTGGCCAGTTTACAGACGCACCCGGGCAGAACTAAATACCTCCCGCAACGCGCGCTCCTCCTCGGGGACGGTGTGCGGGAACCCAACGAAACAACCAGTAAATACCTGACCGACCTCGCGGGTGCCGCGAGGGCGGCCGCAGACGGTGTGGCATGTGGGAGCATTCTCGCGGGACACACGAGCGAGGGAAACGATGACTTCGCCGATGTCGCGGTCTGGCTTGGCGATGGCGCGTTCGGGGCGGGGAACGAGCGCGCCGTGCTGCATAGCCTTGGGCTCGAGTCCAACGCAGTTAAGGTGCGCAAATATATACTAGCCACGCCATAGATAAATAAATCATGTTTGTAGATCTCCTCCGTTGGCTTCTCCACGAGCTTAAAGGGTGTTCCCGCAACAGTGTCCTTTAGCGGCGCCGACTCCACCCTCTCCGCATTCGACACTGCAGTGACCTCGCTCTCCGACATGCACTGCTTCTCATTCCAGCCACCGTCCAGCAGCGACGTCGTGTACTCGCTCGTCGGGCGGCACGCGACGCACGGGTGGGGCGGACTGGTGGGCGTCGGGGTGTGGTCTGACTTGGATGAGTGAGGGGTCAGTATAAAATCAAGTCATCTCTTGGCGAAAAATGTACAACATATCAGATGAAAAAGAATTACACGAAGTTCAAAAGTTCTCGTTGTGGGTGTATTGCGCAATGCCTGCAATGAAGCCCCACGATCCAGCACCCATCTCTCAGATCAAGACACACATGCTTCTACTCAAGCTGAACCCAGCCATCCAAGAAACATTCAGTCGCGATACAGAGGTATGGAAGGTAGACGAAGAGGCAGTTGGTCTCGAAAGCATGCGGAGACGGATCCCAAAGCTTAAAAGATCTTGGGGGTCCACTGCATAGCTTGGGCTTTCATTCGCATGTGTTGCGCGCAGACAAAGAGAGTTTGTCGCGCAGGTTGTGGGCCAAGTTGTGGACCGATCACACACTCACATTGGCTGTTGTATGTGCTTGGGACAGGAAGAAACGGCGAAGAGAAAGGATACAAAACGGGCCCGTAGAAAAATGCAGACCCAGTTTCAGATACAGGTTGAGGTTGGGTAGGGTTGGGTTGAGGGTTAGAGACTCAAAAGTTATAGCCGGGTGGGATCACCGAGACCTTCCTTTTTTGGAACATACAGTATCCCCATCAAATGTTGCAGCAAACGCGGATCCGGCCCGTGATCCGCCCGGAGATTAACTTTCGAAAATATGTTAATCCCCTGCGCCGATGCTGACCTAACGAACATTATGACTTGTTGATTCACCCACATACTCGCCTGTTGACCCGACCTCGCCTAATATCCTGAGCTTACATTTTGCTGATCTTGAGTGGTCAAGCACGCAATGCTGATCCAACTCCCCCCAGCCATGTTGACCCAGGTTGGTGTTTCATCTGCTGATTCAACCCGCATTTGCGATGTTGATTTAAACAAGTCCTGATGTTGATACCTTCAAGACACAATGAAGACATTTTCTTGACTTAACGTCCGCCTTACAACTTGAGTTAACCTGGACGTCGATATGTTAACTCAACTCCTGTGGTCACGTCGCATTTCTTGATTCAACTTACCTCTACTTGTTGATCCAATTCACCCATAAATCACCACTTGTTGAGCCAGCATCCGAACCTTGTTGATCTATCATAAACCTGGATGTTGACTTTGCCTATGCTGAGTTTCTCACTTGTTGATTCAACTCTGCTTTCCTAATTGGGCAATTGATACATTTTTTCACGCGGCGTCCACCCTTTGACTGACATTAAAAGCAAATATACAGATGCAGGCATTTTCTTTCGTGAATTGATCTTGCATCGCAACACAGAGTTTCTCGCTGTACGATGTTCTACCCATGCCAATCATTAACCGTGCAATCTATTGCGTTCGAGCACAGCGGACGCCCACTGGCTTAGCAACTGGGCCGCCAAATATCTTGACTTATCTTTTTTTCCCTTCTGGATTACATGCAATGCTATGCACTCAAGTCAGTCAATCACCTTGCGCTTGATGTTTTAATTAGATGAAGTATAAGAGAAGAAGTCTAATCTAGTCGGAAAGCATCAGTGCATCGGTACGGGCTTCTCTAATGGTAATCCTCAAGGTTCATTAGAGAACATATCCTTTGGCTTTTAGAAAGTGGAGGTGGGCCGCAGGGCCTTGGAGTCTAGGGAGTCGGGACTCCGGGATAGTGGGCGCTTTTGGTACATAGGGAATGGAAGAGGGAGTGGGATGACCGGAAAATGATTTTGTTTGATACCAAGGTACTTGATCTCATGTCGGACAAATATATTGTTGGAGCGACGGCAGGGTGGATTTTGTTTTATCTGAATTCCCAAAAAGGCAAGTACTAGATGGAGAGTTGAATCAACAAGTTGCGTCGAAGCTGGATCAACAAGATGGTTTGAGTTGGTTCAACAATGTGAGACGGGGCTGCCTCAAGATGGGAATACATGAGACTCATCAACATTGTAATAGAGGTTGAATCAAGACAGAAATTACATGTTGACTCAACAAATTGAGGAAAAATACTTCAAGATGCGTTTGAGGCACATTCAACAGGGAAGTGTGTTTCCCGTGTCAGCAAGTTGCGTGCGAAGTTGGGTCAACATTCGTGCAAAAGACGGTCAACAAGATCGGTATACAGACCTCAACATATTTTCGTCCTGTTCCGTCAACATTTGCTCAGAAAGTTACATCAGCAAATTACACATCCGGTCGAATCAGCACAACTCTAGGGGAAAAACATACTTTGCATTAACTTTATCTCTCATTCCGTATTCAAGGTCACTTGGTTCAGTACAATGAGCTCCAGCGTTGAACTTCCGACCGAATTGTGGGAGAAAATAATCACTTTTTTCTCGTCCGACACAGACCAGGACGTTCTCAAACGTCTAAACCTCACCGCTTCCATCATCTATCCCGCTCACTGCTATATGCCGACTTCAAATTCTGCCCGTACTCCGTTGCGACGGACACGTACGGCATGTCCTCTGAGGATCTCATCCTTCTACCAGCTCCCCAGTTCGAACGCGCCCGCCAGCGACTCGAGTTCTGGGCCTCCGACGAGATTGCACCTCATGTCATCGATTGCTCAGTGGAGCCTCTGGAATTCGAGCATTCCGGCCGTGCGCCTGCTCCAGGAGAGGACCCGTACGCGCTATTGACGCCGTTTTTCGAGTTTCTTCCTCGATTCGTGAACCTCAAGTCCTTTAATGCGTTCACCGTCCATTTTTCTTCGGTCACACTGGCCAGATTTTTCCTCTTGCCGGCGCTGTCCAGCGTCAGCATCGACATGTGCGTCTTGGCGCGTCCGGAAGAGGTCTTGGAAGCACCCCCGAAGGTGTTGAACTTGACCCGCTTTCTAATCTGCAACACCGAAGATCAAATAGACTGGTGGTTCCGAGCCTTGTGTCCAGACGCCCTGCGTGTTGTGGCGGTGGACATGAGCGGGTCATACGACCAGCGTTTCTTTTTCGAAATGCAGCCAACCTTCCCATTCTTACCGAACGTCCATACGCTCACCCTCTCCCTCGGAAAGATGGTGGCGCCATTGCATCTCATTACGCTCTCCAAATTTCCTGGAGTGAAGAGGCTCAAGTTGCTCAAGTGGCATCACCTAAACGGTATGGTTCCTGTCGCCAAGCCTCCCGAGCTTGGGGATTCCGAGCTCTGTCCCCTGCTCCAGGAATATATAGGTCCATTTGAAATATTGAAGTTGCTCCCCATCCCAGCCGGCCTGCGTCGTGTAATCATTGATCACTGTGCGCTGGACGAGTTTCTAGCTGCGATGCGAGTAGTTTCCACATCCAATGAGATCCAACAATTGGAGATAACCACCCTGGGATATGCTATCCCTCTCGCCGAGCTGGTAGACATGTTTCCGGAACTCAAAGTATTCGTGTTGACCGTCCAGGGTCGTGGTTGGATGGATGTGGCACAGGATTCCCTCCCACCACTGGTAAAACTCGTCCTCCGCAATTTCGCATCGTCTTACGCGATCCCAGGTCCATGCACAAAATCTTTTGATCAACTTGCCCTCCTCATCGCCTCGGAACATTGTCAAACTGGCGATTACCTGGCACTTCGAGGAGGCGATGGAAGCGCCGGATCTGCCGAAATTGAAGGACGATATCCTTTTCACGTACCCCACACTGGAAACTCTGTGGATACATTGTCGTTCTTTCGCGTATGTGTGGTCCAAGATGCCTGACGGAACGGAAAGCGGTACGTCCCCGGGGGTTTTTCGTCCTGATTTGTTCTTTGATTCCTGTATGTCAGTAATGAATGTTGGGCCAGAAACCGCACCCAGAATTCTTGATGCATTCGACGACCTCTTCTACGGATATTGGTTCCCAATGAACCCGGAATGATGAAGAATTCATGTATGAATGTATATGTAATTGTTATTTGCAACTCCGTGCCAGACGCTTCCCCCCCGCGCAGACATAGAGGTCAACTTTTGTTTAAAACGAACCCTGGCTACAAGAAATTGTATATTAAAAAGAAAAACTGATCGCAACCAAGCCCCAATTATCTAAAGAAGAAATGCGAAAGCTAAGCAATGCGAAATATCAAGATATACATGCTGCGTATACGACGAAGAACGTAAATGGTACCGACCGACTTCATGAATCAAACGATCTCTTGCATCCTCTTAATCCTGACCTCATCTTCCGCTTTCAAATCTTTGTTAATTGCGCGTTCCAAAAAGTCCTTCCAATTGCCATCCGGAAGCCCAAAACGCACCAGATGCTCGATGGGACCGCACCGCTCTATCGTAATCGGGGCGAGGTAGACCGAGACACCGGACTGGACGTACATCGTGAGGCTATAACGACGATCGCGGGCGGCATCATCTGCACGGCCAGCGAGCGCAGCGCAAGTCGCGTCATCAAGACCGCGATCGCTCATGCGGACAATAGCGGCAGATTTAAAGACAAACTCCCCGCGATTGTCGCCAGGCGCAGGGTCCAGCTTGAGTAGAAGCATGTGTGTCTTGATCTGAGAGATGCGTGCGGGATCGTGGGGCTGCATTGCGTGCATTGCGCAATACACCAACAGTTGAGTGTGCTTCTGTAACAATGGAGAGACCGTCAGTATGAACATGGTGGAATTTTTGCATATTTACAGCGAACCACTTCTTGATATCTGACAGCAAATCCCGCTCTGGGGTCCCTCGCGTAGGAAGGGCCTCGCGATTCTGAGCCTGCAAGTGGCATCGGGTTTTATGATTTTTCCAGTCTTTTTTCTGGCAGTCTACAGACTGTTGTCCATTAGTAGCAGCAGCAAAGAGGGTCCGAGGTTTGTTTACACAGTACGCTGCCTTCTGACATGCCCCGCACCTCCGAAACTTGATCTTCTTGTTCTCGGACTTGTAACAGGCACTACAGGTACGATAGGCGAGGATTTCTGCGCTCAGAAGAGTGGCTTGCGACATTGCAGAAGACAGGATTATCGATGGATGGATGCGATTGCCAAATAACCTCTTCACATCTTGTCGTGAACAAAGGCCTATAATAAACACTGAAGCCGCATTGAAGCCGAGTCCAAATTTGCAAAGGTTACACGACTGGTGCCCAGTTGGCCGATCACGAGAGAAGGGAGGTATCCTCAGAAATCGTGGAGGTTAGAGGTTAAGTTTTCTGTGTCCTAAAATCTGGTGTCGGTGTGGTGTGTTTTGGAGAAAGAGGGGCAGTGGCGGTGTTTCTCATCACAAAGGATTTAAACTCCGCTCCGACTCACCCTCCTTTGTCTCGAACCACGACGTGGTGTTGGCCACCGAAACTCGCGCCCCCGGCGGCCGGGTGAAAGACCTCTTGAGGCAACGATCCACGAATACGTGTGAAACCAGACTGGCAATGTCGTCGACCCACGACCGACCTCGCACCGCGAGAAGGATCCAACCGATCACAGCACAACCGCTGCGTCGCATAACCACAGCGACACCACGAAGTACTCGTGAAGGGTCTAAACACGACCGGTCGAAACGACCAACAGCATAACCGCTGCCTCGCGAATCAAAGCGACACCACGAAGTACTCGTGAAGGGTCTAAACATGACCGGTCTCACCGACCAACAGCATAACTGCTGCGTCGACACCACGAAGTATTCGTGAAGGATCTTATCTTGATCAGCAGTACAACCACTGCATCGCATATCGCGACAGACACCTATTGGTGCATACACCGAAAGGTGGTGCGACGCCAGACAGGCGGGTGTCTGCTCGCCACAGACATTATGATAGACTCTCACGACGGGGCCAGACACACGAGAGGGGATGCGGGTCCGCCTGCGCCTCCTTATCGGTGGCTCACCTGGCAGACAGCCGGCGATGTCTTGCTGCTCCGTCGTCGAGAGGATATCCGGAGTTCCGAGATGACGCGGACGAACGCTGGGGTCGTTAACGCCGCACCCGGCCTTGTTGCGCTAGCCCCTCAAGGTACGAGCGGTGACCTCAATTCGGCCGTTGTTGTCTCGGACAGCAATTCGAAAAGAATGCACGCGCACTGTTTCAACAATGAACAAATTACGCAGATGGCCGTACATAGTATGGTGGTTTGGCGAGACTTCACCCCCTCGCGATGGTGTTTGGCGGGTGGTTCCCGATTTGAGCCTCACCGACTCTCCGCACTGTGGGTGTCTTTTGACGGGTGGTTCCCGGTTCAGAGCCTCACCAACTCCACGTACTCGTGCGTGTTTCTTCGCGGGTGGTTCCCGATTCTTTCAGGGTTACTCTTCCCGAGTGCACCCGTTTCTGTTCAGCTGTTGCTTTCTTTTTGGCGCGGTTCCTTCGGGTTGCGTTTGTCCTTTTTGATAGCTCAGTTTGACTAATTTTTGGGCCCCCTTTGTCCTCTTCGCGAGGTCTATATTATACTGTGTTGTTCCCCATAGGTTCGTGTGGTTTCGCATTCGTCGTTAATCTCTGCTAACCGCTTTTCAGGAATGTTTGCGGGGGCGCAATGAGGTATGGACATACATTTCAAGCCTGTAGATCAACAAATTATACTTCTGTACCTTGTTACAATACTTTACGATAAACTCCTTGCAATGATCAGCCTTAGATTGCGATGAAGTGGTTTGCTTCGATCTTTCTGAAAGAGACCGTTGATTGTACCTGAGCGCAATTCTCAACAACAAAAGTACAGAGGTAGGTATATTCCGCCGCGGTTGGGGAACAGGTGGTTTCCATACTACATACATAGCGCCAATGTATGCTACGGATACAGTCAGAGTAAGTGTTGTACATGCACGTAGCTGGGGTATATCAGTACGCTGTATCAAGCAGATGAGACGACGCAACAGACAGCTACAAAACCGGAACTTACGGAATACACGGTCAATGCGCAGGATGTTACGCGCATACGTCCGAGGCATCGACGACAGTATGAGGGCGGATTGTTCTGCGACAGAGTGCTTGCCGCGATTCAGTATCCGGAAGACGATAGCGACGTTCACGAGCGACGATATTTGTGAGAGCGCAAGATCCACGGCGGGGAGCGCCGTGTCGCACCAGTCAACGCTGGAGGAGAGGTGGAGGTTGAAACGAATTGTGACTTCTTCCAGCAACGGGGCGGTTAGATCGGCAAGGATGTCGGCGGCGTGGGCGGTTGGGGCGCAAGCGTCGCGAGAGGAGAAAAGGAAGGAGAGGGTAGAGAGGCGGGGAAATGGTGCCGTGATTGGCTCGGGGAGAAATGTGAGGTTGTCTGAACCTGAAAGTGGATCAGAAATGTGTGGCTTAGTATGTAAACGGGCACTGCATCTTACTTCTATCTCGCGGAAAACGAAACTCGAGATGCTGCAGGGATGGTTGACATTCTTGGAGCACATTGCAAGCCTGCAACCCCATGCTGTCGCGTGAAACAAGCACAAGGCGGCGGGTGTTGGATAAAACGATCCTGGAGCGCGGATCAAGCAGGAATGAGAGAACAGATGTATCGACATCAGTGTATCCCTCTACCGTTAAACACTCCAGGTGAATAGGTCCAGTGAAGCGGTGTAAGTTTAAACCATCCTCAAAATCGCCCCCGCCAACAGCTTCCACTTGTTCCAACGCAAGCGTCTTTAAACCGGCTGGAAGGGCGGCGATTATCTCGGTTAGGGGCAGCCCCCGCACGGCGCGCAGTTCGAAATGCACCAGCGACGGCGCAGCGAGCAAATCGATAATTGGGTTGATCTGCGAATGGTACACATTACTGATGGAAATCCTGCGTAGGGCAGGCAGGGGTGGCAGAATGGGCCATCTGGTTCGGTCGATACGACCGTAGGAATATTGCCAAGAGACTTCGTGAACATGAGAGTTCATGTCGGGAAACCGGGTCAAAAGGCGTTCAAGCGGGGTTGGATTGAGGTCTTTCTTCCGTGGTCTCATTTTGAGGCGGTTGAACATCAGCCTATGGCCGGTCGCATAGACTGAGCTATTGACCAGCTTGCATGCCTTGAGAGAAGGGATTTCCCCAACAAGGTATGAAAGAATTTCATCGACGATTTCTTGCGGCACATGGAGAGAGGACTCGGGCAGTCGCTCAGTCGAGCGAAGAAGGCGGATGGTGCGGAGACGCCGGAAGGAACGGCTGTTGAGAGGATTTAGACTCATCCGAGTCTTGGCTGTGGCTATGTTGGCTGGGGTTTATTTGTTTATTAACGCGACTGGTAAACAAACGCGACTCCTTTACCACATCCCACCATGGCCAAACGTCGCGCGAATATTGACAGTGACGACGAAAACCCCTCTGTCGATGGTACTCCCGCGTCCAAGCGCGCCCGCACAGCCGACAGTGACGACGAGCACGCGCCACCCCCCACCTCGAGTCGACGCGCCAAGGGCAAAGGCAAGGCGCGTCGTAAGGACGAAGACGACGATTCGGAAGCAGAATCCGAGATTGACCCCAACGCTGCTGATAATGAGGAGGAGGATCGCAAATTTGAGGAAGAGTACGAGGAAATCCTACGCGAGCAGCTCGAGTCGAGACGCAAAGTCCATGGGGTACGCATTCCGGACAGTGTCCACCTGCGTAGTCACTAAACTTTCTCAGGGTATTGCTGACCATGGAATCATCGAGAGCATCGAGATGCACCAATTCATGTGTCACAAGTACCTTACATTCTCCTTTGGGCCCCAGATCAACTTTATCATCGGTATGCTCTCGACCTCTCCCCATACCCATGCTAACATCAATGTAGGGCATAATGGAAGCGGAAAGAGCGCTGTGCTATCAGCTATAACAGTAGCTCTCGGTGGCAAAGCCAATTCCACCGGCCGTGGTAACGGTCTCAAGTCCTTTATTCGTGAGGGACAAGCGTATGTGTCCACTTCCCTTGGTAGCCTTTCTTTACCGAGCATCCTTCTAGTGCTTCCGAGGTGACTATTTCGCTCAAGAACCAAGGCGAGGAGGCGTACAAGCCCAAGGAATATGGCAAGTCCATCGTGATCACTCGCAGGTTCACCAAGGAGGGCAGCAGTTCCTGGAAGATCAAGAGCAAAGACGGAAAAATTGTTAGCACGAAGAAAGACGACCTTTCAGCCATCTGCGACCACATGAACATCCAGGTCGACAATCCGATGAACGTCCTCACGCAGGGTATGTGCTCGCCGACTGGATGCACAAAGCTGACATCTCGTCTGCAGACGCTGCTCGACAGTTTCTGAGCGCATCCGCGCCCACAGACAAGTACAAGGTGACCACGGTTTCTCTTTATTTATTCAATCGCGCTCATCACGCTCGTAGTTCTTCCTCCGCGGCACGCAGCTTTCGCAGCTTTCCGAAGAATACGACATCTGCTTCGCCAACATCACCGCCACAACCAAAGTGCTTGCGCAGAAGAAGGAGGCAATCCCTGATCTCAAGACAGCATTCCAGGAAGCTAGCAGACGTTTTGAGGAGGCGACCAAGGCAAGGGAGCAGAAAAAGAAGGTCGATCAGCTGAAGAAGGAGTTAGCTTGGGCGCACGTTAACGCAAAGAAGGAGGAAATGGAGGGCAAGATCGAGGAAGCTGCCAAGATGGCCCGCCGGTTGCCCAAGATTCAAAATAACCTCGAGAAAGCACAGGTAAATTGACTTCTACCATCACCGCTTTCGTACTTATTCTTGCCAGGCCGAATTGGAAGCTGCGGACGAAGCTGTGATCGAGTTGGAACACGAACACGATGGGCTCGGGGACAGGAAGAATTTGCAAGAGAGGAAAAATGAACTCTCGACCGAGATACGCAAGAATAAGGACCAGATACATAAGTTGAACGTGCGTACTGCCTTCATCGTTGTTCTCTGTCTAGAACTGATTTCGGTGTTGTAGGATGACCTCAAGGAGATCAACACTCAGGTCAAGGCGGCGAAGACGGCGATTGACGAGTACACTGCAGCCATCGAGAAGGAAGAGAAGAGGCTCGAAAAAGACTCCGAGTCTAAGCGTCAGGAGAGCCAAAACAAACTCAATGGCGCCCGCGCCGATGTGACCGCGGCAGAGGAGGCTCTCAAGGCGATCCGGGAGCAGAAACAGACTGCTGAATCCGAAACCCGGCGACTGAAGGATGTCGGCACTGCTGTGGAAAAGAAGAGGGATGACTTGAGGGCACTCATCTCGAGATGCGAAAACGCGATACAGGATTGCGTTAAGGCTGACCAGAACCGTTACGCAGCGTATGGAAATGACATCAAGAGAGTCGTGGAACGTATCAACCAGACACAGTGGCATGGCCAAAAGCCGCTTGGGCCTTTTGGTATCTACGTCACCGTCCGGGACAATCAGTGGGCGGAACTGTTGCGGATACAGCTTGGTTCGCTCTTAAGCTCGTTTGGTATCACGGACACCAGAGATCTTCCAATTTTGAAAAAGATTCTGAAGGACCATAATAAGTAAAACAACCCCTTTCATCTTTACGCTTGCCGGTACTCACGACCACTTTTAGCGAACAGACCTCCGTGCACATTTTCCAGCCCGATCTATTTGACTACAGTCGCGGCGAACCGCCCGCGGAGGTGCTCACCGTGCTTCGTGCTCTTGAGGTCTGTGGTCCGCTTATGCAACGTATCTGCCTCCGCTGACATGCAGCTAGATCTCGGATCCGCACGTCCTGCGGATCATGATTAACAAAGCCAGCATCGAGTCGCGGGTGCTAGCCCAGGAGCGTCGGGACGCCTCGCGTATCCTGGCGACTCTGAGAGGCGGGGTTGCTTGGTCTCGCGACAAATTCGCCGTGACGCGGTATCCGTATGCGCTTTCTTTTTCCATCGCTTCTCCTGCCTTTGCCGACATTTTTCTTTAGCGAAGGCGGAGAGTCGTCTATTCCCATCAATTTCAGGCCCACGCACCCCATGCTTCTTGTTGGAAGTGCAACTGCAGAACTACAGTAAGTCGCATCAGGTTGCGTGTGACTATTCCTGAAAAATCTGCTCTCCAGACGCCAGCGCGATCAGAAAGTTGTGCACGAACAGGCGTATTCGGAGGTCAATGCAACCTTGAAAGCTGCACAGGGCGATTACAATGCAGCTAGGCGAGAGCAAGAGAGTCTTATGGCACGATTATATCATGCAATTGCAACTTATCCATGCTAACGCATCGAATAGGGTCAGGAGAAGGAGGCCGATCAGGCTGTCTTCAAGGCGAAAGCTTTTGTCCGTCGGCTCCAAGAAGAAATCAACGAAGATCTGCCAGCTGAACTCACGGCAATTAAATCTGCCTTGGAGGCAAGTGTCCTTCCCCTGTATGGTACCGAAAGCTCATGAAGAAGTTATAGGAGGCCATAGTCGAGAAAGATATCCATGTCAAGCAATTCACTGCCGTTTCCGCCCAGAAGGCGGATATAGACGAGGACAACAAGAAGCTCGTCGCACAGAGGGATAAACTCCAGGCAGAGATAAGCGATTTTGCGAATACTAAGCAGGCCGCGAAGGTGCATGGGCCGAATCAGAAACATCATAGATGATTCTGAATGTTATTCCCCAGGACAAAATTGAAGCTGCGGTCGAAAATCGAACAAAGCTCTTGGGCAACGTTAATCATTTTAAACACAAGCTTGAGGAGGAGCAGGCCAAGGTCAAGGCAGCCGAGGAAACTGTAGAGGTGGTTACACAAGAATTCAAGGTTCGTTTCGCTGCGCTTCGGTGGTTTCCTGCTGAAAGTGTTTTATTTGTCCAGGAATGGACTACAAAAGGAGAAGAGTATTGCGAGCGAGTGGAAACCACCCGTCCTCCGGATGAGGTCAAGCGGAATCTGGAAGCCACTCAAGCTGCTCTGAAGGAACGCGAGAGACAGTACGTCCACTCAATCTCAATCATATACGTCGTCTGATTGCTATTCAGACATGGCGCCTCGGTGGAGGATATGACGATAGAAGTGAACAGAGCCCAAGAAAAGCTAAACAAAGCAAACTCTGATCTGAAACAAATGACGAGTTTGAACAAGGTTTGTTTGACGTTGAAACTCGTTTGGTAGTTGATGATGATGTTTCCGTTCCAGGCACTCAAGGCCTCTTTAATCGTCCGCCTTGCGCGGTGGCAGGAATTCCGTCGGCACATTGCGCTCCGGTGTAAGCTTGTCTTTGGGTATCATCTTTCGCAGCGCGGATACTACGGGAAAGTCTTGTTCGACCACGAGAAGGGAACGTTACAGCTCAAGGTGCGTCCAGTGGTAAAACAATCCTCTGACTTGCCTGACCCGGCACGCATATAGGTCCAGACGGATGATCAGGCTGCGACTCAGGGAGGGAGAGATAAAGACCCTCGCTCCCTGAGCGGAGGCGAAAAGTCGTTCTCTACAATCTGTCTACTTCTATCCCTTTGGGAGTCTATCGGTTGCCCTCTGAGATGTCTTGGTGAGTTTTACCGTTTCGCGGTTTGTCGCTTCTAATTTATCTTTCACTTCTCAAGACGAGTTCGACGTCTTCATGGATGCCGTAAACAGAAGGATTTCGATGAAGATGATGTTCTTTATTTCACTCGCGAATTTCGCATCACGATGTCGCTAAACACACCATTATTCTAGGATCGATACTGCCAACCAGTCCGACAAGAAGCAATATGTACTGATTACCCCGCAGGACATGAATAATGTCGCTCTTGGTGCTTCAGTTAGATGCCATCGCATGATAGATCCGGAGAGAGGTCAGGCTGTTCTTGGGTTCTGAGGGCGTCGATGCCAGCCCTGCCCATATCATAATCCGTGTATAATGCTTTTAACCTATGAACTGAATTCACAAATGCCTTTTTTGGACAAATAGGACCCATGTTTCCTAAGCGTGTGTCAGCAAGCAGAGGATCCTATGTAGACGGTGTTTATGATCGCAGACCTGTGCTGGAAGGTGCTGGATTCATGAAGATTAAAATTTAAACCCACAGTGCGGAGGTTGGAGGGAACATTTGATCGTTGTTTGTGCGTGAATCATCTAGGCGCCATTGCCGCCATCACAGAAAACTTATCCTCAGCACTTCGGATTCCTCTCAATCAGCTAGGCTGGAGAACGCTGTTATAAATTCATGAATGGTTGTTCAAAGCTTGGCCGTCATTTTTCCACCCACCGATGGCTGCATTCTGTCTGCAAGTCTTCTGCAGTCCGACCCAACTCTTTTGGGATTGGTCGCCAATTTTCCCGGACGCTTTGGGTCTCTACGCGTTCTTACTCTCCGGCTTCCAACTCGCCCACTCCTCTCACGGATTTCTACACGTCTTTGCCCGCTCTCGACCCCGATGACACCCCTTTAATGCGCCGTGCGCTCTTGATCACCAACATTCCCTCAGGTGCACAGGTACAAGACCTCCTCGATCTCGTGCACACCGGAGCCATCGAATATGTCAAGTTCACCACCAGTGGCAAGACAAACACCGCAGAGCTCTCCTTCCTCTCGGGCCACGGCGCCGCCGCGTTTTTCGCCCTCAACCGCTCACTGCGTCTGTCGGGACGCACCCTCGAAATAAAGTGGCTGCCGTACCGTCCGCTGCACCCAGTGGTTGCAATGGCGGTGGAGCGTGATCAGGCGCGTCGGGCGCTGGTCCTATACAAGGCAGACGAGCGGCTGGACAACTGGGCACCTGCACAGCTGCGCGTGCATCTGGGCCAGGTCACCGGCGGGTATGTTGAGGATTTAGAGGTGCACGAGATGCCTAGAACGGAAAATTTGGACTGGTATGCCGACGTGCCCCCGAAGGAGGACGTTGCGTACCGCGAGATTGCTGTGTTGTATTTTACAGACATTGTCAGTGCTATACGTGTGAGCAATCTGTTATACATGTTCTTGCTATCATTTACAGTACTCTCTCAGGCTCATGCCCGTATCCGTGCCGACCCTTTCATGACGCGCGTACACGTCGCATATTGTCCGGACCGATGTGAGGCCGCGCGCCTCTCTCGCGAGGACTGCGATGCGCTTCTAGAGATTGAGCCAACCCACGCGCCAACATACTTCGCTCCAACGTCGACGTATGCTCTTCCGCCCGGTTCGGCGTATCCTCTTCCCACTACCCTAGATTGGGTCCAGATGGAATCACCCATGTTCGCTGCCAGTAAAGGCGCTACTGCTTCCAACACTCTCACCAGGCACGGTCTCGATAACTTGACTCCGGATACCAGCGTAGGCAGCGAGGCGCGTAGCACCGTGCCCGCATACCCCTTCACGTCGCTCTTGTTAACCGACTTGCACCCCGCAACGACGCTCGACGACCTGTGCAACCACCTCTACGGCGGCCCGCTGTGGGGTGTATGGCTGAACCGAAAACTCAGGACAGCAGTGAGTGTTTACCGTTTACTCTCTGCGCTGACTCATGGTCCCAACAGGCTGTCTCTTTCTTCCGTGCCGAGGACGCGCGCGACTTTTACTACACAGCGGTCTCCGGCGCTGGGTTCACCATCTGGGGGAGGCGTGTGGAAGTTACGGTGCGGGCGGAGAAAACCATCGTGCGGCGAGGGCTAGGCACGCAGGACGACGACTTGAATCTGGAGGGGAAGGTTCTTCC
Organism: Mycena crocata; assembly: GCA_029281795.1. NCBI lineage: Eukaryota > Fungi > Basidiomycota > Agaricomycetes > Agaricales > Mycenaceae > Mycena > Mycena crocata. The sequence continues at coordinate 435,269 of JARJCP010000057.1, forward strand.
CCCTCAAGATACACTCCCCGCCCCTGACTACACAAATTACGCAAACGACTATACGCGGGTTCTCCGCGTGCGCCTGCCCGGGCACTTTTGGTCGGACCCAGCCGCGCCGCGTATGTTGCGGTCCCAGATTCGACGCGACTTTGGGAAGTTTGGGGAGGTGGTACGGGTAACGACTTTCGTGTCGAGTTCGTTGACTTCGTGAGTTCCTTGTGCTGCCCTCATTTCGCATCCTTCTCTCTGACATGAATCAACGCTACCCCGCACCCTAGTTCCGTGCATAGTGGATACGTACACTTCGCGCGCGCCGCCGATGCGCGGAAGGCGTTGAGTGAGATCGCGGTCGTGCACCCCGAGTATCTCGGGTGCAATATACGGTTTTGGGCAGACCCCTGTGCGAGGTCGATACCGAGGGAGGATCTGAATGTGCACCGAACACCGCTAGAAAGGATTCGGGCACGAATAGCAGGATAAAAGCGGTCGAGCGAAAAATAAGAGCGGGGGAGGTCGATCTCTTCTTACCTTGCTGAATGAATCCTGCTTCTCAGATCGGGCTCACACATGTTGAGACAGGTAAAAAAAAAAACAAGTGAAAGAGTCCGTTCCATTTGTTTTCATCGACAGCATAACCCTTTGAAGAACGTTTTACTTGTGTACTTCTGATCATGAGTGATACTAATTCAGATGCGCCTTGAAGAACGCAAGCGACGCATCGAATGCTCCCTGTTTTGCAGCGACCTGAACCGGATCCGACTTAGAATGCATATATGGTCAGTGGAAACAATTATGTGGCGGTAGGCCCGACAATGCTTACCGCGTTTGCACGAACCTGAAAGAGACTGCAATTGAACAAACAAAGATTCAGATCATTCCGACGACGTACCGCGAACCCATGCCCAACTCCGTTGAACTGGCGGCGTAAGTATCCTGGCCGATACTGACCGTTCCCCAGCACCCCATCTGTCTCAACCGCGAGCGGCGGCGTGAACCCCGTGTCCAGCTCAGCGTTGTTGATGTCAACCGGGACGTGCGACTGTGCCTTTACAACGTCGAAGTCCGTCGGTACATCGAGCGAGGATGGGTGGGCCATCGTCCCAACTGTGACAGTGTTGTTCTGCACCAGGCGTGTCGTGTAAAGACCTGCGCGCATGCATATCTAATTGAGCCTCAGGTGGGTAGAATTCGGGAGTCAGTCGCCTACCGCCAAAGCAGTACCCAGTTGTCAAAAGCTTCTTGATGCCCTGAGCCTTGAGGGCGCTGATGACGGCGAGCAGCGGGGGCGTGGTCTGTGCTTCGCCGTGGTTAACCTCCCAGGTGGTGACATCGCCGCCCATGGGAAGGGCGTCGCCGTTCAAATAATCGGGAGCAAACGTCTGGGGTCGAGTCTTCAGGATGCTGAAACGCGCAACTTGACGCAACTTACCGCAAAGCCTGCCGCAGCCCATTGGTCTGCCTGAGGTAGGAATCGAAGATTACTTGTGGATCATAAATGAATAGCTCCCACCCACCAATAGCTTGAATGAAATGTCACAAACTACAGCCATTCATACATGAGCCCAGAATCACGCACGAGATTATCAGGCGAGGGTAAACCGAACACGTCTGCACAATTTTCACTCAGAACTGCAGAAAATTAAGGAGAGTATGCGAGTTCAACCTGTGAGCATCAAGACGGCCGTGGAGTGATCAAACTTCTGATTCTTGGGCAAGGAAACGTAGGTCAGGACGCCATTGATAGTGATATTTTTGCCTTTGGGAGCAAGTTCGGTCGGGGCAGCTGTGTGAGAGTGCCCGGCCGAGTCGACGGGGGGTACAACGATGGCTTGGGCAGCAGTCAACAAGGAGAAGAAGGCTAAGAGGAGTTGCATGGTGCGTTCCTTCCAGTGGACACAGAAGAAGGCAGTCGGGTATATATGTCGATGGCAGGTCGCTCAGCTGAAGCCTCTTTCCATGTGGAACAGCAGCAGTGGAATCCAAACAGAAGGATGCATGGGAGAAGATGGGCACAGATAGGGAGTTGAGAACGTGCACAGTACAGATGCGTGCGAAATTTAGAACTTAAGACAGCGTTCTTGAAAAGGCGGCACGAAGCGGCACTGACATTGGAAAATTTCCATGGCGGTACGGTGGCGGCACCTGGTGCTGTATTTGGAACAGTGGGATGCATTGTCTGCACAAGCGTAGCCTACAATAAGGTCCGACCGCTTCTATTGTCAAGCCTCCTGGGTAATGAATGGCCAATACAAGATGGGGGAATCTCAATCAAAGGCGAGAATACCTAGAATACCTATGACTCTCAGACGCACGCAGGTATGCCAGGAAGCTAAAATGTAGGACGTTGAAAGACCGTCATGCATAGACGGGTATTGACGAGACAGATTCAAGGAAGGTTTGTACACAACTAGTATGAATTCCCAGTCCTGAGTTGAAGACGCGTCAGCGAAGAGAACATGAAAGAAAAGGAGATAGAAAAAAAAATAGGTAGTCAGAATTGCAGAAGTACAAAATTCATCAACTGGACGATGTCCATATGGCTGTTGAGCTTGATATGTGATTGTTGTTCATCACAGGAGTCAAGAAAAGAATGGTTGCGAAAAACTCACCGTGGGTGGTATCCACAAACCTCCGACGCGGGATGTATGGAATTTAAAGAAACTTGGTAAGGACCGACGACCTGGCGAAAGACAAGGTGAGGCTTGAGCTGTCTTTGGGGTTGACTGCGACCTCTTGAAGAGTTTTGTCTTCGACTGCCGAGAGTCCTTGCGAATATGCGGGTTGGTCCACAGTTACTTGAAGACCCAATGGAAAACTGTTAAAAAGACATCCTTACAAACCTATCGACGAAGTGTGTACAGAGTGATGAGTTCTAAGTACCTGGGTTGAGGACGTGTCAGTGAAAAGAGCAAACAAACAAGAAACCAAGAAGGAAAAAAGAGAAGAAGCTCAGAATTGCAGAAGTACAAAAATCATCAAGTAGACGAGGTCTATATGACTGTTGAGCTTGATATGTGATGGTTGTTCATCATAGCGAAGAGAGGATGCATGGAAATGAAAAGACTCACAGTGAATGGTGGTGGTGCGGGAGAGAGAGAATTTGGACTCCGCTTCTGATCGTTCGGCAACAGTCGTAAACAATTGGCTCCGGCCATGTCTACAACGAAGGCACCTCCAACCAAAGCCAGGAAGGAGCGCGAACGCGACAAGAAAGAGAGGCTTTCCCAGCCCCCTGTATCTACGGAGCGTCTGAAGACCGTCGTCCGTAGACTGCCTCCCAATCTTCCTGAGGATGTCTTCTGGCAGAGCGTCCAATCTTGGGTCTCCGACGAGACTGTCACTTGGAAGATATTCTATCCCGGGAAGCTGCGTAAACGGTATATATTACCTTGAAAACTGGGCGGATTCGATAATGACATCGTCGAGGAAAGGCTGAACAAGGAGAATATCTCATCGCGCGCTTACATGGCGTTCAAGACCGAGGAACAGCTAGCACAATTTAGCCGCGAGTACGACGGGCACTTGTTTCGCGATAAAGCTGGTATGTGTGTTTCTGAGATGTTTATGATGCGGTCTGAGCCAGAACAGGGAATGAATCATACGCGGTTGTCGAATATGCTCCGTATCAGAAAGTTCCCCCGGAGAAGAAGAAGGCTGACGCGCGCAGCGGAACCATCGAGAAAGGCGCGTTAGATTTAAACTACTGTTGGATCCAAGACTGATTTCATATCATCACAGATGAGGACTATATTTCGTTCCTTGAATCTCTGAATGCCCAGGCTGGCGCCGAACCTGTAACTCTCGAATCCCTTAGTATGCAACCTTATGCATTGTCGTACACCACTAATGCCCACCCCCAGTTGCTGCTAATCAATCACCGCCGCCCCCAAAGACAACACCGCTTTTGGAAGCCCTCAAAGCTGAGAAATCAGCCCAGAAGGAGAAGGAGACAGCCCTCCGCCAGATCGCGCAGGCGAAGCGGGACGAAGCGAAGAAGAAGAATGCGGCCGCCACGACTCCAGCTACCCTCGCCACCGGCGCACCACTCAGCAAAAAGGCTGCCAAGAAGGCTGCTGCAGCCGCTGCCGCCGCCGCCGCCCAGGCATCCAAGCCTGGCGTTGCGGGACCCTCCAAGCCTACTCCTACTGTCCAGCAAGCTGCGTCCTCTAGCGCAAACGCAGCTCCACCCCGCCCACCCAAACCACCCAAGGCTCCGCGGCCACAGCCGCGCGTACCCGGGCCGCCCGCTGTTCCTACAGACGTCTCCGTCGCATCCGCCGCCAACGCGGGCCCCAGCGCCGATCCTGCTGCCGCCGTCGCCCCGCGTCGCACCCGCCCCGTTATCGGACTTGCGTCGCGGCAGTTCGAGGCTGCACTAAGTGGGGCCGGTGTTGCTGGGACCGGCGCTGAGCGCAAGTCGCGAAGGGACCGGGACCGGGAGCGCGCTGCTACCGCAGAAGAGAAGGACAAGGAGGGTGGCCCGCCGGCTGGTGCAAGTGGGGGTGCGCCGCTGCCCAGGAAGGAGAAGCCGACGCGGCGCAAGGACAGTGTGAGTGGCGGCATCGCTGTGTCGAATTCCAGCGGAAGCACGCCCGAGGTGCGTGTCCCGAGCATCCTTCAGCGTGCGGACCCGGCCATCGCCCCTGTTATTGTGCACCGAATCGACGGCGACGTGCAGGTGCAGCCGCAAGCAGGCGTCATTCCTGTCAACTTCAACGTCGGAGGTCCCCGCGGTGGTTCCGGGGGGAAACGGGGTGGCCGTGGTGGCCCAGGAGGCAGAGGCCGCGGCGGTGTTGTCGGCGGCGGCGTCCCCGTCAGCCGAGGTGGTGGATAACCTGAGCCTCTCCATCTGCTCATTCGCTCACACACTGCCGATCATCTGCGACTCGACATCTTTCATGGCACAGTCAAGCCTTGGCTCTCTGCTCTCTGCACCACGCTGCGCTTCGCGCTGCTTTTGCAGCACATCTCTTTTTCAGCGATGCATGCGACCAAGAAGTGAAAGTCCATCCATCTTATTAGCTGATATCGTACATCGTATTACAAAGAAGGGCTACACCAGCACATTGTAGTCTAGATCTAAACTCGCTGACCGTTCTAGTTCAGAAGTACTTGTCCCAAAATGCCGCCGTCCCATTTGTTGGCGCGACCGACTCGATACCAAGGAGCCGCATGACGAGGCTGTAGATCTGCACATTCTCAAAATTGTTCATGATGTAGGTATCATCGGAGGTTGAGTGCCAGCCTTTGTTGGGGCGGGACAGAAAACTGCGCGCGAGGCTGCGTGAGCGGTCTTGGTGCAGTACCTTTACGACCGACGAGAAGGGCCCATGAGCCACAAACATTGCATGCATTTCGAGCGCCGTGTTGTCGTATCCATGATTCTGCAACGAGGTTAAGCTGATGCAGAATTTGCATTGACAAGGTGGAAGAACATACGCCTTTCGACATCCCCACGTCTCCCTCTGTCTTGGAGGTCAAAACATAGCCGATCCGCGGAACGACATAGATGGGGGCGATTCGTTCGCTTTGTGTAAAGTGGAAGCGGGTGGGCATCGTCTCATGTGTGTAGACATCGAATTTGCCTTGGCTCGCAGCTGCTGCGTTGAGCAACAGCTCGAGATTGTGCGAGACGTTCGCGGATGGGAAAAAGCGCAGGCCCATTGCCGGCCATCCGTCTTCATGCTCAATTGACTTCCATCCTGCGTCCCCGAGGATGTCGTCTATGTATATTAGTTCGGGATGGCTTGTGTCGGTCATGCCATGATCCGAAACAAACACGATATCGACAATGTCCGTCAGGTTGCGTGCTTGAAGCGCGGTGTGCAAGTCTTTCGCAAAGACATCGACTTCACCCAGAGTTTTCTAAAAAGAAAGAGTTCAGCCACTATGGACCCGGTTGGAGGCGATCTACATACGTTTACCAATGCGGACATTGGCCCCGCTCTATGACCTGCCTGGTCCAGGGAAGGCTCATACGCTGTCAAGACAGCTGAGATTAATGGACCGAAGTTTGAAATAACGACGAACCCATGAGAAGTTGCGGCCGTTCCTCAAATGGTAAATCAATCCATTTAATAAGCTGGTCAAGTTTCTCTTGTAAAGGTACTTTGTCCTGCGGAGCAGATAAGGTTAATGTAGATAATGTTATCACATTTAGCGGACTTGCCTCCCAGGGAACAAAGTAGGTCGAAGAGGCGCCAGAAGTCGTTTTCGGAGGACCGGGCCTGGAAATATGAGAAAAAAGGTAAACGGTGTATACGAGGGCGGTGCGCACCACATAAGATTCGCCGTGATGATTCCTGCCTTGCCAGCAGTTTCCCACATCTTGAGGGCCTTTAGTTGGTTGAAGAAAAAGATGCAGAACTACATACAGGTTCACCCAGCCACCACGTTGGGTTCCATGCTGACTTGATTTCGTTATAATGAAACTCCTCCTTCATGACGGGGTCCCAAAAGTTCTGAGATGAAATGAGATCCCCGAATCAGATCAAGACCGAACAGCGCACGTTTCCAATTATTCCATGTGACTCGGCATAGAGACCAGTCCTGTGAGGAATGAGGAGGATCTGAGGGAGGGAGCAGCGTACATACATCAAAGCCCAGTGGTTGCTTAGCGTTGGAGTTGTGAGAAAAACACTGGTGAAAGTGTACATATAGACTCACGGGAATGTTAACGTCTGCAATAGTGGATGAATTTACAGCGCATATTCCATCCAAGAAACTCACAGGGAAAATAGGAACTAACGCTTTAGCGCGTAGGCCCTGCTTGCTGATATCGAGCAGATGAGGTGTGAGCCCTCTATCGAGATAGTCCGCCCTATGCATTACGTATTCAGAAACGAGGCAATGTACGCGTCAGGCAAACGCGCACGCACCGCAAGCCGTCTATAGATACAACGAGCACGGTCCGTTTGAAATCATGTGTCCCGTTGGACCGTACGCCCTCGCCGTGGAATAGTAAGTTGGGATGGGTGGGACCAGGCGGGCTACTGAGTACAGTCCGGGCAAAGGTCCCTGTGATTATGAGGATAATGAACCCGACAGCAATGCAGATAATCTTGTTTCGCGGCCATCCACGCTGAGAATCTGGTTCGTCTAGTTCTGTTTCCGCTTTCCACTCGTCCGGCGAGCTGTCAGAGAGGAGGCCTTTTGTCTCTTCCCGGCTGGTTGCATCGCGTTCATATGGTTTCTTAGAGGAGATGGGGAGGGTCGGAGAAGGCATGCCGCGAAGGCGGAGAGGTGAATGCAGTTACTGAGTGGACTAAAGGTATATATTGTAGGGGTTGTTTAGCTGTATTTGAGTTGAAGGGCTTTGGCTTTCCAGATAGGGGCTAATGAAAACCTGCGACGCGGCGACTGGGAGTAAGAGGGTATCCGGAAATTTCAGAGAGCATTGGGTGTGGTTGTGTCTCGTGTGCCATTGATTGATTATCTTACCTCAAAATTTGCTAAGTACAGATTTCCATGTTGTATACATAAATCAGAAGAAACAGATATGAAAGCTGAACCAAGTAGTGTCTTTCATCGCCAGATTCAATGGCCGTCCGCGTCAAACACCATGTGGTTACTCCCGACTTGTATGTGGTCTCCGGTCGCATTAGGCACATATGCCTCCTCGGGCAGTCCGCTTTCATCCAGCCCTTCCGCTGCCTCGATAATCTCGTAGAGCCTCGACGCGACCTCCGGCGGGGGAACCCGTCCGCCCAAAATGTCGCGGGCGGGTACAGGAGACCCGTAGAAATCGCGGTTCGCATCCTTGCGCTCGATAAGAGCCGTCCCTTCAAGAGATAACCCCGCAAACAGACCTGGAAAAAGCGTCAGCTTGAATGCCTTTACAATGACGGAACGAACTGACCCTTCGATTTCGAATAAGAAAACATGGGTGTCGGGTGTGCTAGAGCAGACTCAATGCTCCCGCCCGTTCCTATCGGTCCGGCGGTAGCGCTAAGACTCCCTCCAATCGTAACGTTCTGGCCCATCGAGAAGGCGCGGACTGCGTCCTCGTTGTTGAGCACGATTACAAAGTCGGTGATATCAGCACCGATCTGGAGACCCCATCCTAGACCGCCGGTCGCAATGCACGAAGGAGCTGACCATGAGCCGTCGGGCAGCCGTGCAATGACAAGGCCAGAGCCAGCTTTGCCAGAGAAGACGAATCCAGCTTTGAGAACTTGAAACACAGCGAGGCCTGGATGATGCAAACTCAATAGAGATTCGACGAGCGCTCAGACGACACACCTCGTGCAGACTGTAAAACTGCCTTTGGTATTGAATTGAGGGCAGATTCCGGTCTTTCAGGATCGGCTGAGCGAAGGTTATGAGGCTAAACACAGTGGCATTAGTCTTTCTCCGTACCCAAAAAGCTATCCAATATCTTTGCAGCCTTCTCTGCTTCGCCAGGGAGAGTGAATCCATGAACCAAATCTCTAGAACCACTCGCGATCTTGGTTCCACTCGTTTGAGCAAAAGCAGTAGCTTGAATACCGGCCTTCTTGGCTCCCGTTTTGAATTTATCCAGGAGAGACATGGGCAGATGAGAGCACAGGAAGAGTCTGCACTGGCGAGATGAGAGTTACGTCATTGATATCACGTGTAATCACAGTAAACATGTTTTCAAATTCTCCTTGGCCAGTATCACAAAGGTCATGCGTATTCAACTAACTGCGGATGCTAAAAGTACAATGCCGTTTACAGTACAGAAGTCTGAATTTTTAGCAGCAAAATCCCGTCATCTCCAGGTGTCAGAGGTCCTGAGGACGAAAGCGTCAATGAAATATCATACAAAAAAACCGGGTGAGGCAAAAGAACATACGACGAAGTGGTTCCCACTGCAGGAGACGTGAACTGATTGTTCGGGTCGGATTCCCAGGACGTAAGCACGCCGTTGAACTTGCGAATATACTTGTATTCGAAAAGCGTCGAGGCGGGAACGTTAACGGTGACTGGGAAGGTAAGTAAGTAAGAAGCATAACATCTGGCCCCAGTTCACTTACGGCTCCAGGTAGGGTAGTTGTCCGGAGACATGATCATCGCGGTATCAGGGGACCAGTTTTGTAGCGCGTCGAGCGACCCGGTGAGGTAGATGTTCTCTGGAAATTGGTCAGGTCTCGAAAGATGGAGAACAACGAGGATGATTACCTCCAGGTTCAGTGGTCGCTTCGACATTGAATGTAAGAGGGACTGTGGGGCCATCACTGCCGGTTCCTGCCGCGCAGACCGCAGGGACGACAAGCCCCGCTGCTCCCCAGCTCGCAGGCTTCGTTCCTGCGTGAGCCGAGAACACCGTGAGTGCTGCGGCATAGCTATGAAATTAATTGAGGCAGGCTATTGGGCAAAAAAAAAAATCATAGCCACCTCCAAGTCAAATCGACGGCGCTCAAAGGTGCGCCGGTGTTCCGGTCGAACTGCTCCGCCAATCCTCCATTCTCGGGCTGCAAGAATCTCAGCACAATCATCTAGCAACTCCCAAAAAACAACCAACAGTATACTTGGCATGTATGACAAGGAAATCGTCCGCAAACGTCTTGATGTTGGAGATCAAAGTGGCAAAGGTCGAAGATCCCGACGCGTAATTGCCAACGGTAACAGAGGGAATGAACTGCTGGAAGAACGCGAGCGATACCGACGTGACGTTCAGCGACCCTTGCTCATTCCACACGATCAGGGAATCGTAGAGTTGCTCGGCGACCGCTGCGGTGGTCAAGTACCATGGCTGGCAAAAATTAGACAAAATATGTTAGACAAAATATGGACGGGCAGGGCACCATAAGCTCACGTTTCCTCCCATGTAGACATCCTCAGGATAGCGCCCAGTTGCAACAGCGGCGGTGGAGGAACTGTTGCTGTTGATAGTGTAGATGGTTCTAGGGTTCGGTTAGTGTCGGTGTTGAATGCCAGAGTTTCATAAGCTGACCTGAAAGCATCGACATATACCTTCAGACTGGAAAGGGCCTTGTCAGAGCAGGGTTGGAAAGTGCTCGCGTCCTAGAGTCAATCAGATAAACGAAATGGACAGACGGGAAAAAAACGTACGCAGCCAGCGGCAGGGTCAAAGGTGTGGATCGAAGCCAAAGCCGTATTAGCGTCTTTCCCAGAGCGGCCTCCTCCTGTGTTCGCCGTGATGTAGCCATCAGTGGGGTTCCAGTACGACTGCAGGAAACACAAAGTGTTGTCCGCCTGGGTCGTGTAAGCGCTTGCATTCTGTCCGAGGGCCGTAGCGAGCGCCGCTCCCTCGCGCAGAGACCGATGTTGGACTGCGGTCGTCCAGAAAGAGGCCGACTTGACTTCTTCCCACAGATCGAAGCTGTGCGTATAAAGGCTTTAGAGGGGGGATGCAAGAGCAGGAATCTCGTACCCAGATTGATTCCAGGCATTAGTGACGTAGTCGAGGTCGAGTTTGATGATCGGCCAGAGGTCAGCGACGACGTCCGATGCGCTCGTATTTTTGAGAAGCCAGTTGGCATACGCAATCATCGCCGTGGCGCGGAGGGCTGGACCATCTTCATGACGTGTGAGTAGGAAATATCACACTTTGGGTATCGCATACCGCGTTGAGGTCTAGAAAGATGGCCTCAGCAACAAAGGGGAAATTATACGGCTTTTTATTACCTTCCCCACGACCCAGTGAAAGCGGTTTCGTCGATGTTAAACTGATGAATACGTCAACGATGGATGCTGCCTGGTCGTTCCGGGGAGCTGAGTACCTTGGGCTCTCCCAGGCCACCAGTCGAAATGGTCCCACTTGGGTTAGAAACTTGCTGAAGATTGCTCTCGGCGGTGATAAAGTCCTGGATGTTACCCAAAAGAGTCGTATCTTCTCCTGAAGTAAACCTAGTGCAAGATATAGTCATGATTGGAGTCCGGGTATCGATCCACATACTGGTCGATGATGACTTTAAACACCAGAGAGGAATCCCGAACCCAAGTAAAGAGGTAATCTGGATCGACAGTACTTGGGCTGGCAATAACAACGCCAGGCTGAAGCAGGGTCAACTATGTGAAGCCCCAAAAAAAAAGCTTGAACCCACTTTAGCGCCCCCGGATTTGGAGCCATTCGCACCGATGTTGGCCAACAGACCGGCCTTGGCAACTGGGGTCATCTCAGTGATGTAGGAGTCGACCGAGTTCTGTGCCAGAACGGCGGCGCATAGTGACACGGCAGAAAAGAGAAGAACGCGCATTCGTGTCTGTGCAAGGTCTTGAACCTTGATGCATGTGAAAGAGTAGAACGACCGAAGGGACTCTTTATAGAGATCTGCCATTTTGCGACCGTCTGATTGAGCGCGCGTATCGCGTTCGCGTGATCCTGGGGTTCAATGCGGCGGCCTGGGGTAATCAAATTTGAAATTGTTGAGACAGATGTGCAAGTTGAAGCCTGTTGAAGCCTGTGTCAGGTTGTGGAGGTGCAAAGCGAGTTCCTACTTGTGACGTCAGAAAGCTCGGCGCTTCAGCTTTGTTATTCAAACTACACTCGTTGTGGCCACGGTTAATGTTTTCTGAGCCCGCTACCCGCTGGCGATCTCGTTCTGGATTGCTATTTGAGCTTGGTCGAAACATGGAGAGCATGGTGAGTGTCGGAAATCACATGTAAAAGTAGTTGTTCATCTTTGTTCATCCGTTCATGATCATCACTTCATCTTTCCCACCTTCCGTTAACTGTGTCCTGAGACGCTCAGTTGTAGGATAAATCATCCTCAGTTGTAAGTTCCTGTGTCCACCTTTCACGGCGCCCTTCGGGAAATCAGTCTGACTCTTTTCAAAGTTCAATATTTGACGATTAGCGATGGACTGCGATCACAGCAGCCAGCTTCGATGTCCTTTATTTAGGTTAACCTTCCTAAAGTTGTATTAGCAAAAGGAAACGAGCTGAGATATCAGCTACAATGGATAGAGTATGCAATGATATGCGTGGTACAAAGGATACAGTTGAGAGGTGACAGCAAGAAGATGAATAACTAAGTACAAGGACACAATCATGTCGGTGGTGGCCGCCTCAATTGCACAGGTTTGCCGCCCGCCTCCGCCGGCTTCAACCGCTTCGCCAATGAGTCGTCCGCCGGTGTTCCGTCCTCCCTTGGTCGCTTGGCGGCGCCGGCGATCGACATTTCTGTAGGCGGGGCGGAAGGAGCGGCAGGCGTCGGGCCGCCTCCGGTTGGCGGCACGCGCGTTGCCCCACCCCGGATACTTAGCCCACCACCGCGACCACGACTTGGTGCGCCTCGTGCGCCTGCAGCACCGCGTGCAGCAGCGGTACCCCCTCGCGCCACCGTAGGCGCTCCGCCCCGTGCCGCCTGAGTGGGATTAGGTGGGAGTGTGGAACCAGCTGCTGCCGAAGGCCCAGCAGACGTTGATGGCGTCGCAGTAGCTGGAGATGCCGATGGTCCCGCGGGCGGCGGCACCTTTCCTTCCTTCTGCCACGCAAGGATCTGCGCCTCGAGATCCTTCATCTTCTTCTGCGTCTTCACAAGCTGCTGATCCTTGAGTTTTGCTCGCGTCGCAGCCTCCGCGCGACCTCTTTCAACAGCGGCAGTAATCTCGTCATTGCGGGCCTTTTCTTGCTCTTTATCGTGCTTGGCAATAGCTGCCGCGATCAGCGCGTCGGTGTCGACCGATGAAGGAGTCGAGCTAGAGCCAGCAGTCTCTGCATGAGCAGCGTCGACAGCGGCTTTGAGCTCTGCTGCATGCTTGGCGGTCAGGCTTTCCTGCAGCGCCTGCAACTCGTCCGCGTGCTTCTTGACAAGATCCTCGGAAGGGATTACCGCGCTCGCATCTGGTATCTGTGCTTCGCTCTTGGCCTGCGCCACAGCTGCAGCTACAGCGGCCGCTTGGGTCTCGGCCGCTTTCTGCTGCTGCTTCATGAGCTCGCGCGCCTTGAGAGCCAATCTGTCCTGTAAATGCAAAGCGTGAGGGGCGACAATACTGGCCAAAGGTGGATAAATACCTGCGTAGCTTTGGAATCGGCATATTTCTTCTCCGCATTCTGAAAATGATATGATAAGTATTTCTCCAACTGGCACCCGAAAGAAAGTACCTTGACCTCCGCTTGGGCTGCGTCCCGAGCCTGGACAAGTTCGGCCTTTTCTGCCTCCCATGCACGCTTCGCTTCGTCTGCATCAGCCGGAACGGGTGCAGCATTTGCGCTGTTTGCCATCCAGGTCGACTTTTCAGCCAGTAATGCATCCCGTTCTGTACGAAGCGCAGCCTACAAAACCTGTAAGCAAATTCAAGTAATGACGGAGGCTTGACTCACAATAGTTGCAGCCTGAGACGCCGCTTCAGCCGAAGAGGCTTGCCCACTTGTAGCCTTTTCGGAGTCAGAGTTCGTTTTAGCATCTTGTAGAGCTTTGTTTTCGGACTCCAAAGCAGAAACTTTGGCGACTAGTTCCTGCTTCTCGACAGCCGCAGTAGATTTTTCCGCATTCATTTGCCCCAGTCGTGCTTTGAAGGCTTCGTTGTTTTTCTGATGCGCATCCTTGTATGAACGGAGCATCTTCTCTACAGCCTCGCTCTGGAACGGCCTCAATAAAAAGAAGCGGAGCGCCACGATCGGAAAACTCACATGTTTTTGCTGATCTTGGAAAGCTTTCTCCTGCTCTGCCTTGGCCGCCTCGACTCCAACTACCTTCGTCTTCAGTTGCTCAATCTCATCTTTGAGCGACTGAACCTCGGCTGGATCTATGCGGTCATACTGCAACGAAAGTCAGCATGCGCAAAGGATGCCGTAGATGAGTATACCTTGCTCAATAGTTGAGTATTCCGCTCCTGCCATTTCCGGTTCTCCTCTTCAAGACGAGCCATTTGACTGTTACGAGCCTCTAATTCTGCCTGCGCTACCCGTGCTTGCTCCTTTGCAGGGTTAAGCTGAGCGGACAATTGCTTCAGCTTGCTCTCCAGTTCCCGAGACTTCTTCAAATGGGTTTCGGACTCGGTCCGCAGTGTCGCATTGCTCTCGCGCAGGATGTTTAATTGGTTGATCCGCTCGACTAGTTCGGCATGCTGGGCCGCTGATGCAGCTGTTTCAACTGCCCTTTCTCTCTCCTGAGACCCGGATAAGTCAAGGAAACATCAGAAGGAGGATGACTTACATCAGAGAGCGTGGCCCTGGTATCGTCCAGTGTTTGCGACAGGTGCTCGATCTGAGTTTTCAGACGCGCGTTCTCCTGCTTGCTCAGCTCAAGCTGGAGGTCGACGATCTCTTTCTCCTTGCGCAGATATGCGACAACGGAGCGGAGTTCGGACAATTTGGTGTCAGTGTCATCGGCAGATTCGCTTTCCCCTGGCGCAGAAGATGAGGTTTCGGCGGCCTGTCGGATTCGGGCGGCCTGCGAGCTGACAGACTCGAGGTGCTGGTGAAGGAGGGAATTCTGGGAGGTGAGGTCCTGGCAGCTTGAGTCGAATCACATCAGAATCACCGTTTGAACAATGACAAGAAAAGAGGCTGACCGTCTGTTCAAATCGGACACTTCTTTATCGAGAGCCTCCTTCTGTAGGGACCAACTACTCTCGGAAGTAGCAAGTTTAGCGGTGGCAGTTTCAGCGGCTGTTTGATGGTCCCGGGCCGCCGCCTGAGTTGTTGACAGTTGTTTCTTTAGGCTGGCAACGGCTTTGATGGATTCCGCATGAGCAACAACTTCCTGCGTATACCGGTCCTCCGCAGCCTGTAAATAGTTAGGATACAACGCGACAACGAATTATTCCACGATACCTTGGCGCGCTCTTCCTGCTGTCGAACTTCGTTTTCGCGCGAGGTACGGTCGCTTTCTGAATGCTTTTCGGACGTGCCGAGATCGACAATAGTATCCTCGAGAATCTTCTTGTCGTTGGTCCAGGCAGTTCGCTCTGTTTCAAACGACTTTTGAAGCTCGTTGTACTTGGCTGTGAACTCGGTCAGCTCTTGCTGAGCAGCATTGAGCTTTTCTTGAATAGCGCTGTACTCCGACTAGGTGGGGCTCGTCAAAATTGTAATGTGGCTCTAAAACATGTAACGTACCTCATGGCGAGCGATCTGAGCTTCCGTCGACGATTTGTACTCGTCATAGGTAGCATTAAGACTCTTGAGGGCTAATTCGTTCGCTTCACTGATTTGACGGAACTGTTCGACATGGTTTCGAGCACTGGCAAGATCAACTTCCGTGACCTTGAGAGCGGACCTACGCTGTGTCAGCAAAAGGCGCATGGATGGCTTCCTGAGAACATACCGAAGTTCTGCTACCTCAGCCTCAAGCTGCTGCTCACGACTCAAATCCTGATCCATGTGCTGAGAAATTCCCGTGACAGTGCTCGATCGGCGTTCATAGACAGCGAGTTTTTCATCGTTGCCCTGGAGTTGCCGTGCCAGCTCCTCCACGCGTTGCTCGAGATGTGTCCTACTCGTCTCGGCCCCAACGAGCGCTTCCCGCGTCTTCGAGAACTCTTGTGCCTACATTCATTTAGCAACACACTCCGAACAAGAACGCTATTTCATACCGCCTTGTCGAGTCGAGTTTGCAGCTCCTTGACTTCAATATCCTTTTGTAAGGAGATATGCCGGACAGAGTCGCGCTCTTGCGACAACTGTACTCTCAGATCTTGCCTAGAAAAAAAGTAAATTAAAATCAAAACAGTCGAGAAACACGTACGCTTGTCCCTCGGACATCTGCAACTGATTCTCCAACCGTCTCCGATCATTCTCTCCAGACTTTTCGAGATCGTTGTGCATTTTTTGCACATTGCCCATCAAATCGGACAAGTGCGACCGTTCCATCGCCAGGATCCTGTTCTCTTCGACAAGGCGGCCTTGGACGCTCTAGTTATATTGCATTAACTTCGACCATGAAAGAAGCGGGCGGTGAACAAACCTCCCAAATCTTCTTCTCCGCACGAAGATTGGCACACTCGTTCCGCAGCTGTTCGATCCGGCCATTGGCAGTCTGCAAGTCTTCCGTCGCACGACTGCACTCGATGTCGATCCGGGTCCATTGGTCGTGAAGCTGTTGATTGCGCTTCGTCAGGTCGTCCATCTCACGACCATGCATGGAGAACTGTTCTTGGCTCATCCTGTGGCGGTCTGAAGAAAGTTCTGAGAATTGAAGATCGAGGGTAATCGAGGGTCGCTTACCGGTGAGATACTCAATCCGAGCGTTAGCTTTAGCAAGCGCAGCACCGAGCTGGCCAGCCTCTCGCTGCGCCAGAATCACTTCCTCCCTGAGCCGTACGGAATCGACACCCATCTCAGTCCGATACGTATCGAACTGATTTTGTACCTCTGCCAGCTCCTTCGCCATATCACTCGGATTCGGCGGCAGTCCCTCGCCAAATCCGTTCACATCCATGCTCCCACCGTTGATAACAGCACCACCCTTCTCTGCACGCGCCAACATGGCCTTCAATGCGTCCCGTTCCTTGACGTATGCCTTGATGATCGTGTCGCTGCTGTTCTTCTGCCTTTCTAGCTGCTCCGAAAGGTCTTGCATCGCCTCGTGTGCCTCTCGTACCGCCTCTCCCTGTTCCCTCTCCATCACCTCCCGGTAATCTCGCTCCTCGCCCTCCATCTTGTCTCCGAGCTCCCGAACAGCTTTGAGCAGTTTCTGGTTCTGCTCCTGCAATTGGGGGATGGATTGGAACAGCACGAGGTTGTTGGTGATGACACCGTCGATGGTCTCTGGAGGTGCAGCGGTGATCATCTCGATGTCGGCGTCTGAGGGGATGGATGGGTCGTCGCGACGGCCGAGCTCGCGGAGAAGGTTCTGAATTTGGCGACCAAGGTCGGCAAGTTGTTGTTGAAGCAGTTCATTCTCCCGAGCCGAGCGGGCTAGTTTCTGTGAGTTCTCCCGGGCAAGGGTTGCCTGAGAGTCACGGTCTGAAATTGCTTGTGCGAGTTGTGAGGCCAGGTGCGATGCCTCCGATTGGAGGCGCTCGTATTCTGCTCTTTGTTGTGAAAGAATAGGTGCCTGGAAAATAAAGTAAGACATGGTGCGGGCACAACATCGTTGACATACCCGCTCCTCGATCTGCGAAAGCACGGCGGAAAGAGTCTGGTCCATGCGGTCATACTCGGTGCACTTCTTCGCGAATTCCTCTTGCAACCGCACGTAGTCGGCATAAACCTCGGTGAATGTCTTCCCGGTCTTCTGAGCCCTGCTCACCATCGCCACCGTCGGACTGAGACCCATCAATGCGTCCGCAGAGAGGTCCGCCATCCGGGGACCAGGGACAGGCAAGTCGCCTCTTCCCATGCGCTCCAGCACCTCCTCCAGTTGTTCTATCCGCTTCTCCGCTTCCTCACGCGCCCGCTTCTCGTGCTCCGCCTCTTCCCGCAACGCTGCCTCCCTTCTGTCCGCCTTTTCACCTACACCTGCCCACTCGCGTTCAATGCTGTCCACAACCTCCTTCGCTTTGGTCTCTCGCTCTTCCATCATCCCCACAAGCCTGCGTAGCCCGCTTGCTTCGCTCGAGTAGGTTGCTTCTTGTTCGGCAAGCTGCCCTGTTAGATCCTGCACCCGCGCCAGAGCCTGCGTGAGCTGGTGGGTTTGCGCCGTGTGGGCGGACTGAACCGCCTTTAAAGTAGCCTGGCCCGACGCATGGGTTTGTGTCAGGGAATCGAAGTTGGCCTGCAGCGTGACGAGCTCCGCATGCTTCGCTCGGCGATAGTTTGAATATTCTTCAGACTTGGCGATGAGGTCTGCGTTAGTGCGCTCTGCCTCGGCCTGGGAGAGCTGAAGTTGCTGAGTTAATGATTCCACTTTGAACTGTTGAACAGTGGTCAGCGAATGAAAGAGAGAGCTATCAACACGCACCTTTGTCGACGTTTCGGTCGACCGAAGTTCCCGTACTTGGCTCTCCAAAGCCTGGTGCTCGTGCCGCGCATCCTTGAGGTTGGCGCGAAGGGTTTGGATTTCCTCTGTGTTTCGTTAAATCACGAAAAATTC
The DNA here is from genome assembly GCA_029281795.1 of Mycena crocata. NCBI lineage: Eukaryota > Fungi > Basidiomycota > Agaricomycetes > Agaricales > Mycenaceae > Mycena > Mycena crocata. The sequence continues at coordinate 453,169 of JARJCP010000057.1, forward strand.
ACACCGTGTTCTATGGCTACTCACCCTCGCGCTGGCTACTATCCTGTTTCAAGCGACTGATCACGCCAACGAGGTCGCGTTTTTCGCGCTCCGTGTCCTCGACGCGATGTTTTAAATTGTCGACCTCGGTGGAAGAAGATGAGTGCGAGGTGGATAAGGTGAGTATTTGGGCCTGCAATACAGCCTGGGACGACACTAGAGAGGCATGAATATTAGAACAACAACGCGACCGAAACGGGACGCACCAAGATCATCCCTTTCCTGCTTGACTTGCTTCAATTCGGCCTGCAAGGTCTCTGAAGAGCCCTCCAGGTCCTTGGACATGGCCTCCTTGTCTTGGAGCGCCTGGTCCAACTCTACCTCCATCCTCTCCGCGTCTGCGCGATCCTCGTCTCGTTCCCTCACGGCGGCGTCGAGTTTGGAGGCCAAGTCAACGAGACGGCGGTAGAGTTCGATTATGCCATCTGGTGTTTGAGATGTGATGCTCGTCTCGGGAAGGAGATTGGAGAGAGTGTCGAGGTCGATGTCGGACGGAATAAAGACGGTGAGGCGCTGTGAATCCTCCGCAGCCGCCGAAGCAGGCTCACTCTCGGATTCCACAGTCGCCGCAGCTGCGGCGGCCTTGCTTTTTCTGCGGGTCTTCATCATGGCCGCGACAGAGAGCCTTAAGCCAGGCTTGGTGAAAGAGGCAGTTGGACCGTGGGAAGATGGTCCTGCACTGCAATAATCCGCTTTTGGTCTTTCGGCTCTTTCAGTCACTTCGCAGCATGCCTGACTCCAAGCCTTCTGCGGGTCCTGTTTCTGGGCTCGTGGATAGCCCCGAAAACATTCCACCTCCAAAATTTGGCCCAGCATCCACAGGAAACCTTCTCAGCGACTCATTCAGAGTGAGAGAGTCGGTGCAACAAATTTTTCATGAAACTGACGACAACCTGCGCTAGTAAAGAGTGCCATAAACATTGGAGAGGTCCCCTGCGCGCGCACAAGCCTTCTTAGTGGAATTGCTAGCGGCGTCGGCATTGGGTTCATTCGCGGGATATCTTCTCGTACGTAACTGTCTCTATGTTTCTGCTCTCCAACTCACGCGGTATGTAGATCCCGTAATTGCGGGAAGCTGGGCCATGGGTACATTCGCGCTGGTCTCAATAGCTTCGTGGTAAATATTCCTCATGTTGCACCCAAATGCAGAAGAACTGAGTTAACCACAGGACCATTTGTTGGAAGAGGATAGAGAATGAGCACCAATTAACACGCAAGGCCATTCAAAATCTACCAAAGCAATTACGATTGAAGAAGGAGGATGACAGAGAGCCTAGTTCGGCATGAATATAGCACATCTCAACTCCAGTCCTCGGCGTTGGCCCACACCTCCTCTTCCCAGTTCTCCACGAGCGCTGGATCGTTCTGCTGGTACATCAGTGGGAAGTCGTGAGATAGGGCACAACAGCAACGCGCGCCTTGAACTTTCGCTGAAACTCGGTGAATCCATTTCTCAGGACATACACTTCTTGCCTCTGTCCGACATTTAAGTTCTTTCTTGTTTCTTCGTATATCTTTGGATCCCAAGTCGTATGAGCGAAAATCATGGAGAGAAAATGCATATGTACACGCGCTGCTTTGGGACCTCTGATTGGAAAATTATCGGAACCCAGGACGGGCCTAAGAGAGAAACCTTGCTCACCGCATTTGCGACAAAGCACAATGGAACACTATAACCTTGACGTCGGCAGTCTTCTGTACAAGGTCGTAAACACCCATTTGAAACTCGCGAGATGGGTGGTTCAGAGCATTGGTGATATTTCCTCCTGCATAATCGTCATCTCGAACATCGACGACGAGGTAATCCTTCGTCGCGACTTTGTCGCTCTTGATGATCTCTGCGAGCTCCTGCCACAGTTCAGCGCGTAGCTTGAGAATGAGCGGTAGAGCGCACGTCGCCAGAGATGTACTTCATGTTACGGGACAGAGAGGAAAGTGGCCGAATCAAAATCCTTGATTGTGGCAGCCGAAAACGAAGGAGCATAACGTCATCCTGATTGCGGTCGTCTAAGTACTGGCAATTCTGCAAATAAGAACGAATCCGACTTGAGTCGGGAAATGCTCGCTGCACCGAGACGGCAATTTCCGGCCGACGACACTGCCACTTACCCCTTTTGGCCAGAAAGCCTGAGTGCGAAAGTAGTCGGGATTTCGGTACTGCCAGAACGACTGAGAAAAATGCCGCCGAACGGCACCACATGAAGCAGAACATCGCGAAATTGAACGATTTTGAAGCCATTCTTTGCGAAAAGGGCATGTCAGCCACAGTGCTTCCTCGTTTGTTCCTGTTTGCTGCCTAGCTTCACCCCCAGCCAAGTCACGTGTGCCAAATTGAGAATTGCTTCGCTGCGCTCGCAAAAATACAGGGTCGGGATGTAATTTACAACTGCTAGTATATACACCTTTCGCAGAAGAAAAGCGAGACAGATAGAGGCGGATGATCTGAAAAAATGAATTGTGGGTTGAAATCAGTACAGAAGGCCCAAGAGAGTAGCGAGATCATGGATTTCATTCCTAGGCTTTTCGTCAATAATCAGCATAGCAGCCCCGGCAATCCCTACCGAGATAAGCGCTCGCGAGACTCCATAAACCTAACTTCCAACTCGCGATAGAAGTTTGCGTTGTTTGAGTGTTGTTTGAGTCTTCATACAATCTCAGAGCCTCCTTGAAAAACACATATTGCATAGATTTGAGGGATTAATTGAAAAGGCATTCAGACGCCGAGGATCGGAGTTCGGAGGTGAAGAAATCCCTGGATTGGGAGACATCGGTAAGCCGATATTCGGATCCAACCATGACCGAATACCTCTTGAAAATGATCGCATCTGCAATCGCATCGAAAGACTGAAAGTTGGAAGGATTCGACGTTTGAGTCAATATATGTTGGATTTGCGCCATCCGAGTTTCCAGCCGGAGGCCAAGTTTCTGCAGTTCTTTCCAGTTCTTAAACCGGTCACCGGAGAACTGGTTCAACTGAAGCATTGAAAATGGGGAGATTTCCCTCTCCTCGACAATTTCGGAACCAAGGGTTAGGATGGGATGGCCAGCCATGGGTGCCAGTGCCAGCAATGCGGTAGCAATATCTTTCGACATGTACTCTTCTGGACCTGTGATTTGTAAAACAAGAGCCAGAAAATCGCACAGAACTCTGCAGGCCAAGAATGCACTTGGAGCGTCGAGATGATTACTGTTCAAATCTGGATCCAGCGAGGAATTTATGTGAAGGAAATGACTCACGAAAGGGAGGGAACATCATTAACAAGTGCTTTGAGAATCTGCCTCATCTGCTCTCTGGTTAATTTGCAGAGGCTGAGTGCGCACTGAAGCCTGTGATATTCAGGGCCAGCATATAGGGCCCAAAGTGTCAGAGATACCGCAACACTGGCGACTATCTTGGCGACATTTGCAGTCTGTCTGGTAATATATTGTCAGCCAACGTCGACACAGTTGAAATCAACGAGGACTTGCAAACATAGCACAAGCAAATCGTCAAACATGTCGTCGGTCAGTTGCGATGCCGCTCTTCGCAAAAACACGAGTGCTTTCAAGGATTCACTACCAAGGTGTGAGGATAGACTGCTCAGAAATCAACAACACGTCGTTACACAGCATTTTCCTGTAATTCACGGTCGGCATTCCGCGCCTTGGGAGGCAACATCGATGCGGAGGTGTCCTGAAATCTTTTATCCGACCACATATTTTCAATACAGGTTCGGACGAGATCTTGCAGACAGTTCGAGGCCGCAGACTTGATGCCAGAATCAAAGTATTCCCCGAACTGCGATCTAGGAGAAGTGGGTCAAAACTGCTTCGGGAATCAGCATGAGCAGACCGATATCCTTACCCTAAGAAAATACCAATATCAGCAATGGCATCAATGGTCTGCGTTGTCGAAAGATCTGGTGTTTCTTGTAGGATTTTTTCGATTTTGAGCATCCTGGCCTCAAGGGGAAGGCCGCATGTCTGGAGGAAAAGCCAGGTATTTAAACGCATGTGTGCGGCGTGCGCACTCTGAATGCTGGATAGGGGCACCAGATCTGCGACGCTGCCTGTAGTTTCAGCACAAAGGACGTGAATCGGATGGAGAATGAGTGGCTGAACAGCGCTATCAAGCAAAGTCGCAGCCTCCACAACAAAACTCCTCCATCCCTCTTTGACTTGAACGACTGCAGTCAAGAAATCATATAATCTTTCCAATCTCCAGCCAGGAGGACGGGAAAGTGCACTAACATATCTCAGCCCGCGAAGTGAAGAGGTTCAAGAATGACGAGGCGCACCAGAAATGTCGAATCAGTTCAAAGAGTATCAACCGCGCTTCTTGCCGTGACCATTTACAAAGGAAAACCACAATCATGTACACGGAGAGCTCAGGACCCGCACAAATCTGAGTCAACGTCACTTGAATCGCCTTCTTGACGATCCCGACCGAGTACATGGCCGGTCTGGTAGTTCCGTTAATGGCCCGGCGGTCCCATGGTCGTTAGATGGTTGCATTACCGGCAAAGTTCCACCAAGTCGCTACACATTAAACTCGTCAGATTGTCTGGGCCTCGTTGTTGGATAGCTGCTAGTTTGCGACGAATTAAGAACGAGTCGATTCCGCGGAGCGTCACTTCTCCGAGGGCAAGCAAAGCCCGTCCGGAGAGAGTGCCAGGGCCCCACACTGATGAAGTATCTGTGTATGTTCGTTCCGAGGACCTCTCCGAAATATCGTTGGAAGAACGGGGAGTGTCAAAAACGGCCAAAGACTGCACAAGCGACATGAAGGAAGATTACAAGGAAGAAAGTATACAGGGCTATACAGAAGTCCAGAAGAGCCATTTCGATTGATGAACACTCGTTCAGCGCTCATCTACAGCTTTCACGAATAGAACCGTTTATAAGGAGAGCCCTTCAGCTCCAGTCGGTGAGGGCGTTCGGCTTACGAAGAGAAATCCACGAGGGTCCCAGGAGTGCGAGCTTGAACAAAGTGTATTGTCTCTGGCAACGAAAGTTATATAGTAGCGCCGTTCTACTCTTTTTTCGGCCCTGGTATATGGGTAGAGCGTCAATGCGACGTGTCCAAACACAGGATCACGAAACCACGCACCGTACTTTTAAGCCTGCCTTCCTTCATTTGCTTTCCTCCTTCTCGCCCTCCTCTTTCTGGTCTTTGGGTGGCTCAGCCGCCTGGAGCGTCGAGTCAGAGTCACAAGTTTCGGAGGCGCCTAATCTGAAAGAACTTACAGCTTCAGAAGGTGCGGCCGCATCATCAGACGTCTGGCAAGAACATTAAGCAGTTGCGCATACGACTAGAATAGATGTACTTACTGCGTCAGCGGCCTTCGGTACATCCGCCGCCTGAGAGGGTTTATGAGTTTGCAATCAAGGATTAGAAGGGGAAGGACATATGTACCGTAGCATCGTTGACTGCGCTCGAAACATCTGCCTCCGTACCTTCATCATCCTTCATTACCGCCGCCGCCGGGGCAGCGTGGTCCTCGTGCTTTTCTGCGTGCGTTTCTGCGTGCGCCGCATGCGAGTCGTGCGAGTCATGCCCGTGGTGACCGGCCGCTATCTTCTGCTTGATAGCCATGGTATCCTTGAGCAGATATGCCAGCTTTCACGGCGAACTCAGTTCATTGCCGTGAAATCCGGTAGCAAGCAGCTCACAGATGGGCCAGCGATGGCCACCGCGCCTATCTGAAGGGAACATCACTGGACGCTCATGGTATGAACATAACGACCTACAATCCAAGGAAGGTCGGATTTCGGCTTGAATGGTTCGTGGTGGGCAGTCGCGTCGGCGCTCATGAAGCGCCTGGGTGCGCGACCATTGGACCGGGCAGACCTGGCGGCGCGAGCCGTCGTCGAGAAGGCCTGTCGGCTTAGACGGGATGCCATGATTCAGGTTTCGGAGGTGGAGGGAAGGGCAAACAACAGAAAACTTGAACGTCACCAGTCCAGACTTGGCCAGAACCGTGTTCCGAGAATAATGTCAATTGTGAATAATCTACAGTGCATGTGCTAGCATTACCAGTTCAACCCAGCCCTTGACATGAATACCAGACCCATCGCAGCTTGGAATGGGTCACTGGCCGCGAGGCGCGAGTCAAGCAACCGCTCATACACTTCATCCTCCGTCATACGTGCCCCCTCGCGCCTTTGAAACTCATCCGTCAGAACCGTAAGATGCTTAAGAGGTGTCTTTGCAATATCTCTTATGTCCAGTAAGCTGGAAGCGTCCAGATAAGGGACTTTGATTGGTGAGGCGTTGTCAAGCTCATTTCTCATCCCGAAGGTATGGGGAGCCAAATTGAGCATCTGTAGGCAGAATCAGTGAAAATAATATCCCAGAATATCGCAATGCGAGTAATTACACTACTGAATAGGACCCTGTCATCGACAGGTGTGCCAACTGAAGGAGTAGCGGCGGGCTTGAAGTCATTAAGTTCGATATCTGGTACGAAAGGAGAAGGGGAAATAAACGTGTCCATGTGTTTGGACGACTCGTTGTAGTGATCAGAGACGAAATGCGATTGCAAAGCGTGGACTGGAGTGCTTTTGAACGAGTATTCTCGGGGCGCAGATTGCGAGACATGCGGTCGATTTGCAGAAAAGAGTGAGGCGCGAAGGATTGTGGCGGGAGGGATTGACTTTGAGAAAGCTGGAGTCATAGCAAACGGATGAAATTCAGACGTATTTGCAGCAAAGGCAGGAAGGAACGGATGATATGCGGTTGCGTTGGGAGTGTGGGTAGATGTACCTCGCGCAGAGGCGAGCTGAAGAGCGGCGTTATCGGTACTCCGTGATAGTGGTGCCCAGTCAGGCGGGAGAAGCATCGGTGGCTCAGGAATACGGTTGGGTGGTGCGAAAGAACTTTGCAGGTATTTTGGGTCCATAAGGGTAGAGATTGGAGGTGTTGGGTGCCAAGGTAGCGATCCTTCTGAAACAAGAGGTTCAAGACGGACGGTTTTATGATGAGCAGAAGTAAAGCTGGAGGACCGTGAATTGTGAGGGATTGAGGTTGAAACTTGAGGTAGGAGGCTGGGGTCTTTGCTGGGAGGTATGTATGCATCGTCTGCAGGAGGTAAACCAACGTCCAATTTCGGTGTCGCTCTGGCAGGAGGTCCTTGAGCTGGACGCGTCCTTCTCTTCTTCGGAGGCGGTGGCAGATCTTCGAGATCTGAGCTTGGTGGAAGTCCACGCTCTCGGTCTTGTTCCTTTTTTCTAGATCTGACCCGCGCCATCCACGACTTGATCCACTTTGAAGTACTGTGAATGAGTTAGATTAGCTCGAATTTGGCTAGAGGAGCGTACAGGCCAGTTTCAGAGCTCAATTTTTCATAATCTTCTGAACTAAATACTTTATCGACTCTGAATGCAGCCTGTAGTGCCTCGATTTGCTGCGCATTTGCGCGTACCACTGTCGAAGATGAGATACTGAATTACTGGGACGGTTTGAAGTCACCAATGGGTCTTTTTCTCTTTTGCGGCGAGTCCGACATCCAGCCTGAGGATTGCAGATGGAAGAGAGATAAGAGAGATCACTGCCACTGATCCGTTTTTAGGACTGCATGACAGTTCGGTTACTTCCGGCTCATTCTCTCACGGTTGTTTTTTTAACCCAGGTTGAATTTTGGCGCTTGAGCTCATAGAATTTCTTTTTCTTTTCTCTCTCTCATTCTATTTCGACCCGCCGTAAATGTTCATAAGGTCATATCGAGATCTGTCGCGGACCCGTGCGGTTTATGAACTGATAGTGCAAGGCTTTGGCAAGGCTTGAAAGTCATAGTAGAAAGCTTTCAGGCTTCAGCGGTGAACTAGCGGTGAAGTTGAAGTAAACATGAGCGTAATAGAGTGCTTCGCTTCATAGACTGTAGACCAGTGTATGGGGGGCGCTATGAGTTGAACTGCAAGTGTTCGCCTATATGGTCCATTGTAGTCTCTCTAAGACAGACACTCTAATAACGATTCTTCGCTCGTGCCTCACGCGTTATAGAGGTCCATTGTAGCCCTCGACGAACATGGACGCCCGTCACCTCCTTCCGCTTCGACTTTGAAGTAAATACAGGCAAGTACTGCAGCTGGGCAAGTACGGAGATGCAATTTAGCGACGCCTTTTCCTCAATCGGGAAAAGATCCCCCGCTGCTTATTAGCAGATTTAGCCGAGATTTTTTAGAGCTCTCCCATTGGCCGGAAATTGTGGAGCAGCCAATCAGATCATCGAGAGCTGGTACAAAAATCCATTTTGCATCACTTGCTAATAAGCTCTATTCAATTATGGCGAACGCTTCGAATTCGCTAAGTTTGTCCTGGAATGTCCAAGTTATCCCAACGGTGGGTCTCTCTCTGTTTCCGTACAACTGGCGCGATCGATTGAACACATTGATTGTTCCACAGTGCTCCCAAGTCCTTGAAATTTGTGAAAAGCACTCACATATTACTTTTGCGTATCTCGCGTATCTGCCCCAGAATGATTGCAACAGACAAGTGTCGCCAAAACACGTTGTGGGCGGCGATTCCCACGTTCACGTGACCCAAACCAACGCCCATCAATTCCCAAGGTCGTTCTTGTCCCTCAGCCTCCTGCTGTAACACCATGGACTACCCCAATCCTCATGAGGGTTCTACGGACGTATTCTCTCTTTCGGACCAAGGTAAAGATTTCTGCTGTGTCTGCGGCTCCTAAACTCACCCTACACCAGTCTTGTCGGACAAATTACAGTTCATTGAGGAGATTGGCTTTGGCAACTGGGGCAGCGTCTGGCTTTGTCGCCCAAAGGAGGACCTTGCATCATCCTCGGACGAACCCAACCCTCCCTCTGCTGAGGGTCTCGTCGAACTGCGAGAAACCAAGATCGCGGTCAAGCTCGTGCACCGATCCAAGACGTCCACGACTGCTGCACGCGTCAGATCACTGTATGCTTCTCAGTTTTCCCTGAGATATATATACTTATGACCGTGCACACACAGATGGAATGAAATGAAAATTGTTCGGTCTTTCAAGTCAGACCCACACCCGTCGATCATTCCTTTTCATTCGTTCATAATCACTCCATCCTACGCGTTGATCACGATGTGAGCTCTCTTAACGATCCATTATTACCTCAGGAACGCATATCGAGCTCTTTGACGCGTCCCTTTGTTCTTAATCGCGTGTCACCTTTTCGCGTTGATCGCCATTTACTTCGAACTAACATCCTCTGGGCAGGGATTTCCTTCCAACACTCGTCCCAGTTGAGGTGGACGAATATAAAGCTCGTGAATGGTTCCGTTTTCTTCTCTCAGGTGTCCATTTCCTACACAAGCGTGGCGTAGTGCACAACGATATCAAGTGCGTCCCGTTTATTGGCAATCCCATCCCCGTCATTTATCGCTATACTCAGACCTGCGAATATTCTCCTCTCCAACAAGAATATACCCGTTCTCGTCGACTTTGGATTTGCCGAAAAGTACGATATGAAGTCGGGCACAGCCTTTCACAGCAACTTGTCCTATGGAACACCGGAGGCAAGTCGTGTTTACTCGCGTTTTCGCTGCAGTTTATAACATCCGCGGAAGTATCTATCTCCTGAACGGGCTCGTGGCCTTCCTCATGACACAAGGAAGTCGGACGTGTGGTCTCTTGGCATTACCTTCTTTGAGATATTGATTGGTCGGACGCCGTTTGAGCACTCTGATACGGAGCAGTTTTCTACAAAGGAAGATCTCGAGAAGTATTGGGCGCGCACGGTCAGTCTGACTTTTGTCCTGCGGGTGGCATATCCTGACCTCGCGCGTCGTAGCTCCGGGGAAAATGGGTCGGTAGCTGGAAGATGTCCAAGGCCATCGAGAAGCTGCTGCGACGGATGATCTCTCCCAACGCCGATTTGCGCTGCACTGCTTCGGACGCCATGAACGACTCGTACTGGCGTCAAGTCAAAGAGTCTGACACCACCCTGCACCGTAATCAACTCTTTCGTTTACCAACGCTTTCTCGGATTAACAATCCTATAGGAAGATCCGCCAGTTACACCTCGTCGGTTGTTTTTGAGAAAGACACCTCAAAACTTCCACCTTGGTCAGCCAACGCCAAGGAGAATCTTTCACCACCTGGCCTTGCGTCTAGTTCCAGCTTCTCAAAAGAGAGAGACAGCATTCACCGCAGCATCACGAAGTCCAAATCCCAACCGAAGGTCATTGCCTCAAAGAGTGAGCACTGCATGCATTTTAAGCACGTTCTTAGAACTTATCAAATTGGCAGTCCAAGTGCAGGCCCGGAAACGGGTTCCTGTCCCTCCTGTGATAGATCTCTCGCCAATTAAAGGCTCCCCTCCTGCGTCACCACCAGCTGCCTCGGCGAAGCAGAACGTCGTGTCCTTGACCGCTACGGCGAACCACCGCAGACCTCTAGCGGCCCTTAGTGCCCGTACTCGCGAAAACCTGCCTCTAGCGCCTAAACAGGCAACGGAAGTTGCTAAAGACGCGCGCAAGATCAGGCCTTTGGCTGATCTTACCGCCAACCGCAAGCGGGACTCGGTGAAGGACCGGGTCCGGGAGTGGGAGCGGGAGAAGGAGCGGTTACGAGAAATGGAACGCCTGGACGAACTCGAGCGAGATCGGGATGCGCAGTTCGAGGAGGAGCGAGAGCAGGCTGCGAGGCAGCAGAAAGTGTTTGCGGCGAGGGAACGACAGCGCGACAAGGAGAATGAGAGTGCCGATATGTCCGGTCTTCTTTCGCCTCCACGTCTCGTGGCTCCGCCACCTACACCTGGTAAGATGAGCCTCGTTTATTGCCGGCAGCTTCTGATTTTCTCCCAGAAGTACAAACTCAAGTAACCTCTCCAAACGTCGATACCCCCGCTCGCAGCAGCAGCTTTGCGATCAATAGCTTCAAGCATAGTGTCAAATTGTCATTCGGTACGTCGTATCTCCATGATTTCTAGGCACGGTCCTAATGCAGCGTAGACAAGACACTGCAGTTTTACAAAAACACTGCTAGCCGTAATGTTTCTTCGCGGACACTGTCGGGGGAGCTCCAGGACGAGACTGTGTCTCGGCGCAGTCCGAGTCTGAGGCGGGAGTCATGGGAGGACGAGGCTCTCGAACGGGATGGTATGCATATGTACCTTCACTGCCATAGATGCTTACACGATGCCTGCAGCTAAATCTTCCCTTCCTGTTGTTCGACACGCAGTGCATAACGAGCGCCTGGCAGCAGACAGCCGGATGGACCGCATGGCCATTTGGATGCGCAATGTAGAGCGTATGTTACTTTGTTGGAGACATTCTACTTGTCTGACAGTTTTTGCAGAGGTTGTCGAGGATGCTCGTCAGAACTTTGCTTCGTCTTCAACGGAAGTAACACCGCTTCCTCCGCTTCCATTGGCTCCGCTTTCGCGTGCGACATCGCAGACATACCGCTCTTCCAGACTGCCTCGAAAGGTCCTTGCGGCCAGTCAGATTTTTGCCGACCCATCGGATTTAAGTCAGAATATGTCCTCGATGGATGCCGCTGCCACTTTCACCGTTGCGAATGCGGAATTTAGCGAGGGTACGAGTCAAATCCTTGCTGGCCTCCGCACCCCGACCAGGCAGCGCCGTGCTACTGTCAGTGCACGATCCCCCGACCCAGCGGACGCTTCTTTCGATATTGACATTGAGACCGGGTCGCCATCGAAACGAAAAGAGAAGAGCAGGTCTCAAGGGGACCTTCTTCAGCGGCGAATCACCCCCGTCGCGCTCCTTGAATTGGAGATCGCTAAACGTGAGGATCTTAATTATCTTTTGCTTGGAATGAGCTAACTGTTTTTAGCGGTGGTGCCCCTCCCTTCTCCTCGTCTTGCTGAAGTCATGGATCGAAGCCTCTTTATTGCCTCCCCCACTCCTCGACAGGATGATGAAGAGGACCGTTCGCGGGTCGAGCGGTCTTTCGACGAGCTCACATCGTCACCATTCCATGTAGAGCCATATCCTGCAAGAAAATCCAACGTGACGGATGCTCCTGTCCCTGATACGCCCAGCCAACGCAGGCTCGAGGTTGTCTACGATCGTTTCCTGGCTACGATGCCAGGTGTAAAGCGCCTGGGCAAGGGCTACCAGTCGGACAATGCTGGTCCGGTGGCGTACACCGTCGGCCCCAGCACCCCCGTGCCGCGCAACCACCGTGCGTTCAATTCCGCGCGCCGCGCCATGCGCCCACCTGTCTCGAGCGCGGAGAAGAGGTCGAGCGCCTCTGTGGACGAGCTCGGCATCATGACCTATGCGGGCGCCAGTTCGCCTCGCGAAGCCAACACCACCATCACACTCGTGCGCCGCGCGTTCAAGGCCATCGTTCCCGGCAAAACTGTGTCTCGCCGGCTGTCGCGCCTGAACTAGACATATCCTCCTCCATCCATCTCCATTTCTATTCACCTATCTATCCAGCCCCCCCATCTATCCGCTCATCTCCCTCAACTATTTATCCACCCGGACGCACCTGCCGCCACACTCCTTTAGTTCCATCTGCCGATACTTGCTCTGTCATTGCTATGTATATTTTGTTTTCACGCTTTCGTTACGACTGCTACTCGTTATATGTCGGTATCCTACGCATCTTCACGCATCCTCACGCATCTCTCCATTTTCACGCCCTTGCATTTACGTCTCGTCCCGCTCGTCGTCGCTGACTACGATGATTGTATACGTTCTTACGCATCCCTCACGCATCATGGTCAATGTACATGTACTTAGTCTCTCCAACCACGTCTTTCTATTCATTTGACTTTCATCCGCTTTGACACAGCCATTGTTCAATTTTACATGGTGCTGGGAGATCTGCAAGAATCATTGATGGAGGATGACTCTCGTTTCTCCCTTTCTCCTCGATGTTGCTTGCTTGAGCTGCATGTTACTTATCCGAGCTGTTCATACGAATGCGGTTCTCAAGTCAGACCGCAGTTCTCAATTCAGACCCCATCTCAATTCAGACCGCAATCGGACCGTATCTTTTCGCGAATCAGTATATTCCCCACTACACGATTCTATCGCGTAGGCATGTACAAGTATGGACTAGCCAACTGGCATAACCTCGTGTGCGGAAAAGAAGAGTCCATCCCAACCCCAGAAAAACAATGCGCGAGCAAAGTATCCACTTATAGCAGGAGCCCAGCAACGACACCCGCTGCGACAGCGACGATACCTGCACTGCTGGCGCGCGTGATCAGCGCACCACTGGGGGCGTTGGAGGGAGTGCCAGAGGCTCCTGCAACTGCTCCACCAGCGGTGGCAGCAGCGCCAGAGGCACTGGCACCACCGGCACCACTGGCGGTACCCCCCATCGCAAGAGCCTGGGCAGGTTGATCAGTACACTGATCATGCTGGGAAGGAAAGTCACAAGTTACCTGGTACGCCGCAAAGGTTCTATCACCAGTCGTTGCAGCGTTGACGGAGAAGACCATTCCCTTGGAGCAGTGACTGCAGATTTAGGTTGTTAGAGAGTGCGCAGGGACAAGCAAAGTCAAGCCAACATACGGTGCTTGTGCACAGAAGAACCAGAGGGGGGCGGTAGCGTTGTTCACGGTGAAACTCCACTCCGGGATCTGCGCAGCGTCGGCAGCAACGGCCTGGAAGCCCGAGTCAATCCCTTGCACAGGAGTTGTCCTATTCCATGCTCTGTCAAGCTAATGCAAGGCAAGGCCAAAGAATGGCCTACATGATGGCGCAGGGAGTAGCAAATGTCGATTGGGTAACACTCTGTTTCGGGAGGTTTTTGAATGGCGACTGAAGGCGCAGAAATTGCGTACGTGGTTCTTGGAAAGGCTGTGGATGGGAAGTCAGCAAAAAATGTTGAAATATGAAGGAGAAAGACGACGGACAACTGGAATGCAATTTGGTCTCCCACAGCGGCTTGGACACTGCAAAAAGAAATTAGTCTAAGTGACAGGAGAACAGCAAAGCTCATACTTTGTAGGGTTGAACGTCAACCCGCCGTTCTCACCAACTTTCACAAGGATAGTCGCCGCAGAGACAGCAGAGACGACCGACGCAGCAGCGGTTGCGAGAGCAAAAAAGTGCATTGTGATGGCTAATGAAAAAAAAGCTGGGACGACGAATGAAAGTTGAGTGAAGAGCCTAGAAGGATGTGAGTCCATAAAACAGGGCATTTGGGTTGTGGACACGCACACTGCTCTGGGCGTGGAAAGGGCGAAAGTGGGAAGGCGGGAGGAAGAGTGGGGGGAGGAAAAGGGAGGGTCACGCCTTGCGGACCTTATCTAGTGATCAATTCTCTGGGCCTCTTGGCAACAATATATGCCTCAAGGATATTGCCTGCGGTCGCCCACGCAACGCACCCCCCGACGGCTGACCTCCCATTGCGTACAAGTACAAGGACGGGACTTCGAAAGTGACAGTGAATACAAGAATCTACAAGAATATGCTGGCATATGTGGCAATGCAGCTGTCAGATTTGCAGAAGATATGTCGCCTTGTCAGAAACTGTCTTTTTTGACGCCCATGCGTCCAAAAATAATGGCAGCTTGATACAAGTCATTCACTCTTTCGAATCGTCTCCCTTCTCGCCGTATATCCCTTCCGCCTCTCCGCGAATGACCTTCTCGACATCCGGTGCATTGCTGTGTTTAACTCCGTCCAGGAGCTCATCAATTTCCTCGAGCGTTTTGCCCTGCGTTTCAACCCAGTAGTATAGCACGAACGGGACCTCAAGGGCATCCCACGCGGCATTGATCATATACGTCTTCCACCCGATGTTCTCTAGCGCAATTGGGAACGCGAATACTGCCATCAATCTTCGAATAGTGTCAGTCACTGGGTCAGTAACCCGCGAAGGAAAGTACTTACGCGGTACCATTGAGCGCACATTGTAGCACACCCATACCGTTCGCGCGGATCGCATAATTAAGGATCTCCGGGGGATATACGTACAGAAGGGGTGTCCACCCGAAGCTGTAGGCGCCTTCGAGCGGGTCAAAACCCAATAAACGCATCCGTCGACTACTGCTCACCCTGGAATAAGAAAATCATGGCGACGGTGGCGTAGATCCCGGAATTATTCGTCGAATTGCCGTATGCTATGAAAGACATCAGTGTGAGTCCGGAGCAATACCGTTAATGAAGACTTTTCGTGAGCGCGCCAACTAGGAACAGGAAGATTGTGAGGGATCCGATGCTTATGACCGCGGTTGCCTTGCGCCCAATGCGGTCGACGTAGTACGTTCCCGCTAATGCACATAGCAAGGAGAAGGCGTTCAGGATTATATTCTGATTGTGGGTGAGGATGAGATCTAACAACACGTGCAAAAATTGCACACAATCTGGAGTTGGGTAGTGGTATCGGTAATTCCGGCGTTGTTCAACATAGAACCTGGGAAAAATGAGCGTCAGCAAACTTGTATAATTCCTCCCTACCCAAATAATAAGACACGATCACGTTCCCTGTAACAATACATCAAAAACACGACCATCTGCCAAATGGAGAGAGACAGGACTAACCAGCTACCGTGCTGAATACAGCGACAGATGTGCAGAGCACTATCCGTTTCCTGGCTGATGGTGTCTTGACCATTTGCGATACCGACAGCGGCTCGGCCGCGTTCTTCTCATAGTCGATAGTGTCGATGATCTCCTTGTACTGTGCTAAGACAACAGGATCATTCACATCGCCATTGGCATGGGTGAGAGCAACGACTTTGAGCGCCTCTTCGGGACAGCCTTGGTACACCAACCACCGAGGGGATTCGGGGATGAAAGGAAGGATAATGATACACATGACGCTAAAGACGCCCTGGATGGCCGATGGAATGCGCCAGGCCCAAGTCGAGGCCATAAACGATGTGCCGTACGTGATGCCCGCTGCAATAAGGCCGCCTGGTTTTCGGTTCAACCAGGACTGAATCTTCGATGCGGAAATGACGGACCGACGTAGTAGAAATCATTGAATATACCTAGACCCCAGGCCCGCCATTTGAAAGGAAGGGTTTCCGCAAGGTACGCAGGACCAGTGAGCGCCGACGCGGAGGTGCCGAATCCAATGAGAATGCGGGCCACCACGAACATTGCAGTGTTCTGGGCTGCCGTTTGGAGAATGACCTAAGGCTATAGTCTTAGGCTCCATTCCATAAGAGGGACAAGCACCGTACGGCTATTATGGTGATGACTGCGGCCCAAAATAGAGCAGGTCTGCGGCCGATAATGTCTGTTACTTTCCCGAAAGAAATCCCGGCTAAAAAGCCACCTATCCACACGCTTGCGGTATCTGATATTTCAGATGAACGGATTGGAAGCATAGCTATAGCTCTCGTGGGGAATGTATCACTCACTGAGAGCCAAGGTAACCGTGTTGAGATCAAAGTAGTCTGTGTACGATGGGAGAATGTTTAGTCCGTTGCTGTGCTTCCGTCAGCGCGTTATTGTGTAGCGATGGCATAAACGTACATCATGGACCCATCATATCCGAAAGTCTTGACGAAATTATGACTATCAAACAACCAATGTTTGAGATAGGACATACAGTCGAGGTTATCATCGAACAACAGACGAGCAAAACAGAAATGAGGATAGAGGAACTAGGCACTCTATCCTTGGTAGGAAACGGTAGAATAGCCCCAGAGAACGTCCTCATGGTAAAAGTGAGCTAAAGAGCGCGTCTGCCATCCTGAGAATATTTCGAAGCTCAGTTATCTCGACAGGCGGCGAAGGGGTTTAAAATAGACATGACCGCGTGAGAAGGAAACAACCTGGAGTGGTATATTTTCGAGCACAAACGAATTAGGACCTTGCAATTTGAGAAGCTTGAGGCGATGTGAGGATGCCGATAAAGTCAGATCGTGCGGGGGACAGGTTTTTCTTCCCGGAAATAAGACATCCTCAGTTGAGACCGTTCGCGAGAAACTTTCTGCCTTGTAGAGAGGCGCGGTATGTAGTAAGGGCTCGCAGCATCGACCCATGTGCATAACGATTTGATGGAAGTGGTTAACTTGGTCGAAAATGGAGTAATAGAAAGTGATCATCCAGTTGGCTTCTTCCTTCTCAAAACCTGGCCCTGACAGGAAATGTTCAGGGCAGACTCGAGTCTGAGAGTCTCGGACAAGGTCGAGAATAGGTTCGGATCAAGCCCGCCGATCATTGTTTGTTGATGCGAACAGCGTTTGCGTGCAAACAACCGGAGGGGCTTGGGCCAAGATGCTCGAAATGGGGGGGACGTTTGTCGCACTCTACTGCTCGACGACGACACTGATCAATATATCTTTGCTGATGAAAGTTATTTATTGGAAGCAAACTTAGACTTTGCTCTCCTCAAAATTATAAAACCTGACGAGATGAGTTTCCTGGGGAGCACTGAACTTGTCGTTTATCAAAGATTTGTATCTGACTTTTCCCTTAGTTTCAATGGGTGCAGTGTCAATATATGTCAACCTGAGCGGCTGGCATCCTGTGGAATAGCCAAATAAGTTGATCTATAGCAATGCCTTAATATTTTCCGTGTAGCTGTGAGTGCAGAAAAAAGAAATACAAAAAATGATGGCTGACTTTGCTCGACATCCCTCAGTCACGGTGTGACAGTTTAAGGCAGTGTCACATCGTGACCTTCTGATCAAGGGCGAAACCCCGTCTTTAAAATGTATTAAGGAGCAGTGAAAAAATTGTGAAGGGACAGAAACATAGTGAAATACCTTCCTCACTGCGCTGTGGCTTTAGCTGCTCAAAACATCCCTTGTGAGATCATCAATATCACTAACCTCACTAAATAATGATGGCAGTCAAAATGGCCTGAAATATAACAACTACAAATGGGAATATTGAGAGCGCTAGAGCACTGTAAGCCCATGCATATTAGCTAGCACCTCAGCCAAGCATATGTCTGTGCCGGGTGATATGAGGTCAGAAAATGTGCTTGAACATCCCGGCTATTTTGATCACTTTGTTCCAAGCCTCTCTCCGAGATTGTCCGGCTCGCCGGACCGGAGACAGGCTTGCTCCGAACCTAGGTCGAGAAGAGAGCAAGAAGAGAGAGGGAAGAGGAGGCCAAAGCCGTCGAATTAAAGCTTGCACAAACAAAGCTCCCTTCGTTCCTTCAATAGGGGAGCTCAGAGTAGAGTTGCGGGACGCGGGACGGCGGACGCGGGACGTAAACACGTGAGCTGATGTGACAGAGTTACAAGATCCCCGAAAGGGAAACCAGCCCCTATCGGCTTGAATCTCATCGATTACTCAACATGAGGCCATGATTTAATCGCGACAAGACAGAAACACCATTCTTTTACCCCCCACAACTCTCTGTGCCATTTAGCAACCTGAAATGCCCCGGGAAACCTACCATTCGCAGGTCATTCGTTTCTATCTGACCCATATGGCCATGCGGGACATTGTTACCCCTCCCGACACACTGGACTTCGCCTCGTTGATCGATAAACTGACGCTGGACATGAAAACCCTCCATGCCATACGAACGACTCGCTATCTGCGCCGCCGTGGTCATGTTGCAGCCCTCAGGCGAAATATAGCACTCAAGGAACTCGTGGACATCGGAGTCGTCGTCCTGGTCGTTGTCAAGGCCGCCACCCGTAACTTGAAGCTTTTTGGCATAGAACTTATAGTTGCTAAGAAGACTGCGCGGTTGCTTTAGCGGTTCAAATCTGGGGACTGTTTTAATGGACGCACTCTTCAGCTTTGCCTTTTACACGCTTTCCGAGTGTATTTGGATGTGTTTTGTAGATATCCGGGAGGATTTCGGCCCCGATACGTTTATAAACGATGGTCTTGCTGTCGCCCTTTGTTCCCTAATTGTAATTGAAAGAACTGTCCAACGGGCGTAAAGAATATGTACTTACCTCATTGGTGCCGGGGTTCTTTCCGAATAGGACAAGTCGGTTATCCTTGACTTGCATCTGGTTCACAACAGCCCAGGAAAGCGCCGCATCGTTTGCAGCCCACGGGATCGGCCCCAGCTCGCCCTCGGCAGCTTGCTTCCCTTTTTTGTTCTTCTGCTTCTTTGGAGTGGACAAAGTGTGCTTTCTAGGAGAGCGGCGGAGATGGTGGCTAGCCTTCGGCGAAACAACCTTCTTGCACGCCATAGTAATGCCGGTGAGACTAACGGGCGAGTGGTTTCTGTAGCGCGAGCGCAGTACGCAGGACAAAAGCAAAAAGTTCCCTTTCGGGGATCTTGTAACTCTGTCACATCAGCTCACGTGTTTACGTCCCGCGTCCGCCGTCCCGCGTCCCGCAACTCTACTCTGAGCTCCCCTAATGCAGGATCTTTACTCAGTTCCACGCTTCCACCAGCACATAAATCACTTGTTATCCAGAGCCAATCCAAAATCCCACCACCGACGTGACGAGATCGGTCGGCAGGACACGGCGAAAACCAGAGAATATACGGAAAATAAATTCTTCCCGGCGCTATTAGGGCCATTGTACGCGTTCTCGACCTCACACTATACATGGTATCTTCCTGTACAAGTCATTCCCTCGTTGAATGCTCACATGTCCCATTGTTGCGCGTCTACAGTGCTCCTCATCACATCACGGTTCCGCTTTTGGCAGTAAACAAGTCAAAACTTTGAGCTTCTAATTGGAGTTTTTCAGAAACACTTGTGGACTCAAAAATTGTCAGAATGAACTTATAACTACTTACCTCCAGCTTGTGCAGGAAAACTTGGTGGGATCAATTTTCAAATTTTCGCCATCTGAAAAGTGAAACAAACCCTAAGCTAGGGTCAGGATCGTGGGAACGTTCCATATATGGATACCCCTATCTGGCTGCCTAAATCTATCATCACCTCAGAGCAGTGGAGGGAAGGCTAGAATACTTCCGCAACAATCCAATAGCTTATTGAGAGCTACTTGGGACTCATTAAATCTATTAAGGAGCCATTTGAAGACCTTTTTTTTTTTTTGACTGGCCGAAAAAGTGAAAAACCGTGGGAAAGAATGAGATCTCGGTGTCAAATGCATTCTTTTGGCCGGTTTCCTGGCCAGGAAAATCAGAAAAAAATCGCAAAAAAATTCTTCTGTGCCTGTGGCACGTGTTGGAGATGTGCCGCCTGGCACTGTATGTTGAGCAAAGTCGGCCATCATTTTTGGGATTTCTTTTTTCTGCACTCGCAGCTACACAGCGAATATTGAGGCATTGCTATAGATCAATTTATTTGGCTATTCCGGAGGATGCCAGCCTCGCTAATGAGCAGCGGTGTACGTTCACAGCCAGAAAGCAGACCACTTTTGCAAAGCGTCAAACAACAGCTCAAAGTTGAGCAGAACACTTGGATGGGAGTGGAAGTTGAGCTTGCTGTCAAGGGCAAGCCTCAGCCACAGCGCAAAACTCACAGCTCCGGAGCGGAGAATGCCTGTGACAAGTCAGCCGTCAAAGCAAGTTAAACTACCCCACAAAACAAGCTTCGGGCAAAGCTATCCAGCTTCGCTCGAAGCGGAACTCGTTTAACTTGTTGCTTGCTCAAGTTGAACTCCCCATCCATGTGTCAAAAATTCACGGCTCTATGAAATATTCAGTGTAAACAAATTTAGTAATAACACACTGTTCTGCTTTTTGAACTGTGGCCAATGTTGGTTGGCCATCAGAGACGACATTCATCATTCAACAGTTGTGATAACTGTTGTCTGAGGTGTTCCACTGCAGTTACCTCCGTCGACGGCGACCCAGAAAGTAACACTAAACAATGAGGGATGCATAATTCCCAACACCATACGAAACTGCTTGCAGCTATTCGAGCCCGATAGGTATGTACGACATCGCAAGTGTCCACTTCGCAGTCAACAGTGCTCAACTGAACAATGAAAACAGCCCCGCGACCATTCAGGCCCAGTAGTGTGCAGCGTCACCAGATATTCAATCCATTGCCTGTGTCAGCATCGGCGTCACTGTCAACCGATTGGTCTTCGATTCAAGAATAAAATAAAAATAAAAATAAAACAGGCTCCCTCTCCGCGACCATTCAGACCGGGAAGGGTTCGGCGTCACCGGATATTTGACCCAGTGCCCGTGTTGGCGTCACTGTCAACCGACAGTCCCCAACTGAATCATAAAAAGAGGCCCCCTCCCCGCGAGCATTCAAGCCGGAAAGGGTGCGGCGTCACCGGATATTTAACCCAGTGTCCGTGTCGGTGTCACCGTCAACTGACAGTCCCCGACTAAAGCATGAAATAAAGATACATTAGGCTCCCTCCCCGCGACCATTCAAGCCGGGAAGGGTTTGGCGTCACTGGATATTCAACCCAATGCCCGTGTCGGCATCACTGTCAACCGACAGTCCCCAACTGATCATAAAAAGAGGTCCCCTCCCCGCGAGCATTCAAGCCGGGAAGGGTGCGGTGTCACCGGATATTCAATCCAGTGCCCGTGTCGGAGTCGCCTCTCCCCACAACCATTTGGGCCAGGAAAGCTGTGGCGTCACTGAATATTCGATCCCAGTGCCCATGCCAGCATTGCTGTCAATCGACGCTGTCCAGCTGAACAGAAGGAAAAAAGGGCCCATGGCAGAAGTCAATATTTGATCCAGTGCCAGTACCAGTGTCGAAAACAATGAAGGACTCCACCTAAAGAACCAAGTGCATACCATTAACGACAGAAGTATCCCACTGAACCCCAAGAAATCCCAGCCTGATGCGACAGTGTTCGCCTGAGAGTCATCACGGTGGCCATATTTGGATGAGCCAACTCTTGCAGGTCCAGAAAATAGAAAGATGATGTCGTCGGGACTGAAAAAGATCGCATGACACTTGCCGAGATCATTTTGACTCGGCAGTACAGCAACTTTCCGCTTGCTTGTTTTAGCGAGGCCTTACTTGGTTTCGCAGTGCAGTTCGTGCCTCACAGCACTTTAACTCAAGTGGCAACTATTCAGGTTATTTTATATTGACACTGCACCCATTGAAACTAAGGAAAAAGGGGGATACAAAATTTTGGAAAACAACAACTTCAGTGCTTCTCAGGAAAGTCATCTCGTCAGATTTTATAATTTTGAAGAGGGCAAAGTCTAAGTTTGCTTCCAATGAACAACTTTCATCAGCAAAGGCATATTGATCAGTGTCATTGTCGAGTAGTAGAGTGCAACAAATGTCCCCTCCATTTTGAGCATCTTGGCCCAAGCCCCTCCAGTTGTTTGCACCCAAACTCTGTTCGCATCATCGAACAATGATCGGTGGGCCTGATCCAAACCTAAGTGCGGCAGTGTCTGTTCTGAAGAACTCGGGATTGTGGGAAATTACCATCAAATCTGATAGCACAATAGTGCAGCTAAAATTCTGGAAGAGACCCAGACTCTCCTGACAGGGTTCCCAAATTGGGATGTCCTGAGAGGATGGGCTTTTCTGGGACTACAGTATTTCCTAGGGTAAGTCACAATGAATATCTGAATTCTCATCTACACACAAGGATGCCTTTGGACAAGCACCATTCCTCCCATGGACCGTCAGCAAGCAGCAGGTGCACGTGGGCCTTGTATGCAGTGTAAGGCATAGCACGAGTCCGGGTAACCCGTGGATCTTTACAGGTTGAACCGTGGGAATACTCGTGGGAAACCCGACCCGCAGGTTTGGGTACCCGTGTCTGCGGGTAACGATGGATCCGGGTTTCATTTTTTGAGAATTCTGGGCCAAACCTGTGAGTATTTCATCCAAATTTGAGGTCATGCTGACCACCAAAAGTCATTCCTGTGGTTGTTTGCAGGTCAAAGGATTGTTACAACTACATTGTATGGTGCAAAACACAAAGAAACTATCTTTTACATGCTCCAAAGCCAGAAATCTACCAAAATATAGCAGGTACCCGCAAGTACTTGCGGGTTCTTGAAACTCACAGGTTACCCATTGACCTGCGAGTTTTTTACTCGCGGATCCGAGTGCAGCCTTTTCGGATGTGGGTACCCACAGCCACGGATCTGGGTCACCCGTGAGTCGACTCGTGCTATGCCCTAATGCAGTGCATGCGAGGGTGCGGGAAATGTCACATACCTTACAGTGTTTGAAGCTGGGTGCAGGCACAAAGCTTAATTGTTCTTTTGAAACTTTGCTGACTCTCTTCTCACATGGTTCTCCACAACCAGCCAGAGGCTGCACTCAACATGCTCAATAAATGGGGCAATAACATTCCATTGGCTGATTGAGTGTCCTCCTGAGCGTGTATTACACATTGTTTGTATTTCCTCGCACCCCAACTTGCCTAAAATCCATTGTTTTCCGCCTTTTATATATAAGTGTATATATACAAATGTGCAGACTTTTACACCAATGTCAGAGTTATGTCTTCGAGCTTCACACTGCACACACAACAGACATGTAGAATCCACATATATTGCTATACATCAAACACATGCCAAGCAATTTACACAAATTGTTGAATATAAGTAACCAAACCTCATTCATGCCAGCAAGCAAAATACCCAAATTCACCGGCACCCGTATCACACAGATTAACTTGTCTTGAGATGCAGGATATGGCTATATGAGAGCTTGCAGAAACTCACCAGACCAAAGGGAGAAAAAGCAATCTCATGGAACAGATTTCTATGGCTGGGGTAGTGTCGTGTCGTGTGCATGTGGAGGTAGAGTTGTGGTCGTGGTCGGAGTCTGTGCATGGCGGTAGGATGTGCATGCACTGGGCGGGGGTATATTGTTACTGGAAGACTCTGTAAGTGATTTGCCTTGGCAAGAATGAGTGGAGACTCACCACAAGCAACTGCTAGAAATACAGAAGCACCAAATCCAGGCATAGAAAGTAATGCACTGTGGATAGGACTGTGCTGGTAGGACCACAGATAGGAATGTGTGGATATAAGTGTACCTAAAAAAGGCTTCTTGAGCACAATGACCATTACAGCGGAAGGAAAACATACCAGAATCTGTGGCACTGATATTCCTTACAATCTCAAAACGTCACATTATAAGAGGCAGTCACTGAAACTCTAGATGGTCTGACTGTGATTTCAAGCAGCAGAAGGAGGAAGGTCAATCACAATTGCACAACCACGGGAGGACCAGAAGGATGGAGGAGTAGTCCGTGGTGTAAATGTGTTTTTGATGGGCGTGCAAGTGGCAGGGGACATGGTTGGGCCCAAAGGATTAGAGGAGGAAGGCACCCAGACACTGGCCAAAGGACCAGCATATTTGTCTACAGGAGTTGCAGTGTGTGCCTTGGATACGGCGGTGGATGCAGATGGGGTGAGGCTTGGCAGTGTGGAGGGTGCATGCTGTGATACATCCACCATGGGCCCAGGGAAAAGAGAGGGGCTGAACGGGTGCCCATCCCATCTTGTTGTTGGCCAAAAAGGGTGATGGAGTCTTAGGCACGAACACTGAGGCCGCTGTGTTAAGAATCATGTTGTTGACAGCGGCCAAGGAGGACAAGGGAGCCTCTTGCACAGGAACAACGGGAGTTGCGCGAACTGTAGGTACAAAAACTGAAGCCGCTGGATTGAGAACCGGCTTGGAATCGACATCACCAGGATGAACTGGAGGGGCACATCTATCGAAGGGAGGACCAGCAAGGATGGGAGTGGTACAGAAGCTGGCGAGCAGGGCACATCAGTAGAAGGGAGCACCGGCAAGGGTGAGAGGGCTACGGAAGCCAGCAAACAGAGGCTTGATTGAGAGGGTCCAGCATCAGCATTCTTGTTGGTAGATTCCCCTGCAAGGAGGGACGCTGAAGCACAGGAGCTACTGGGAAGAGACAAACCGACAATGGAGGGGCAAGCACAGTTGTGGTGTCCTTGGCTTCCACATCCTTGCTAATTGATTTGTTCCCGTTTCTGTCGACCAGTGTGATATTGGTGTCCTCGAGGAGCTCCTCGCTGCCGCTGGAGGGAACAATTTTGACTGCACGCTTGAGAACAAGGTATCGCAGGCACGCAGGGATGGAGCTGATTGCCTGATGACCACAAGCATGCTGGTGAGGACCATACAGGCCGTACTGGCAACATGTTGCTGGAGTAGTTCGCTTGGCTTTCCCGGGAACCGGATGCAGAAGGCATAGCAAACACTGGTGACGCTGGCATTGAGGATGAGGTTGAGGAGCCCCCAGGTGATTGTGCAAAGTAGCCGCTGGAGCTGAATACAAGGCAAAAACACAACCACATTGAGGCTCATCGCAAGGTTGGTGGTCGAGCCAAATGTGAACGTGATGAAGCCGATGAGCACCTTGAAACACATCAAGACTACAATGCACAGTAACCAAATAATGAATCCAATACACTTGGTGAACAAAAACGGAGCAAGGGCGAGACAGACACAGGCAAAGGCGGCGAGGCTGAGCAATCCCTTTTTGACGAGGTCTGGGCCAATGGAAAGAGCGAGTGTCCAGAGGACGCTGGTAACGAGGCAACTAGAACCAAAACTGAGGCAAGGAGCCATGTAAGGTGAGGAGGAGGGCAAGGTGGTGGGTGGGTGGATGTTAGATTGCTTGAAGCAAGGTTCTTTGATGACGGGGGGAGTCTAGAGGCAATGCAGTCACACCTAACGGTCAACCAGTTTATATACCAACAGTGGCTGACATCCAAACAAACACGCACCGTCTCGATCATATCCGAGTAACGTGACTAGTTGGTGAGGCCAGTGCTTCGCATGGCAGTACGAGTCCTCTGATCTGTAGTCGGACATTGAAATTTTTTGTGTATTCGTATGACCAACTACGTTTTTCTTTGTTTGTTTGGCGTATCACGTTATTAACTCCCATTCATTTCTCAAAGGCGTCGCTTTTCAAGCGCTTCCACCGCCCTCCCCTCCTTCCTCAATCTACTTACAGACGCGCATCTCCCTCATCGATCTCATGTCTTTCGTCCGTACCTCCTCTTTTCGGAGTGCGGTGTGTTTCGTGGCTGAGAGTACGCGCCGGACGATGGACTTGCCAACCGCTCTGCACCTTCGCGCAATCTACCATCGATCTCATGTCTTTCGTCCGTACCTCCTCTTTTCGGAGTGCGGTGTGTTTCGTGGCTGAGAGTACGTGCCGGACGATGGACCTGCCAACCGCTCTGCACCTTCGCGCAATCTACAACGATGGTCTCTGTGCAACTTAGGCTTTGCACGCCGTGGGAACCCGCGCTATCAGCGCCATCATCAAGGCACGACGCCTACCGATCCTTTGTCTTTCCTCCCACCACCACGACGACTTTCGTCTCGTTTCCGCCCGCCGCACTTTAACAACCCCCACCTCTTCGTGCCTTCTCTCTATGCAAGTTATTTGACGCGTCACATCACTCGCTTACCCTTCTACAGGGCCCGACACAAGCATCGCGTATGCCGCGGATGGAGTTTCCGCTGATCCGTCTTCGTCGCTGTCAGAACCGTCTTGGTCAATGAAATCGTCATCATCGTCGTATCCTTCGTCGTCGTGGTCGTATCCTCCTGCAAATTCGGAGTTGTCGTTGCGTTCCCTAGCTAGTCTTCGTGAATCGTCTGTCTCTAAAACACCGGTAAGGGCAGCATGTACAGCCAGCTGTTCCTCGAACTGAGCTTGCTCTTTTCGAGTTCTGACCTTCTTGTCCGACGTCTGGACCCATTCGTAAAGATTCAGTTTCTCGTATACTACGGGACGAAATCTGTAGTCGTCAACGACAGAACTGGCGACCACTTTACCATTCAACATTTTAATGGTTATTTTGTCTTCCGGGTCATCTTCTGCTGACGCGAACAATGTTTTGGGTGTGCAGTTCATTCCTTCGTCTTCTTCCTTGAGCTGTTCAGCTGACCAGAAGTTTTTCACGAAGGACACGTACGAACGCCAGGCGAAATTGACGTATACATGACTTTTATAATGGTCTGGATTGCCCAGGATGTACATCGACGCCATCGGGCTCCCTATTTCCATTTTGGTGGACATGGAATTTATTATTTGCCGCATCAGCCCTCGGGCTGTTTCGGGCCTCTCAGACCCTGTGTGTCGTTTTTCTTGAAGACGTCGAAAACTGATGCAAAGGCCTGGTAGGTTTTCAGTCCCAATTTGGACACGTAGTCCGACACATAGGATATTACCGCTTTTACAGATGTCCCTGACAACAGGCTTGTGACATCAGTGTTGCAGCGCAAAAAAAAGGTGACAACTTTGCTGTACTTATTTAATCTTGCTTCCAGATGCCTCAAGTTAATATGGCCATCGGCCTCCACAGTCGTATCCTTCACGATGTCGCGCGGAAACCTCGCTTTGCACACTCCGGTTTTTGATAGACAACCTCGGCGCTCGTTGAAGGTCCGATTGACATTTTTTAGCTGGGGATTCAATCCCCGCCAGTCTTTCTTTATCATGGTCTCACGATGGTCTTGAAGAGACTCCCGACAGGTGTGCACATTCGTTCGCAGCACGATGTCGTCAACGTCATGCTCATATTTCAACCACCAGTTTCGGTACTCGATGCATCGAGCACAAGAACCCTCCTCTGGTAAATGGTCTGACGTACATTGAGGGGGTGGAACGCTCGGCATGGAGTGAGTGGGCACGACGTATGTTTCCGTTGTCTGAGCGTCTACCTCCTCTGGACTTCCTTTCGTGTCACATTGTACGTACTGCTTTACATCTTCCATTGATCCATGAGTAAACTCACCCTGGTGACAGCCGTCGAGATACTCCACCATTTTTCGCTCGAAAACAGAATCTCCTCCGACAAGTCTATCTCTAATTTCTTGAGGGGAAGGGCAATTCATTATCCATGTCAGAGAGTGCAGGTGCAGAGTTAAACGGCCTTGCTGCTCCACCGAAGCATAGTAGGCTGCTGTTTGGCCATACAATCCTGGCTCCTCTGATTGCCAACATAGCACGTCTCGAATAAATACTTGCACCATATAATGGAAGAACCTCGCGGCAGCTACCGGGTTACTAGACATTAAACATTGCCTCTCGTCAGATTTTCTCATTTCTGGCCGGTACACGGTGTCCATCTGCGCGTAATACAAGGCTAAAGGATGGAGCCCGTCGGCCCACGCCATTGTTACGAACCAAGTAGGGGAACCCGCAAATGCAGTGGTCGACCATATCTCGTTCCGCATATGCTTTTTCGAGGTCGCAGACCCCATGACATGTGCACCTATACTGTCTAGATCGTGTAGCAAATCGAAGCACTGTTTTTCGGCGTCGTTCTCGGGTGTAACGTGCTCTCCTTTCACCATTCTGTCGGCTATGCTTGCAGCTACATCTGCATCGGTGTTTAACAACCTTCTGGAAACATCGGCAAACCTGGAACGTTTGACCATAAGCTTACTGCCTAGCGCTGCGCCTTTCAACTGTTCTTGGTTGAAAGCTATCATCGGGAAATACATGTCGGTCTGAAACCGTTTGTCGTGATAGAGCAGCAAATTTTGCTTGTGGGTTAGGTCACCTAGTTTGGCCGTGTGTGCTTCATGACCGATGCCTCCTTTACCGTATGGGAATAACCACGGGAACATGCCAGGATATGCTTTCACGTTTCGGTACATCGATTCTGGGTCGTCACTCCTGCCAATGCCCAACATTTTGCCCTTGTTGGCCACATGTTGGACGGCCACTGAGATTAACGTTGACATTTTGGCGGTCGAGTACTCGGCACCAGTATGACCGTGAACCGCAAAAGTACATTGGCCTGTAGTTGTCCCGTGTTCCTCATGAGCATCGTTGACGCTTCTCGCTTCCACAGGTATCGAATGGTCCTCATCAGCGGAGGTTCTCCTGTAATCCACAACCACAGGCACGTCTCGCAGAGCATAAGACTGCAGGTTGTCTTCTGATATTTCCAAGTCTGCATAGCCCTCATGATTAAGTTTTAACCAATTCAGCGCGTCGGCTACTTTGTGCCGCCTAACCAGCATCGGCGTCCTCTCAAAGTCTTCCTGTGTGGGTGCGGCTGAACCTGTAAACACGAACACCAATATTTCATTCATTTCGTCACGGCTAGGCGGTAGTTTCAAGTAAACCTTGAGAGCCGGCTGTGCGAACATGATGGCATTGGCGTGCATTCTGACACGGCCAGAGTTAACTCGAATAACACATCTGTTGTGTCTCACCCGAGCGATCATGACACCTTCTGCGTAGCTTAATCCTTGTAACTGTGGCAGGACTACGCCGACCCAGTTGTAATTAGCCAATGAATTAATGGGTATTTTACCTTTCCTTACATACTTTTCACATTCTATGCAAATGCTCGAACAGCCATCGGCTAGTATAGGGCCTGATAATGATTCGATAGGGTCATCCGTTGAGAACCTTTCCTTGCGAGTAACGCCGGGCAGCCATAAGTGGTCCAAGTCGCAGTTGAACCCGTCTAAGTCAGTGAGTTCCTTAAGCCGGGTCAGGCGTCCGCACACTGTGCATCCAGCTTCTTCGAATTGCTCTGGCAGAAAGGCAGAAGAGGAGTTCGTAAGTATTCTATGTACGGTGTCCTCCGATGGCGGCTGCGGAGGGAACACTGAGTTTTTCAGGCGGTCTTGCATCACTTTGCGCATGTATCTGTATTTTTTGGCATCCTTCGCAGTGTCCGTTTGGATTTTTTTTGCCATGCATCAGATTTTTCTGCTTTCATCGCTTTGGCTTTTGCATATGCTAGGGCATTTATAGCGTTTTTCCTCTTGCGTATTTCGTTGATGCTAGGTGGTTTGACTCTCACGATAGTTAGGATTCGAGGACACTTATCGCAATTATGTGCCATCATCAATGCTGATGCTTCCGGGGCGCTTGCTCTGCTGTAGATGCGAAATCCATGTACAGGGGCGGTGTGCAGATTTTCCGCGTGGGTTAAGCTAGGGCCCACGAGGTTCATGGGCATGTCAACAGCAAGCAGTGCTGGGTTCTTGGCTAGCGCAGGTTCAACAGCCTCTTCTTTGCATTGAAATTCGAAGAAAAA
Organism: Mycena crocata; assembly: GCA_029281795.1. Lineage (NCBI taxonomy): Eukaryota > Fungi > Basidiomycota > Agaricomycetes > Agaricales > Mycenaceae > Mycena > Mycena crocata. Next base: position 482,983 of record JARJCP010000057.1, read on the forward strand.
GTCTGATGCGCTGATATTCTCGATGTTGTTAGTGTTTGAATATATCATGCCGGCAATACTGGCGCCGTTGAATTTCCCGTGACGTCCGCCTCCGAAAATGCTTCTACGCGGCGAGAGTTTCACCGGTTTTCGCCTCGCATAGTAGGTTGTATAGACGGACCATAGTAGATCAACAGTACAGAAAGTAGCCATAGATAATTCCAAAGAAGTTCGATGGAAGGATAAGATATGGATGCCCTTTGCAACGATTGCGTACGTGGGCATCAAACATCGGGTTTTCCCGTAAAAGGGCAATCTAGCATAGGCTGAAAGAGTGGGTTAGACGAGGCTGCAGTCGTTCCGGTGCGTGGGTTACGCACCTATATTTTCCCAGAACGGCAACCTATATGTGGTCATCGTGATACGCGGGCTAGTCAGTAGTCCCTCGGCTGCGGAAAACATGTTAGATGGTAAGTGCGAGTAGATGGGCTTATGGCCCAGGTACGGAGGTTAAACTGTTGCAGCAGTCTGGAGCAGTGAGGGCGAGAGTCGAAAGCGTCAACCACTTTTGAAGGCCACGTGGTATTTTGATGGACAAGCGACGATCGGTGCTTACAGCCCCTGATGCGAGAATGATGTGCCATGCCTCTTGCTTTGTGACTCTGTGTGCGTGAATCTGAATGCCCCCTGGTCAAGTCACTCCCCCAGATACCACCCGTCCAGACGCAGCATTGGTTGAGTTGTTCTGGAGAAAAGTCGCTTATCTGACGACGTGTACCCGTACGCAGGACGGGAGATGGATGGGTAGTCAGGAGGTGCTATTGTGGAATGCACAGCATACAATGGTATGGACCCTTCAAATCCCCTGTTGTTCGACTGACAGTACTCCGTAGACTTGCGACCGCTGTCACTCCAGTCGTACATTGAAGGCATGTTTGGTAGACGACGACCAGCCAAGCTGCCGCGCCTGCCGTGTATCCAAGGTGGCATGTGATCGCAAAGTCAAATTTATATTCGAATGTACTAGGACAGAATTTTTCGCCTCAAAGGAGGTGTTTCTGTCAGTTTACAACGCTCGAAATGCGAAGAAATTTCGTCAGGTGAAGAAATCAGCTAACAAGAAACGAAAGTCCAATTGTTCCCTTCGTAAGTGAAGCGCCGTCTAAAATTGTTTCCGTCTTCTGAACTACCAAGTGTACTCCACCCCCTTGGCCGATGAAACCAGTGGGAAATTATTCTGATGTTATATATACTCAGCTTACCCAGACATGCAGATGGCTTTCCTGTGCTAACTGTTATTCGCGAAGCCATGCAGGAAATACGAGGTTTACGACAGCAGCTACAATCCGAACAACGTGTATACCAGCCATAGATTCCGTATTGTAAATCAATGTAGCTATGCACCACCTTTAGGCACACCACAGACGATAGCCCATACTAAGTTGCATCCAACGTGAGGGAATTTGCCTTCCTGACCCCCAGCCTTTCCTTTGTAGGAGGAGGCCGTGTACCCTGCCACTGCAAACGAACCGGCAGGAATGTCGCCAGACCAGCGGGGAAGCAATTCGGCCAGATTGGGAAGGTCCTTAGAGAAGTCAAATTTTTTGCCTAGAGCGTTGTAGATTGGGACTGGCGATGTAGGATCAGTTGACAGCGACGAAAAGATACACGAGATATACGCACTATCTTCGTCAACCAGATAAGAGTACTTGGCACGCCCCGGGGCATCCCGCCAACTTTCAGCAGAGTTCTGCGTGGGCGGACGGAGAGACCTGGAAGCCCCCGTCTTGATAGGACTTGTCATGCGAGAATCTATAGCCTGGGTCTGGGCTCTTTGACCTGAAGAAGCGTAAGCGTGGCAACCAAGTCCTATATTTAACAAGACGTACTCTGCGACCCTTTGCCTTGATTTATCACCGACCCAATATGAATAGCTAACCTGGTCATCGGAGAGAAGAGATGCTGCTCTGCGAATACAAGGCACATGAAAGCTTCCCATCGCTGCCACTCCTGACTATGCAGCAGTAGCGCGATATACTTCCTGCGGGCTGTAGAATCCGTCAGAAACGACTCTAAGATCATGCCGGGCGACCAGCAGATGGTGACCCGACTGTCCACGTTTACGCGCATGTTCATGCTCCCCGTCTGAGTGGGACGGGTGGTGATGTCCGCTGGAGAGACTCGGGCGAGGTTGACGTAGACACCGTCGCGAGTGGCACTCATGGCGGACGACATAGTGCTATAATCCATTAAAAAATCGCATTAAAGATAAGCAGTTGTAGCGTACATTCGAGAGACCCCTTTTACAGCATTGCGCCAACCAGAAAAACTTACGTGACCGATGGTATCGTCGTCCTCAGTATTCGGTGGAATGTAAGAAGGGTAGACGAATCTCCCCGCTCTTGAAGTTTGTAAGTAAGGACGGTGCCTCAATAGGGCAGAGATAACGCACGGCAGCGGAGGGAGACCAACATAAGTTGCTTTAAGCTTGGGGTCTTGCAAGGATTCGTCGAATACTCCACACTTGACGTTGGGATCGCTGACAGGCATTGTGGTTAGCATGTGGAATCACCCAGGCATAGCGGAACGACTAGGAAGGACTATGTGCTCACAATCTGTTTTTGTAGCTCTCCAGGTCGTCGAGACACTTGGAATTTGCGGCGACGTTCTGATCCTTGGGGACAGACTTCCCCGGTGCGCCTGCAGTGTCCTCCTCATCGGAGAACATGTCGTCCAGGTCTGCTTGGCCTTCCACAACTTTTTCGTGGACCCATCCGCAGCCAGAGCATCCTTACCCTGCCCATTCGGCTCATCCTTGACCTGCTCAATCGCCTTGCCCTTGCCCTTGTCGAGAGGGCGGTCGTCGGCGTTAACGGATGCAGTCGCTTTGCTCTCGCCGAGCGGAGGGTGGTCGAGGGCAGGTTTTGTCGATGACGCAGCCATTGGACCGTCAGAAGGTAGTGTGCTAAACGATGAAGACGAGTATAAGCAAAGGGGTCTGAAAGAGGTAAGACACGCTTACTCTTCCGTCGCCTCATCCCCACCGAACATGTCGTCCAGATCAGGGCCAGCGTTGTTGACATTAAAAGAGACCGCTGGAACACTGTCGAAATGTTCCAAGAGTGAGAATGGAGCTCGTTTGGGAGAGGCATACAACACACCTTTTACTTTTCTGAGACAGGGACGAGAAGGAAGCGTCCAAGTGCATAACCGGACCGTCAACTTGCTCCTTCCGACCTTGTGGAGGGCTGCGTGGCATAGCAGATTCGTGAAGGTCTGACTTTGCAACATCTGTGTCAGGCAACGTCGACGATGTCCTCTGAGGCGCTCCTTGGCGTGGTCGCGATTCAGAAAGTTCCGGCGCCGCAATTTGCTGGGCAACGTCGGCTACCAACACGGAGGAAGAAGTCGAGCCTGGTGCAGCAGGCGAAGACTCGGCGCGGTTCATGGCCGACACAGTCTGCTTGATTGACTTGAGCATAGGCATCAGAGAACTCAATACGTCGGCCGCGATCAAAGGGCCCCGCTTGTTGAAAACGGAGTCGACATAGCTACAAAGGCGGAATAAAAGAAAGTCGTCAGATGACTCTATGATGAATTCTGGGTCAATTCACCTCTCCATTGAAGCTTGGGCGATGTCAGAGGTCCTCGAGCCAACGTCAGCCAACGCGGCGCCGACGAGAGACGCAGCGGGATCGGTGACGTAGTTGACGCCGTCAGACATCAAAGTTGCAGGGGTACCACTGAATCGAAATGTTAGCTCGGAGGGCACTCCAGAACCAGGACTCGGAGTACATACCAAGACAAGTCCAGCTGGGCGCTGGAAGTGGACAAGGTGGTAGCAAAAGGGGAAGGAAATCAAGTATTTCCAAGCGAGTTCTTGTACTTTGGTGTCTTTGGCAAATTAGATCTAATACCAATTGGTTAGTTAACGTCGACTCGCCATCTATCCCAAGACGCACATGCTTCCTGAGTTGGGCTCAGATACGACACGCCTTGAGAGACACATCAGATCGTTGTATGGTTGGATTGAAGAGCACATACTCTTCAACGAACTCCACATCGCTGTCGGCATTAGTCTTAACTTTTTTGCGCGGGGGTTTGGCGGATCCTTTCGCCCGCTTAGTGGGTGAACTCTGCTGTGAGGCAGGAGATTCATATGGAGCCTCAGGTGCACCACGTTTTCGGCTGCATAAAAAAGTCAGCGCACATACAAAGAGACAGCCGCAAATCATCACCTGCGTGTCACAAGACCTTCGGGCAACAAACTGGCAAGAGCGTGAGTCACATGTAACACACTAAAGGGAAGCAAACAAAGACCTTGCTTTGACGCCAGACCCTCGAGTAAACATCCTGAAAAGAATTAGCCACTGCATGTACTTCTCAGAGCGCAGAGGTGTACTTGTCGTCTCCTACCAACGCCGAAGCATTCCTATGCGAGGAACCATTGAACGAGGGGATAAGAGGGACACAGTGCGAGCGTACTCATCATCGCTGGATAATACAACTGATCGGCTGCGAATCCTGCTTCGAGATTGTTAGTAGCCATCCGAGAAGAGCGAGAATCAAGCACACTTTTTACCGGACCTTTGAGGTGTGCGAGGCGGTGGGCTACTATCCTCTGCGCTACAAGGGAAGTCAAGTACAGTGGTCACGTATTGGGAACGCTTTACTCATTGGAAGCGCTGCGGTGTCGAGCACGTTTTTTAGTAGCGGCAGACGCCACTGCGTCAGGCATGTTGACATCTCCGTCATCGTCGTCGCGCACCACGAAGTCGTTGATGGAGCCCTCGAGTTCCGACCTAGTGATATAAAGAATGAGCAAGCGATAAGGAAGGAGGGCAGGAGCGGACGTACAGCTCGCTTGAAACGTTCCCCATGCTTCGATGATCAGCATAGGCACAATAATGAAGTTGCGAGCACGACTAACCGTTCGTCATTGCTTCAAGAGCAAGAAAAGGCACAGAAGATGTATCAGTGGTAGCATTGAACCGGTGCTGGAACCACTCACGATTCGTCGGCCATTGTGTCCAAATAAACCGCGACGTCTTGAGGCGTAGGCGATTTATTTTTATTTTTGCTGTCGGAGTAATGTGAGACAAGGAAGTCCGGAAGCGGTGGATTATACCTAGGTGATCTAAGACAAAGGAAGAAACAAGATGAGCGACGAACAAGAAGCGGGCAATGAGATACGAACTTGCGAGGCATCCAGTTGATGGGTTACCTACGGACGTGTCGCTCTATTTGAGGACCCTTGGCCGCCCGAGAAAGTGTCGTTACCCCATTCAGACCTTGGACCTAGAAAAACATATGTGTGCATGCGGTGAACCGGGTAAAATAAGCGACCAGATGCAGAAGCGGTTCGTCGCTTAAAATGTCGAATCGGGACGATCTGCCATAGCGAGATCTGGGGAGTTTTACAGATTTGCCGATATCGTTTCATAAGCCCCGACCCTGGCCCCCCTTCTTCCAAGTTCCTAATTTGGGTTTGGGACTATCAATGAAAAACTAAATGTGCGTAAGCTCCAATTAGCAAATTATAATATTAGTCTGTCCTTATAGACGCACCACACATCTTCGACACTACCGTGCGTCTTGCCCGCTGTGATACTTGCTGGCCGTCTTGCCCGCTGCGATACTTGCTGGCCGTGAAGATGAATAAGTACTATGATACCCAAGGGGCCTGTGAGTATGGTCACTGAATGCCCGGGAAGCTTACCCGCTGATCGAAGTCACAGGCGATGTCCTGGACTCCTTTGTAAAGCAACGTGTAACGGAAGTCGAGGCAGCAGGCGACATAACTTGCCAACATTTGAGCGAGTTCGATGTAGGGATTGACACACTTCGACACCGTGTTGCTGAATTCTGACGCAGGCGGACACTGTAACTGTCCAGGTAACCGGAGAGAAGAGGAAGATATGGCGCCTCGGGCCCTTGAACGAAGATGGTCATGTCGAGCACGAACTTGTTTTCCGCATGCAAGGTATTCTTTCTCAATGCAGCCTGACGCCTGGAGACGTGAATCGGTCAGTGCCGAAGTAAACACCCGATGAACATGGTTGCTCACATCTGACTAGCCGACCCAAATCACATGTTGCGCATATGAGTCAGAAGGTCGGTTTAGTTGGGGCAGGATCGGTTAAGTTTCAGCAAGGCGTCGATAATATGAAGCGCATACTATCGCTATTCACCAGACATTTTCAAAATCCGACCAACGCGCGTTGGGCTGCTATCAACGACAGCGCCGACGGAAGCCTTAGCGCCAGCAACAGGTTCCTAACCTCGACAGAAGAAGAGCCTGGAGCAGTACACATCGACTTCGGACCCGGTGTCGATCCCATGGATCGTCTCAAGTCTTTCGTGGGCCCGGGGCTGGTGCACACGGTCGATAATGTCGTCAGCTACTTCAAGCAGTCCACCAACGAAGCTACAAGGTACTATCAAGTTGTGGCATTAAATCATAGCTGACAAGACTCACCCCAAAGTAAGAAAACGTACGGCAGAGCCGTTCCCAGCACGTTCAGGATCGGGGACGTGGTCGAGATACAGGTCTCGGTGATGGCCTTTGAAAGCGCTAACAAGTCTGTTAAGCTTCATTGGAATCTTTGGGCGCTTACCCTGCTAGATGCTACGTTCTCGAAGGTCCGATTGCCGCATAGCGAGTTGCCTTTTTACTAAAGTGTTCTCACAGGCAGCTGAGGACGAGTACGTGAAAGAAATCAAAACAACGTTTCCAAAAACCGTGACACTGAAGAGGAAGATCGGCTATGAAGGAGCAGAGATTGAGGACCGGCCTCAGAGGAAGGAGACGAGAGGGGACAAGTCAGTATGAGCGTAGGATACGGCAAAAGTCGAATTATTTGTTCACGAGTTTTGAGAAGGCGACGTCCTTGATCGGGCAACCTATTTTTGCTCATTGATTTCCGTCCCTGTTTATTTTTTGAGCAGGACTTCACTCCACGATGTATGTTGATGTAGTGATTAAAACACGGTGATGTAGTCTAATACACCACAGAAAACTCTAGATACGACCTTTACGCCGGGTCCGATATTTGTGCGGGTAGCGTAGTACTGGATAGAGTCGTCGCGAGAGTTATGTAGGAAGCCACAAGTCAGAGTAAAGTCGCAAGAAGGTGTTAAAGTGGCTCTGTTGCCGACGAAGGTATTAGTGACGCTTGCATCCATTATTCCACGTATGGGCACTGGAGATCAGCGAAATTAGTCGACGCGTCATGCAGAGTGTGCACAATGTTTTGGCCAAACTCCGATGTGCATCGTGAAGCGTCGAAGCGCTTCATGGAAGGAAAGGCTCGCAAGAACGCCTTGACATCTAGCGATCTGCCACCTGTGCGCTTGGAATCCAAGCATAAGTTCTCCACCCCGGCCAATGTTAGGGGGCTAAGAGAGATCAAATTTTTCAAGTCGTCCATCGTGTCGAGACAGATGTGCAAACTGAGCGTGTTGACGAATAACAGACTGGAGAATAATCACCATGACTCCACCCCGTAGCCCTCGAAATATATGCGGCGGACGCCTCTGAAATTGCACCTTTCTGCGGTATGCCGGGAAGTTGAGCTCACGTTGACTAGGGCGATAGAGCCGACATTGGGGCAGTTTGCCCCTAGCGCACGCAGGTCTTCAAGAGGAACACGGATGTGTTCCAACCTGAGCTCTGTGAGGGAGGCCAGGATCGTACTTGTAGGAGGGGAAATCCATTGGTGCTTGATCGTCAAGCGCTCGACGCGGCCGAGGCAGGAATCGCGGACAGCATCCCATTCTTCTAGCTCTGCGACAGAAGATAACCGCATAAAAGCCATGTCGAGGCGTATATCCAACAATGATGGAGGTGTAATCTGACGAAGCAGCCGCGCGACAGCTAGCGACCCGCGAGTATCGTGAGTGCAAAGAGTGAGGCCCGTCCATCGATCGAAATGGGGGCGTAGCATTGACTCGACGGCGAGCACAAAGTCAAAAGGGCGAGCGTACTCGCGTTGATCGGGAGGAATAAGGCCGAAGGTATGGATTTGCAAGTAGACGTGGATTTTAAGCGACTTGCTTCGCTCCAAAATGTCGGAAAGGAGGACCGTGGGGGGGTAGTTGTCGATAAACACGTTTGTCCAAAGATGGGGGTTATTCATGACGATGGCGAACCACCGTCTGCATACGAGAGCAGTGCTCGATAACACCTACTCAATGGCGAACGGTTCCAACTCCACAGCCTCCTCAACCAAATGCCTTAGTATGTGGCCCACAAGTTCTACTGCAAGACGATTCATGACGCTACAGAGTTAAAAGAACAGTCAGATCAGGATTAATGCCGCTACACACGACGGTAAAACATACATGGACGACGCTGAGGAAAGCCAACGAAACACGTGGATCCCCGTGGAAGGATAGTCAGCGATCACCAACTATTTCCTCAAACGCATCTCGGAATCAAGGTCGGAATGGAGCCGATCATAAAGTTACGAGTAGAAGCTAATCGTTTGTCTCTACCTTTGTCTTGAAACAGCCGTCTTCACGATATTCAATCGCTCTCTCCCCAACGCTCAGTGAAACAATGCCGCAGCCAAACGCCATCGTACAAGGAGAACTGGCGAGGGTGCAGGATTCTGTACGCGCCGCGGACAGGCTGTCCAATGCAACAGAAGTGGTGCTAGAATGTCCTGTAAGAAAAGGCATTGCGTACAAGGGCTAGTCACTCACTTTCTGCAGACCTACCCAGTCAAGTCACAGTTTAGATACATAGCAAATGTGCATGAAGCCAACAACGCTCTTCGGCGGATCGCAAATGCACAGGTCGGTTTTGACACCGAACAAACGATACGCGGCAGCGCAACGGCTGCCGCGTCGAATGGACAGTATGGCACTCAACATCCTGAAAGCCACAGCGGGGACGGTATCAATTGGTCAGCGTCCAAGCTGTGCATAGTTCAGGTCGCAGTCCCTGGACAGGTCTACGTGCTTGACGTGAAGCGCATGCGAGGTGAGTTGTAGGAAGAAAGGAGCATGCAAATAATGACACCATTGGTTCAGCTATTCCCGAGCAATTGCAACGCATCCTGACTAGCAAGAACATCCCTAAAGTAGGCTGTGGCGTAATAAACGACGCCAAAATCATAAATGAAGAAACTGGAATCGCCGTCCGGCGTTTTGTCGACGTGGGCTTAATGGTCAAGCTTGCAGATGCAGAAAAGTACTCCGAGGAGGACTTCTCCGGGATCGGGCTGGAGCGTTGTGTTAGAGACGTGCTAGGGTATCAATTGGACAAGTCCAATACGCTTACCCTCAAGTGGGACGAGGCGATAGGACCAGGCCATATGATTTGTGAGTGATGCCAGCGGTTCAATCCAGAACAAGCTAAGCCGTATATTACAGACGCAGGTTTAGATGCGCAGTCTTCGTTGGAAGTCTACCAGCAAGCTCTTCAAAGAATCGCGGACAAGGAGAACGATTTGGGCCGTTGGATTCCCCAAGACTGGTACACATTCGATTCTGAGAAAGGGAGAGCCATATACACTAGAAAGACCATTCGGGAGGAAGCTTTGCCATGGGGGCACTCTGTGTGTTCATGGTACCGCAAAGGAAAGTTTCAAGGATATCATTACGTATGAATCGTGTAGACGCAATCAATTATTATGAATCGCCTGGCTAAGACAACATGTTATATATGGTGCAAGGAGCGTCGAACACTTTCCATTTTGCCTGGCGTGGCCCAGTCTGGTCATAACTAGTACACACGGTGAAGACCAGGATATGTTCGGCGATCCAGTCCCGTACTCCTGTGTCATCCGGTGAGATTACAAAATCCCAAACGGGTGAGTGAGACCTAATTTCTCGCAGCGTCATCTGCTCACCAGACAACGCATCAGTGGCGCCGTGTAGCTTTACGAACATCTTGATAATCGCGGGCAGCTCGTAACCCATCAGAAGCTTCTCGAGCCTAGGCATAACCGTGGTATGCCTTTCCCTCTGGTTTTCCCGGGATACGTTGACGAGTTGGGCGAAGAGAGTCGGTCCACAGTTCGTCATGTCGAGGAAGGTCAGCTCGGTGAAACCGAGGAAGACGTTGGTATAAGTGGCATCAACAAGCACGCTGGCCTTCATTCTAAGAATGGTGACCCTACTGAAGAGGTCCATGCAGTCCATCGTAGCGGCGACGTCGGACGCAGACGCAAGCTCCAAATTGAGCTCACAGATGTTGGGTAGGTCCAACGACGCAACAAGCATGCCGATACTGATAATATCCGCAAAACGAACGTCGAGGATAGTTACTGTATCCGACCGGACAACACGATCTGGGGCGTCCCGCATGTCGATATCGCAGCACCCTGCTCCGCGGATGGCGAGGTATTCCAGCTTGCGACAGCCTTCGACGAGGCGTTTCAAGCTCGCGAAAGTTGGGAAATATTTGTACAGGAGATTGCAAAGGGATAATCACCTAATAATCCCAATGTATGGCTCTAATTAGAATGGCTATGCCCCTGTATATAGCGCCTCTAATTAGAGGCGATAAACGCGTACACCACATGCTGCAGAAAATGCTGCAGATGCGTTGCAAAAATGCTGCGGATATGCTGCAAATATACCGCAAGGGACTTAGAGGTATTTCTTCACTCGCGCATTACATAATCTCAGGCGCGCCCGCTTTGATGGCGGGCGGCGCGCCATCCCAAAAAGGAAATTCACCAAAAAAAGTCTCTGTTACCTCTACGAAAGCATACAAAAAATCTTGTATAATATGCAATAAAATCTACGTCACTACGCGCTTCCCGGGCGGCCCGCCCTTTGGCCCTTTCACCGTGTTCTTCGGAGCGGTGGAAGCGGCGGGTGCTGCGGAGGTGGAATCGGCAGGGGGGGCCTTTAAGGACGTGGCCCCGGGAGCGCCCTTGTATGCCGGTATCGGTCGAGGCCGACCATCACCCGCCTTTGCGGTGGTTTTGCGTGGTGATCGGCGGGGCTGTACACCAGGGTTGGCGCGCGCATTTGTCGCCCTGCTGTGTGCGGGCGCCTTTGCTCCCGTTCCGTGCGTCTTCAACTTCTTGGCCACGGGTGCGGAGTCGCTGTCGGCCTCGTCGTTCTCGGACTCGAGAGCCGCCTTGCGCTTACTCCCCCGCTGGGGTGTGGGCTCCTCGTCGTCAGAGTTCACTGCTGCCTGTCGCCTTGCTTTCTTGCGAGGCGGGGCAGCGTTGGTGGGCTTCTGTTTTAACTTCTTCGGCACCGCTTCCTTCGATTTCTTCTTCGACAGCGCCTTTGCCGTATGTGCCTTGTGTGCCTTTGCCGCCAGCCTCTCAAGGTGCGCACGGCGCTCTTGGACCGTCATGGTGGCGACGGGCTTGCGCACACCGTCCTCGTCCTCCTCGTCCTCCTCCTGCTCCTCCTTATCCTCCTGCTCGACCTCTGCACCTCTCTTCCTCTTCTCCGCACGCTTTGCTCCCGCGTCCTTCACTTTCTTCCCCGCCTTTTTCGACTTCTTCTCCTTCACGACCACCTCGCCCTCCTCCACCATCTCCTTGAATTGCGCCGTAAGCCGCCTCTTCTCCTTCTCGCTAAGAACCTTCCAATGGCACGTGCCATCTTTGAGAACATCGCGTAACTTGCGGAGAGGGCCGATAGCGGACTGTTTTGACATCCGCTTGAAGGCAACACCTGCCGGCCATCCCACCAGGCCGACGCCTTTGCCGAGCACCAACGCGTTGATGTAATTTTCGTAGTTCATGGCGACTTTGGTAATGTCAAGGATCCTTTCTGCTCGGTAGATATCAATTAGTAATGCAAAGGTGAACACAAGAGGAGAAACGCTTACGGAGACCCGACGTAATCATTGCCGTACACTCCTGCTGGATGTCGCGGAGGGTCTGGTGCCCCGAGATTCCTGCCCCAAGATTAGCCCTGTGTTTTCGAAAGCCCAAAAAAGATGGTGCATACCTCGCGCCTGGTTCAGCGCCCACAGTTCAAATAGCGTTGCGACGTCCGCGGGGTCACGATTCAAGACCTCTCGAAAGAAATTTAACGCTCCCCACGATTCGATCGACATGGGGACGGTTCGGTCGTGGATATGTCCACGCGTGAACATGGCGAATCCCACCATGCCACACCGTTCCGCGAGTCGAGTGATCTGGAAATATGAGTGAAAGAGGGAAAGGCGCTGACAGAGATGTACCTCATGGTAGAGGCGCAACATTGTACGCCTCGCGTCCGCCGACGCAGCGAGGTTGTTGGCGCGCATCCCTCCTAGTTTCGTCCTGCGTTTCTCTACCACCTCCTCGACCATCTCCTCCTCCTCCTCCGCTGTGAAATCTTCCAGCATTGACGGGTCCTCGGCGACCATGCGCTTCACCGCCGGCATTTTGTGTCGTTCGCCCAAAGGAAGGCCTACGCCAACGCCAATAAGTCAAGAACAAGAAAAGAGAGAAATGAATGAACATACCTTCATTCAGGTTGGCCATGATACGCGATATTTTTGCGTTGTAGAGGCTGACTTTGCGCTTAGGTTTGTAGGCGGATGAAGACATCATGCGGCGACGGACTTCAGCCACCTTGATCGAGTGCTTCGTGGCCAGCTCGTGCGCGCGCTCCTCGCGCTCGCGTGCCCAGTCATTGAGGTCCACCGTGAGCTTCTGGGATTTATCAAATCCCCCCTCTTGCCGTTTGCGAGCGCTGGCACGCGCATTCACACCAGCACTACGGCGGCGGTGCTTGCGGATGGGGATGACGGGGAGCCCGCGGTTTCTGTTCCGGCTGCGGTGGGTTGTTGTCCCAAGGCCTTCGAGCTGCGCATCCTCGTCCTGCCACGCCGTGTCACCATCATCCTCCTCAAAATCCACAATACGGCGTTTGTCCGCAGGAGGTTCATGAGAGCCAGTTCGAGAGTCATCTTCTCCGGAGCTACCCGTTTCATCGTCGCTGGACATGAAGAGTGTGTGGTCGAGGCAAGAGACAGCCAAACAGCGAACAGACCAAGTTTGTTGTCACCTCTCAGTCGTTCCAAACAACACGTGCCACCAACGCGTTCCGTTGCAGCAGTCATCGCCAGAGCAAACCACAGGTCAGAGGACGAAAAAACCAGCTGAGAAAAAATTGTGCTCATAACATCAGTACAAAAGACGTTAGGCGCCGAGGACCTACAAATTTACGGCAAGCTATAGATAGAGTTGAATCTAGATTAAAAACAGGAAGAACCTGGGAAGTTTGATGTGCCGGCATTTCAACGCGTCAAGTTAGCTAAAATTGGACCTGCTCCCATACCCTGATGGTACAGGGGTTGTGCAGGTCCTCTTTGTGAATTTCACTCAGCGGGCCCGTACAACCCCCGTATCATCAAGGTATTTTGTTCGAATCCCCGTACACTCCTTTTTCCTTCTTTTAATTTTTGCCACTTTGTAATTTTCATGTCTCACAAGTTTTTTTTCAAAAATCAGTCAGAAAAATTTATATTCTGACCAGCCAACACCATTCTAGTGTACAATTAAAAAAACTAAAGGAGCCTGCCAACGTCACGGAGTGCCAAAAAACAAGGACAATAAAAAAAGCAATGGAGCGCCAGCGCCAGAACCCAGACAGCAAAGCGACACACTTCCACCACTCGACAGAAAACCCTTCACTCCTGCTCGCCCTCCCCGCTCTCGCCAGCGAAAAATTGCATCAACTCCTCGTAATCGACCGCCTGCACCGTCTCGGTCGAACGCATCTCCTCCACAGCCATCCGCCTATAGATCAACAAACGAAAGAGCTGTCAGTATCGCGCTGCCAAAAGGATGAAAACACTTACAGGTCCTTGTAGTACTTCCGGGTGGTGCTATTGTAAAGCACACCCAAAGCCGGTGACGTGGCCAATCCCGATGCAGCTGCCTGAGTGCTCGACCCCGCACCTGCACTCGACACAGAGCCCCCGGCCACAGATGCAGGAGCTCTGCTCGACACGGATCCCCTAGCGGCCCGGTTCGCCAAGAACTTTTCGAAAGCCGCAGGCCCAAAATGAGTGGTTTTGTCAGCGGCGGACGGTGGGTGGGCGGTTGTCCCTCGTGGAGAAGCGAATGTGCGCACCTGCGGAGCGGCAGTGGCGGCGCGCATCGGACGACGATGAGCAGGTTGCGCTTCAGCTGCGCGCACCGACGCACGAGCAGCCGTGACAGCCCGCGCAGGTATAGCTGCACCTCCTGCCGGGAGAGTAACCGCGACCACAGGTGGCGCAGACGGAGCAACCACCCGAGGCGACGTCGGATGGCGGCGGGGCGCTGAAACCGACCCCGAGGCCAGGTCGCTGTGCGGATGATCCCCTGGCGTAGACACTGCGGACATCGAGATTGACGACGCCGAGCTCACGCTCAGTGAGATGGCGGATGGCGGAGGCGGTGACGCTGACACAGAAGGAGGCGTGGGGGATGCAGGTGAGGAATGAGGCTGCTCCCGGAGCCGCTTCTTCGACCCAGGGGTGGATGCAGCGGTAACGCCTCGAGAGCGCTTCCGTGAGCCTGTCGAGGCCGCATCGACACGACGCTGTTGCTTCTCGGGAGAGGGGCGCATGCCAACGTCGTCGTCGTCGGTGTCGTCTTGAAAGAGAGGTTTCGGCGGCGATCTACCAGCCTCCAGCTTGAGGGCGGGAACCTCGCGCTTGACGGAGGCCACGTTGCGAGAAGGTGCCTCGCGCTTGACCGAGACAGCAACGCGTTTGACAAGCGAAGGAGTCTCGCGCTTCACGGAGCGGCCATCCTCGTGTTTCACTGCGCGCGACCCACCGCCCTGCTTTGCATCTGACTTCGGGACGGCAGGTGTTGACCGAGTCACTCGGCGTGCTGGAGTGGGGGACGCTGGTGTCGGGGACACATCCTGCTCGCGCTCAGACCCCTCCTCGCTGTCGGGAACGATTTCCCTGTTGCCGTGGTCGTGTCGCTCCTCGCAATTCTCCCCCCAGGCAGCGAAAGCCTCCTCCTGCGTGAAAAACTCTTGGATATCCCGAGGCACGGTAGCATATGCCTCGGCGTCGCGTCTGATGTAAAGCTTATCAGCCAAAGTAGCGTCAAGTGCGACTCGTCCGACCCACCGGAACGTGAAGAGACCAGGCGCCGTGATGACGAGAAACCAGTGTTTGCGCCGGTTCCCGTCATGTTCTGTGGGGTTTTGGAAGTTCCCGCGGTTGGGGTAGAACGGAAGGTCGCAAGGCATGCACGGAGAGGGAGAGGTTCAGAGACCGACACAGCGGAGAGAGAAAGGTGCACAAAAGACAAGTTTGGATCTCCCACGTGCACTTCGATGATCTCCCAGGTATCGCCACTGACCTCGGAGTCTCGGACTCTCGGAGATCCTAACTCAACGGCGTCTCACGTCCTCGCACGCTGGACAGCTAACGGCACGATTAACAGTTATATTCCCAGAATACCGAGAACAGTACGAATTTAATTATTTGGTTTCTTCCGCGCACAAAGCAACACTACCCCGCAACTTTCTTCAATTTGCGTTTCGATTTCTTCTTATCGGCCTCTGCCTTCTTGGCTGCGGCTTCCTCCCAAGGAGATCGAACACCAGCTAGATGCTTGGTGCCATGGAGTTTGTACTGTGGGTAATAAATGTCGAGAAACGCATCATAACCGAATTGAGAAACGAATTTGCTGCGGAACGTTAATCGGTGCGAAGCAAGCGGGCAACTGGGGACGTACTCTCTGCGAAGCCTGCATGCCGTGTCGGTTAAGGTTGGTGTAATTATCAAAGGGCACTCACTGCTCGCGGTAATCAGCATCCGTTTCACGACGCTTCTTGGCCGCCAACCACCTTTTTTTGGCCGACTGGCTGCGTACCTCCCGCAGGCTGTAAAATAAATGTACTAGTAGCGTGCTAACACATGAACTAAATAAATTAGACGTACTCTGCCATGCGCTCGCGTGCCTTTGCGCGAGTGACCTCAAGATTCCTGCCAGAAGTTCTCGAAGTGCGAATAAGATTGTGGCGGCATCTCTCACCTCTCGCGGTACTCTCTCTGGGCCTGGGCATGTCGCTTGCGTTTCTCTTCATCTGGGGCATTATCTTTCAGAGAATTTTCAGAGGACATTGTAGTGAAGGCAAGAGAGATGATCAAGTCGTGATCAAATGGTGTCAAATCCTAGGCAAATACGGACTCAATCGACGAGTTCGTGATAGCTTTGACGATTTATTTTATTGGAATTGTTTCTGCAATTTGTATGCCCCAAAAAAAACCCCAACCACTTGAGATTTGATTATAGTGTTCGTCCATATAAAATGAGAGCCCAGAAGTATCCAGCAGTGTCTCTATAAAATAATTTTAATTGCGTTCGGACGCGTGTTCGTGATTCGGCTTTATCGGTATTGATCGGCCGAGCAACCCCCAGGCCGCACATCTCAAATCCTCTCGTGTACAAAAAAGGTCTGAAATTCAGATTTAATCCAAGGAGGGCGTGCACGACAACAAGTACCCTAGAGGTCATCAATAACACTGAACATTGCCATGCCCTGCTGCCACCGTCCCTCTTTCTCGGTTTCCCGTGCCGCCAAATCCACCGCTGAGGCCGACGCCTCAAAATCCTCATCCGTTTTGAAGCCGTTCCGCACCCAGCGGAACAGGCCACCAGCGCTGTATTGGACGAATGAGCACCGATGCTCATGGGCGTGGATAGGTATGTTGGAGTGTCGAATAAGGGCGGAGGGGATGAGTATGGTCGCGCCGGGAGGGAAGCGAATAACGAGGCGCAGATCCCAGAGGATCAAGTGCCCTCCGCGGTCGGGATCGAAGAGGCCGAGCGCAGTGATTGCGCACCAGCCCCAGGCGAGGTTGGCGAAATCGATGTGCGGGGCTGTGATCGCGCGCGGGCCGAAATTGAAGGTGCATGCAGCGAATGCACTGTCTACGAAGTTCGGCCGCATTGATGGCTTCCAGGCAGCAAGGAGGACGAGCTGCATCTTACAGAAGGCAAATAACAGCGGCGCCCACATTGCGAAAAGTACTGAGAACAGAATGAGCGCGTTTTGGCAAAGAAGGTGGGGGTTCTTACTATTTGCAAAACGAGCGAGGCGTTTGAAGTGCTCGTGGGCCAGCAGCTCGTCGGTGAGCACCGTATTGGCAACATTGTTGACCAATTCACCAGGTTCCTGTGGCGACACGTGAGTTGGAGGAGTATATGGCCATGGTGCGCATAACTCACTGTTTGTCCGCCTCCGTGTGACCAACCACGTGCAAGGGCAGCGAAGGATTCCTGTGCGCGGTGGTGGTGCAAGCCGTTCCTCGGTGAGCCGGATCCGCATGAGCCGCTCCTGTAGCAGCTGCGAGGCGCCGTCTGTCACCGCTTGCCAACCAGAAAGGTTCGCGCGGTTTGCCGCCGAGAACGGCAATGACCCGACGGCGGCAGTCAAGAATAGGAATAGTAAGTCTGTAGGGGGATTAGAGCTGAAGGATATAGTGAAGAGATTACGCACTCTCCCAGCCAATTGAATATACATAAATCCTTGCGTGCCACTGAGGGCGTCCACCTCAGCTTGCGTGTACGAAAGCCCCCCGAGGCCGTTGCTGAGGTCGTGCGGAGGCTGCGGCTGGCCGAACTCGAACTCCTCCTTCGAAGCCCAGCGATCACCGACCCATGCAGGTTTCGAGTGGGGAAGTTTGCTGGCGTCGATGTCCATCTCGAGCGCAGAGGATTTCGCCTCAGTCATGCGTTTGAGGGTGATGGACTTGAGGAGGGGATTGTCGGAGGCTGCGCGTGCAGCATCGCGCTTTTTATCTCTGCGCGCCCTTGACTTGACTTTGTCCCGCTGCTTGGCAGAGAGCGGGGCATTCGGGGGCAATGCGGGTGGAAGGGGTGTTTCGATGGCAACGGGCATGTCGACATCGCTGGGGACGGGGGTGGCGTATTCCTCGTCCCCGTGGAATGTGCCCAACGCGTCCTTCTCCTCCTCCAGCGTGGCGAGTTCATCCTGCTCGCTTAGACGTTGTCGGAGGCAATTGCCTACGTCAAATTCGAAGGGCGGGAAGATGGCGAGGGCGAGATCGAACGCAGAAAATTCCTTCCCAGACCGTAGGGTACGGCGGGATGAAATGTTGCCTGTGAATTCGCGTCAGTGGTGTCCAGAAAAGGAAAGACAGGAATTTGGGGGGAGGAGGTCGAAACCGACGCGGAATTTGAGTTCCAGGGTCGGATCTCGTATCCGGCGAATTACAGTGAGGTGGGGGAAGGGCCATTCGAGTTCCAAGGTCGGATCTCTGCAGGCGAAACGCGAAGGAAGGGAGGGCACGAAGGAGGGATTTGGGTGGCATAGAAAACTTTACTGACCTTCCATGCCGTGTTACGTGGCCGGATGCGCTCGCGTTGCCAGGCAGGTTGAGGGCAGAGAAAAAGGGAAGAGGGAGGGGTGAAGGGAAAGGTAGGTGGATGGACTTGGTCGAAAGCTGATGTGCTGGCGGTCACATGTACACAACCGAAACACGAAACGCGACTTGTCACATTGTGACATCTCTCTCTTTTGTTTAAACAATATGCACGGGCCACACCGAATGCGCAGGGGAGGAGCCCATTCAGCAAAAACACATGTGCTTGGAACGGCACGCAAAACGGCCGATACACCGGGACCCGCCGTTGGCAGAAAGGTCACTCTGACCCAAGAAAGTAGAGAACAATATCGAAGGGAGGGTGAGCGAGGCTTGCGTTCGCACTTGCAGAGTACGTGAGGATATCCTCAACTTTTAACATTTTTTTTTTGACGTGGGGATGCTAGATATGGATCCTGAGAAGCGCGAAAGCCTGCAGCACCTACGTGACCTCGCCGACGACGATGACTTTGATGCCGGGAACATTCCAAATGCCCCCGATATGGTTAATATGGACGACATCCTGGACGGGACTACACAGGTTGAGATGAGCCACGCTGGTGGGGAATTGGGCGGGGTCGTTGGAGGAGGATTTAGAGGAGGATTCAGGCGACGACAATGATGAAGTGAGGGCAAAGTGAGTGCCGTCTGTGAATGTATTGTTCGTGCCCCAATCAATTGGGTTTATTTTTTAACAGAAAGGCGCAAGACTGGCGGACGCGCCGCGACCGCACCGAAAGGCGTAACATCGCTTTCCTCAGCCAAATGGGGGAGATGGGTGAAAGCGTACATTTGTATGTGCGCCGAGCATGAAATGTCTGCCAGGCCGATTGCTGAGGGAGTGCAACGGGGGACGGTGGAGGAGTATGACCTGCAGGTCGTGGATATGTTTGGTGAGCGATTGTTTTTGGTTACGCAGATACGAGGATCCTGATGTCCGTCGTTCCAGATACCACCGACGTCTCTGTTAAGCTTGATCCTCGCGGAGGGGGCGTAGCCCCAGCGTTGATCCTAGCAGGTTAATGCCCTGCGCTCCATGGGAACCTACTGTGGCCATTAGGATTCGCGTTCTGGAGGTGTAACCGCGTCACACACGTACGGTGTCCTCAGCTCGCTGTCCAGTCGTTTGTGAAGTCGCTTTGCGACATCCACGGGGTACGTATGTACTGGCATATTGTGTGATTGCGGCTGATTTGGGATGCAGGTCGCGTACCGGCCCTATCTTTGCCAGCAGTTTTTCGATTGCATACGATCTATATCTTGATATCCGGCGACGCGTTGATGAACGTGTTATGAAGTCGCTCGGTCGGGATTCCTCGTGGCGGCTGAAGCACGCATGCCCGGCGTGCATGCATAAACTCGAGGGTGAGGATAGGCTTATATTCGATATGCTTACCACCATGGACGGGAACGATTCCTTGAAGAGGGTTTTGCGGCGCGAGAAGAGTTACGTACATGACGAAGGAGGGGAGCCAACGTTGGCCAAGTCGAGTGAACGCGTGGACAACCGAGACGCGGGTGATGGCTATATAATTTCGCGTGAGAGGGTCGATCGGTGGGCAAAGACGCGGCTCGCGGCGGTGCTGCCTATGCAGACGAGTAATTTGGTAAGCACATTCTGGAGGTGTTGTGGTAAATGCTGATTCAAGGCGTTCCAGGCCACCGAGAATCCATGTGCGGATAGATGGAAAAATATGGTTAATGACGTGACCTCTAAAATGTGGGGAATATTTGATGAGACTGGTGTATTCCTGGCTCTGTGTCGCCACGGATTCGTGTTGGTCCTGGCTGACATGATCCGTAGCGGCGAACTGTACGTTGAATACATTGAAGGCTGTTTCCCTTGCTTTTGACCTGGACTAATGACCATCACATAGGGCGAAATATCCTCTGGCCGTGGTCGAGGAGCTGCTGGACGCGTTCGGCCTGAATCTGGGCGCAGGCTATGACGTCGGCTGCCATTTCGGCGCGACTGTGGCGAATAGCGAGCTTGGACCTCTCGCGCGAGAGAACAACCTGAAATGTCTTGTTGGGTCGTTCCATGGACACGCCCACAATCGGCTTTGTCAACTCAAATTCCTCGCGACATACGTGGAAGGAATGGGTCTCGAAGACCTCGAGGGCTGCGAACGCTTCTTTTCCCGGTCAAATGGGCTGGCCAAATCTTGCCGTTATGCCAGCAGATTCCACCGCCAGCAGGAGATCACTACCTATGTTAAACATTTCGACAGTGCTGAGACGTACGCCAATCTGAGTACGCCTACGTTTCGTCCCAATTGGTTTGTGCATTAATCAATATTTTCTAGGTAAATTCCTGTGCACAAATTATCGGCAGGCCTTGGGGATTTTGAAGACCGAGGCAACGCTGGTTAGCTGGATGAAGCAGGAGGGTGTCAAGGACTACGCAGAGTTTCATTCGTGGCTGGAGGAGGAAACGACTTACCTCACTGGTCTCAAAGACGCGCCGAAGACCAACGTGGAAACTATGGAGATGGAGTATGTGCAAAAACTCATTAATTTGAGCGCAAGCCAGTAGGTTCTTTTCGCCTCGGGATGACACAGAGTTTGAAGGAGGTTTACAGGGCAAAGTACAGCATTGTGTTCGCAGAGGCGAAGCGAGCACGGGGTGACAATGCATCGTATGCACCGGGCGTGCCCAAGGCAGAGTTGGCGAGGAGGCATGCGAAGGAGAGGGTTGAGCGAGATTTGGACAGTGTGCGGGAGTTAGAAGGGGTGCTGGATATTGCAGAGCGGTGGACGACAAGGAGCACGAAATGGGGGGAGACGACAGAGGCCATCAAGAAACGGAAGTATCAGCTTGCGCTTGATGCCTTGGAGCTGCTGATTGTGGAGCGAATTTTCGAGCTGACCAAAATGAATCAATCTGAGACTGGTATGTGATGATTTCAAGATGAAATCTGGCTAATAAGTTCTATTTTTACAGGATATAAAATGCGTAAACATATTGCTAAGGCACTGCAGGCTAGGTCAAAGGCAGTCCGCAATGCCATTGACCGCTTCAACGCCGCGGCCTGCATGCTGAGCCCTCCGATGCCCCAAATTTCGTGGGAGCAGGTTGTCGACTATGCTTTTCTTGCGGATTTCGACCTCCTGCGCGACACTGACGCAGAAATTCGGGCGAAACCCTGGACTCGACCCGCATACCGCATGGCGATGGACCGCTATTTCAAAACACTTCGCGCGAGGGAGGAAATCCGGAGGTTGAATGTGGAGATTCCCCGGGTGATCACTTGGATCCGGGACGAAAACCATGTCTTGCGCACGAGGGAGAGGGATCTGAGGGAAACAGATGGGAAGACAGAGACAGAGATAGAGAACGACGTGGGGATGGCCGTCCAGATACGCCTATACCGAGAGCGGCGCGGCCGCTTCGATGCCCAGCACATGCGGAGATTTTGGGCTTTGGCGAAGATTCCCGGCTTTACAGGATCCTTGGTTCCAGGCTTCTCAGTGGAGCGGCGGGCGGCGGAGAGGGAGGCAGCAGCAGCACGGGTGGCCACCGAGGGGGAGGAGTCTGGGAGGGAGGCAACGAGATGGACGTGGACCAGAGGGTGGTGGATTCTACAATGAGCGGATGGCGGGGAGGAGAGGATGATGGTTGGGAAGATGATGATGAAGTACACCTGGGGCGCTCAGGCGACGAGTCGGACGAGGAGGGTGAGGGGCACCAGGCAAAGGAAGAGGCTGTCAGGCGTACTCTACCGTATTTCCATGCTGGGCGTGGATGGCGGTGCGAAGAGTGGGGATGAAAATTAATTTTTCTGGTAGTTATTATTATTTGGGTTTTTGGTAGTGTTTTTCTTACTTTTTTCTTTTTTTTGGTGAATTTCCTTTTTGGGATGGCGCGCCGCCCGCCATCAAAGCGGGCGCGCCTGAGATTATGTAATGCGCGAGTGAAGAAATACCTCTAAGTCCCTTGCGGTATATTTGCAGCATATCCGCAGCATTTTTGCAACGCATCTGCAGCATTTTCTGCAGCATGTGGTGTACGCGTTTATCGCCTCTAATTAGAGGCGCTATATACAGGGGCATAGCCATTCTAATTAGAGCCATACATTGGGATTATTAGGTGGGGATAATCGTCGTAGGTTGACCAGCAAGGGGAGCTTGCCCCAGTTAAAGCAGGCGGACTGCAGGGCCAACTCCTCCAGCGAAA